>OX387381.1:31543777-32143777 GCA_947563715.1 Lycia hirtaria | reverse complement strand
TTCGTACTATAGTAGGAAACAAATCTATGGGATGAACTGAATCTACACTTTTTTTCGGAGAAGAATGAAGTTACTGGTATTGGACGGATAGAAGTTCAAAAAGGTAAACAATACATGGTGGATATTTCAGAAACCCGAACGAAACGCTTTTATTACACGATTATTGTGAGTACTGCTAATAATCTGGAATACTGGAATGCAGTAGATTTAGTCTCGAGTGTCTTTAAATCACTTTCTTCTAGAAAAGCGCGCTTCATCGTAGACCGTGCCGTAGCTATTTAAACATCAGGTGAGTTGACAGTCTAGTCTGTCTGAATGAAATGGTGGTATTTTATTCGGTAAGTGTTCGATCAAGTGCGTGAATGTGGGCAAGTGAAATAAAGCAGTGAAACTTGTTATTTTACGTTGTCGGCAAAACTCCATAGAAGCTTCTAGTAAAGTCGCCATGACTTTACCGAGGACTGACTAACGTTTTAATATAAAAGAACTCTATTATTTCGACTGAAGGACTTCCATGGTAAAATTTAAAACATAAATATTTTTGAATAAAAAACCAGAGTATAAAAGGTCCTGTTAAAACCAGCTCAGCTATTTTAAAAAAGCAAAGCCTCAAACAAATCTTCAAATTAAAATAAAATCGCTCTAACAATCTATGAACTAAAATGACATATACATTATGTAGGCCCCTTTTTAATTGTGTACGTCGTTCGCAGGTATATAGCCCACCATCGTCACTGATATACGGTGGAGAGGGGGAGGCAGAGGTGGGTTCTGGGCGCGCGTCATCCTCCCCCTCTCCCTCGGGGTCTAGTTCCGAACGCAGCGACGATGACGACCCGCCTGCAGTCAGCCATGCGCCCAGACATGCTAAGATAAATAACACTGTGAGTGCAATGACTGAACAATACTTAAGTATGATTATATTAAAGACTATTACATTTTTACATTTGTCGGAACTTTAATACCAGTTCGTTTTTAAATTCGTTCATAAATCAACCTTTCTCTTGATCACCGGAGGTGCGGTTTACTATTAACTAAATAAAATAAAAACTATTAAATAAAATGATAAAAGTCACCAGGTAACCTACCTACCAGGTACCTGGTGAGTTATATCATTTTATTTTTGGAAAATTACGCGACTCATAGTTGTGGCTAAGATCGACTTTCGATCTTGGCCTCAACTTTTGAGTCGCGTATCCCGTATTTCGACCCTGTTTACTAGAAGATTCTTTAAAAAGAAAATGAAAATTATCACATGTAATTTAACTTCTTTAAACGAATTATAGCTTTCTAGTATTATATTTTTTGTTGCTATCCAGGACACCGACAGCGGTAGTTTCGGTCGCGAATCCGATTCTAATTCGACCACGACGCCGCTGACGGTTGTGTCTAGAGCACGCGCTACTGCCGATAGCGCCAGCACCAGCGATTCTGACCGCGCACTCACTCCCTCACATCATTCGCTGCCTCCCTCGCATTCGCACGTCAAGGTAATCTCACCAGACAGTAACTTGTGTATCGAGTGCGATTTCAAAATGACCACGACACCACTGACTGTGGTGTCTCGAGCGCGTGCCGTTAAAGATGACGTCATGACCAATGACTCTGACGTCGTGCTCACTCCCTCATACCACTCGCTGCCTCAGTCGCACTCTCGCAATGCTCGTAACAAGAGGTAATAATTATAGTTTCAAAAACTGAAATAACCGACTTCAAAATACGCAGTTTGGTTTACTTGGATGACATATTTTTCCAGTTATTTTGTTTTAAAAACCAAGGTACTGAATTTACCAATTGTGACAAAAATTATATGTGACCACCTCTGAAGTATTACCTACCAAACAAAAAAGAATCATCAAAATCGATTCATAATTGGCGAAGTAACCGTGTAACAAACACAAAAAAAAAAAACAGTCGAATTGAGAACCTCCTCCTTAAAGAAATTTAGTTATAAAAGGACACGTCATATAGTAAAAGAGAACAATTATGATTTTAGAGTGCCAGTGGAGGAGTTTCTCGGCAGGCATCGCAGTCATCCCTTTTGGAACAGTTTGCGGCACAGGCCAAGGAACTAGTGCGGGAAACCACACGTCAAAGCAGTCAGGAAGGCTTGCTGGCACACGTTGATAAGGTAAACAAAACAAGTGTTAAAACTCCAAAATAAAATAAGGTTCGTTCCTAGCCGTATCTCTGATCTGCCCCCTTAAAAGAGGACACAGGAATGAAATGTCTGCTTTGTACCCCATATTATGCTGAACAAGGGACAAAACCGATATTTCATGCCCGTTTTGTTACTGTAATGAGGTAGTATGTAGAGTCAGAGAGGAATGAACCAAAAGTAATTCAGTATAATTTGTGTTTTTTTCGTTCCAATTTTTAATTTTCATTTTACCCATTTATTCCGAAAGAAAAAAGGAACAGTGGCAGACGGAGAAGAAAAGAAAATCTTTGCGCCTTTTGGTCAGGTATCGAGTCTAAGAGTGATAGTTAGCCTGTAGTGTAGGCCTGAACCACTAGCTTTAGAACCTTTCTTAGTGAACGATACAAGTTTCTAACTCATTGCAATGGGATGAATATTCTATGTATCTTCTATCGAAGCCTAAAATTGTTTCAAGACAGATCGAAATAAATTGAGCAATAAAACAACCCTGGTATGTTATTCTATTGTTAAGCATTATTTAAACAGCCTTATATATAGGTATTCTATATTAGCTAAATTCAAACCGGTTTCGCTTTTAAACTATTTCTTCTATCATTTTCACTCACTGCTCATTCTATTCCAATATCAGCCAGTTGCAAAAGTTCAAAGCTTGAAAGTAAGTCATAGCACATCCTCATACCTATTTCGAAATTGTAAAATATCATGGCTAGAGCTGTATAGCGTACTTTAAAATAACCCATGCACGGCGTTTGCAATCAATATTATAAATTCCTCAAAATTTTAGTTTATCACAGTTTCAATGTATTACAGTTGACTCTTCATGCGAAAAAAGCCGCTGAAGAGGCGTCTAAAAGCATGCACGAAGCATCAAAATCGGCTCTAGAAGCAAGCAAAACTGCGACCGCAGTCAGCAAGAACACATTTGAAGATCTCACGTACGTGGGGAAATCCACGTTTGGTGACCTTACGAAGAGCGCAAAGGAGGCAGCTGCGAAAAAAGGATTACTTATTAAAGTATGTTTTATAATATCATATTTACACGTCATAAGATGCGAAATTCTCACATATACTAACCGTCTTACTTAAAAATGCTGAATAAGCGCATTTTAGTTAAACAGTGTTTTGTTCCGTTTTCGCGCGGTGAGAGTTCCCGTCTGACAGAAAGTGACAAGTCCTTATTCCGTGAATAAGATTTTAAGATGCGTTTATAAGTAAGACGGTAAGTATATAACGATCTATTTATATCGTTTCGATTATTTTTTTCGAGTGAGTGTTAGTTTAAAATCATTTAGTGCTGCTGTTGTGTTAGATTAGGCCACATTACTATTTTAACTTTTGCATTAGTCAATGTTGATGTGTCCAGGGTGAAAGCCAAGACTCTTCGTCTGGAAGTCCTACTAATCGGCGCGACTCCACTGCGCTTCAAACTACAAACCAACTGACAGCCATGCATCGTGACTTCTTTTCTAACATCAGTTCTGATCTCAACGGCCTCGCCGCTTCCACATCTAGCATGTTCAGTGACTTTTTCGGCAATAAAGGTAATAATCATAAGTAGCTCCCGAGAGTTATAAAATCTCTCGAGGGAATTCATTATTTTAATTTCTAAATATCCTCCAAAATGTGGAATAAGCTTCTTGACTGGGTCTTTTCGAATGGGTTTCTTTTGGACAAGCGCGCTCCATTGTATACCAGAACGGTCTCTTAACATCAGACAAGTTTGCGGTCAAGCGCTAGCCTTTTATAGAATTTAAAAAATCCTACTAGTATTACTTCACTATGTATAAATTTGTATTTCTTTATGGTTATATATGACTATAAGATGCGGTCATATGTAATTTTCAGAGAGTTTACGACTTTTAAAACCAGTATTTCCAGGGCTATTCACAACTTGTCGGATTCGGAATCGGGTCGGAAACTATGTCTTCAATTCAGTTATTTCCATAATGATATAATATTGTGAATATTTACAGAATGATAGAGATGGAGATATAGTTTCCGACCTGATTCCGACTCCGACGAGTTGCGAATAGGGGTGCAGAACGGGACTTGATTATATAATATGATAATCTAAAAAATAGTGCAATTACGATTTCGGTTAATCCCAGGTGCCTGGAATACGTTTGTGTTTCTCAACAATAATTCTAACATACGACCGGCTGTTTTCGTGTCTCATACCATACATACATATGTCTTTTCGTGACCTTGTGAACTCGTCATTGTCTTATCCATATTTAAAAAAAGGTGCGATCGGCATAATACATTATAAGCGTTTACAAGTGTTCATCGTTGTACATACAGGCAAACAGCCGCGCACGGAGGCGAGTCGTGGCACAGGTCCTAGTGGGCCAACTGGGTCTGTATCTCCAGGCAGCGCGTCTGCAGCGGCCTCATTCGGCCCCTTCTCTGGCGGCGCGCGAGGTCTGGTTCAGCGTTCGCCGCTCATCCGCCACGCGCCTCCCGCGCCGCCGCCGCAACACCACGCGCGGACCGCAGCCAACACTGAGAACCAGGCCTTCCTCAATGACGTGAGTAGAAAGACACACACATACATTCCCCCACACATACACACAGATAGAGAGAGAGAGAGATTTTAGATATCTTATGGAGAGATCTAAAAGAGCTGCCTTCCTCTGCAATGATACAGTTTTACTGGTACCCTTAGGATGGGACTCTGACAGTCCCTAAATCGGTTGAAAGAAATAGTTTTTTTGACCAATCAATATCGTGAGTTTTTTCCGGTTAATTAAATAATATAAATGAATACTCACGGAAGTTTTAGTACAGTTAATACGAGTTTCTCCGCTATGATACAATGCCGCCTCAATTACTAGAGGGAAGTACACTTATACTATCCCTGAGAAATTAAACCTGGGACTATCTTGTACTCCTAATGCACCGGATAGCACAGGCTCCAAATTTGAAAGATATAAATCCCTATTTTGGTTTCAGTTGGTTCAACATGTACTAGAAGGGGAGGGTGTGGGCTGGCTGAAGCTGAACCGTCTCAAGAAGCTGATGGAGGACGAGTCCTACAGGAACATGGTGCTTAGCAAACTGAACCGCAATTTCAACAGGAAGTCCACACCCTGCGATAAAGTCGATGATGTTGTATGTATATTTTTTTGTAATGAATTTCGTGACAAACAAGTTATTCACTTGATGTTAACCGTGACAATTAACAAAACAATTAACAAATTATTCAATTTTATATTTTTTTTTGATATCGGGAATTTTTGATAAGCGCGGTATTACCCTCGGAGAATAAGGAGGGAAATATTGTTGCGGCGCCATCGTCTATTTTTACCAATTTTAATAATAATTAGTAGACATTTTTGTACTTAATTCTAAACAAGAATTTCAAATATGAGCGGTAGAGCTAATGAGTACAAACTTTGTGCTCGCCAGGTCTACTGTTTGCAGAACTACTAGTATATTAATAAAAAAAAACTGCATTGCAGCATAGAGATATAGTTGAATTTTGATAGCTTGTATGTTATCGTCTGATCCAAATTATCTCAAAATTACACGTAACAGTTACAGAAAATCGTCGTTTCAGTTTGTTAGCAAGCCTGTATGGAAAGGCATGTTGAAAGTCCTTCAAGCTGTGGTACATGGACTCGAACATACATACTCCAACTTCGGCCTCGGCGGCATGGCGTCAGTGTTCCAACTGGCGGAAATGGCCCACACACACTACTGGAGTCAAGAACTGGCTGGCCTCGAGCAAGGCATGGCGGGCGCGCGGCTAGACCGCGACATGCCCTCACAACCCACCTCTAGGAAGAGCTCGCAGACTGGTAACTACATCATCATCGTATAGCTCACTAGTGGGCATATACCATTTTTTGTTTAAGTCATTCTGCTCTGCTGTCCCTTGTCAATCACTTTTATTCTTACCTTTTTTTTTTTGACGAAGTGGAAGTCCTCCAAAGGCACCCGACTGCGTTGGGGATGAAACTAGCTTTTGTGGGATTTTACCCACGGTGGCCAGCTTATACGGTAGACTCCGTTTAGCACAAAGGCCAAGTTCTCGTAACGAACACATACCGGAGCCCTCAGCACTGCGACACGGTTCTTCCTCAACCTCCAAGGCTGCATGAGCCACGTCTCTACGCGGCCACCTCGGGTCCGTTTGTATAGTAGGTCAGGATAGTACTCCTAGAAGGCCTAGAAGTATCTAGTAGGCTCTTACTATAGGCAGGACATACCGATGCCATATTCTGGTGCTTCGACACCAGGGCGGTCATTCTTATCCTAATGACCTTTATATTGCGATTGCCGACACGCAGGCTGGACGTCTGCTAATACGCTGAGATAAGCCGGTGATTTGGGTTCTCTGGTAAATTACGTCAATATGTATTACTCTAAATTCGAAGTTATACATTTTGTGTTAACATATCATTTCATATGTAATATTTGTCCCTGCTTGAGTATAAAGAAGTATGTCACTTGAATTAGTGGACGAGTTTGGCCGATAGTTATGTTTACAACAGATAAATCATGCACATAGGTTGTGGCAGAAATACATAGCTTACGCACTTGGTAAGACAAACTTCATTTTGCAGTCCACCTGACGCTACCTGTAGGTCTGACAAACATGGTACAATATTAGAGTCTACAAATTTTGTAGGCAGCTCAAACATATCACATAACATTCAACCTGCAAATTCTTTAAAGCTTAACCCAAAATTTGTAAAGTCTGGCTGCCTTTCGAGTGGGTTGCTAGTCGAACAAAATAATAAAATAAAGACAGTAGCGCCCTTAATTCCACATTAGTTCTCTTTCCGGACAGACCCTTATCCTCTATTTTTGTCACGTGAAAAAAAGAAATGTATGTCTTCTAAGACTACAATTATCTCGTTCTTACGCTATAAAAAGAGTGGGAAATATTTTGTGACATCGCATATAATATGTAAGCTATCATCATCATCTCAGCTACAAGAAGTCCACTGCTTCCCTAGGCCTCCCCTATGAATTTCCAAAAAAAAAAACAATTGGAAGCGGCTTTCATCCAGCGTCTTCCCGCCACTTGTATGAGGTCATCTGTCAATTTATGTATACCTGCGTCTAAATCTATCTCTTATTTGTCATGTTGCTGAAATTATATTGTCTCTGTTCTATATCACAGACATACCAACCGTCCATTATCCTGAGATGGATTCGAGCGAAGCCCAGAGTACCACAGAAATGTTTAAGGACATGTTAAATCAGAAAAGGAACCTGCTTTTCAGTAAACTCACATCGTTTGAATCTGAAGTAAGTACAGTACTTACTTGGTTAAAAAATATTGTAACGTATATTGTTGCATGTGAGCTACTATCCTGAAACTTGATGTGTTATCAAATAAAGTCTTGACTCGCCCTTGAGCATGGCCTTGATTTGTATTAAAATTACCGTAATTACAAAACTACCTTGAAATATTTGTGTAATTTGTAATAGATTTGCTGTGACTTGTTTGCCCTGGGTTCATTGATATTTCGGCCGCGCGCTTTTTTGTGGTAAAAAAGATGTTGAAAACAATATTTATAAGCTTTTGTCTGATCCAACTATAAAAATATATTATTCTATATGTTATGCAGTTCCAGAGAGTGAATAAATTACATGGGCCTAGTTTTGACAAATAAAGAAGTACTTATTGAAAAGTTCGCGTTTAATATTTGTAAGAAATATTTTTAATTGGATATTATTTAACAATAAATAACACAAAAATTTGTATAAAACGAGGCCTAGCGCAATAAAGGTACAATACTCGCCACTGTGCAGCTACCCATTGTGCTACCCATTGTGCAGCTTATTTTCTTTTAAAAGCACTTTATGCTTCATAAACGAAGATGCGTTCTTAAATTGTCCTGTTTCTATGTTTCAAGTGTATATACTATTTAACTTACAAATTTCATTACCTAATTCTCAATTTTGTTTGACCGAAAGAAATAATTTAAAACATCTGTTGATTTGCCAATAAAATAGATTCGAAATCCCATATTGCTTAACTTCTGTGAAAGAAATTACACAATCAATAGGTACATAAAAATAAATCATATAAATTATTATTGAGATATGATGTGAAACACCAAGCGTTGTTACTGTTTTGTCCGATATAATCGTTGTAATTAAATCTTACTCGTACTATTAAATAATTCGTCTAAATAAATCTATCCAGCAAGTGCGACGTGCATTGAGAACACTGTACGCAAACAAAAATTAAATTAAAAAAGCCTGCTATTTTAGCCAATGTATCCACAGTAATGCTTCCTCAAGGAATGTACCATACCATTTTTTTCAACCTATTTCAGTTTTAGTACACGTAATAAACAATTATCCCTTTTGGTCGTACAATAAGCAATGGGGTAAAATCAGCGCATAGCGCGATCCTTGTGTCGTGTGGTGCGTGCCTGAAGGCGTCTGTCGTGGCGAGTGTTGTACATGTGGTGTTGTGTGGCGGCAGGCGGCGCCCTCGTCCGACTGCTCGGCCGACGAGAGCGGCTCGATCACCACCAACAGAGCCAATCTCTTCGACCACCGCGCCTCCTTTAAGTCCAACCTCTCTGACACTGACGTCATGTTCCTCAATGTAAGTGTTAGTGTTTCTCTCCCCGCTTCCCGCTTCTAACCTATCGACAGACAGCCTACGCGATCGGCACATAATCTCAACATTCATCCGGCTCTTTTTTGTACCCTTAGTGCATGTAGTAAAAGGTGATATTTGTCTATTTAACCAAAGCATATAGGCCCAAAAAGTGGAATTCCCAAGATGTAAATTTTCTTCTTGTTAAATTCTAAAGAACAACAGCCTGTTAAACTTAAAACATATATCTCAGAAACGACTGATCCTGCATACACTGATACACCGATATAATAGTGCAGGATCAATAGTTTCTTGTATATGCTGTTTTCAAGTTAGAGATTTAATATCCTTGAAAATTGAAATTTAATATTTTCGTAGTCAATATTTTAGTAAAATTCAATATTATAACAATTCAGTACCTTGGGAAATTCAACTTTAGGACCTAGTAAAGGAATTAGTTCCTTTCAACGAAAATCTTACATGTTTATAATATGACCGGTATCATCATCACTGTCGACTCATATATTCACCATCATTATAGCATTTTTTTAACACGTGAATGTGTACCTTACCTGTGTGGCTTAACATATCAAATTGTAATGCAGGCGGCTCGTGGGAGCGTGAGTGGTGGAGGCAAACCAAGAGCAGCAAGCGTGTTTTCATCCAAGACGTCCTTGAGCTACCGACCGCCAGTGGGCGTGCCTGTCACCTCGCCGCTTACGTCGCCCGACTCCGCTCGTACCTACCTCTACCAAGGACTTATTGGTATTTTTGCTTTATCAATGTTCAGTTGACAAGAGTATCTGTTATTTCAATATGGCGAAAATTGTTTACCGGGCTAGATGTTTGCCATTGCTTTCGATAGTTCTACAGTCTTCAGTCTTAGTACTTGGTTTAGAACTGTCTATTGGTATATTTGTATAATCGCTACTCGCTAGACGTTTTCCAGTCTTTGGCTTTTTAAGAACTTTATCATGTTGACAATTTGATTGAATGTGTCTTTTTGTGTTTTCTTTTGTAAAGGCAAGGAGCGTTCGAACGTGTGGGATCAGATGCAGTTCTGGGAAGATGCGTTTCTGGACGCCGTCAGCCAAGAGAGGGATATGATCGGCATGGACCAAGGCGCCAACGAAATGATGGAGCGGTACAAGTGTCTAAGCGATACGGAGCGAAAACGTCTCGAGCATGAAGAGGATAGATTGCTTTCCACGGCTCTATACAATCTAACTGCGGCGATGGTGCTATTCGGAGTTGAACCGGATATTGTGAGGAACAAAGTGCGGCGCTTACTCGCGAAGAGTCACATAGGACTCGTATACAGCCAGGAGGTGAACCATCTACTCGATGTGGTTCATACGCTGGTAAATATTTAAATCATATTATTCTATGAAACAGATCACTGTAGCAGGCCAAATGCATTCTGCAGCATAAGTACGCGTACGACCTTCCGGTTTGAAGTACACTTAAAAAATTTGTTGCGTGGCAGAAGAGATAAGAGCTACACGAGATAATACAAGATGCACTCTGTATGTTTCTGTATAATTATTATAAAAGTTGGCGTTTAGTTTCAGGCTGATTTGCGATTTATTGTGTCCGCGGTCTACGGTGTCTTTAGATTCTTCCATGCATATTTGTCGAAAAAATGCTACGTTACATGCTCATTAACATGAACTCTGGATATTAATCACTTCAAAAACAAACTTCTCTTTGCTTTGCACTTGGGTGCCACTTGCAAATTTTATCTCAAATGAATTATTATTTCTATAAGTAGGTACAATAAAAAACTGCAGCTCTGACGCCCAAACTGGCTGTAATTATCGAAAATGGATGAAACGTCCATTTCTATTGAGAATTTAATATTACACCGAAACAGAAACTGGCACCATGACTACTTAGTCTCACCTGTTGAGATTAAAATCTCCTCTAAAGACATGGTCGATTAGCATTCGATTTAGGTAGGTATACGTATAAGTGAATGTCACAATGGTTCTGCCAAGGCACAGTGACTCGTCAAAGCTGGCTTGGCTTCTAGTCCACAAAACATAAATAGTAAAAGGTAAAAGGATTCGTTGCTACGATAAGTAATATATGTATCGAGTTGTTGTTACATTCCAGCACGGGAACGACATCGACCTAAAGCCCCTCGGATCGCGGTTGCTGCGTCGCGCCACGTTCACTGTGCACGAGGGAGATGCGGCCGCAGCCGGCGAGCTGCGCTTCATGGAAGTACGGGACGACGGACTCGTGCTGCGCTCCACGCAAGGTAACTTACTAACTAGCCTAGACTGTGAGCGGCTCTTTACGGGAATAACTTTAACAATTGGGGAAAAAGCATGATTTATTTTTATTTGGTCATAAAATAATATAAAAAGCTAACCACAAGTAGATCCATTTCACAAAAACAAAATTACAATATCTTCAAAAATAAAAAAGTTACAAGCAATTTAATTTCATGTTAAACAGAGAGCACACGATAGCCAATGATGACGTCATGATTCAAGTTGGCCGGACAAATTGAATAAAAACTGTTATTTTGTTAGAAAGGGACAGGGCATCCCTCTCATAAAACTTTAAATGTTTATACCTCGGCAGTTTATTGACCGATTTAATAAAAAAAAAAATAGTATATATATTACATTTTTATATGTTATCAATTAAAACTATTGTTCCTATGAAATAAAATTCATGCTCATGCATATTACCTATTGGCGTTTTGTTAATTGTATGGATAAAAGTAAAACTATATTGTAAATTTTTGGGTGGGTTAAGATCCATTTTGTTTGCACTACAATAACGATCCAGCACTGGTAGATTGCATTGAAGTTTAGTACAAGACATTTTTAATCAGCGAAACAAAACAAGTGACAGATATGATGAGGTATGTCGTTATCGAATATGAGATAAGCAAGGGGAACATGCAATGGGGTATTGGACAGTCAACATACTGTTGTATTTATATATTCATATTCGTTTATTGAGATAAAAACGGAAAAAGACCAATTGCAATTATCTCAAAATATTCAAAAATTATTCTTAAACAATTCATATCTTAACATTAAGTAATATTAATTATATAAATACAATATCATTTAAAATGTCATTATTAAAATGTCAAATGGGCAATACGCCTAGCATTGTCGTTTCCCGTTGAAGACAATCAATGTAGATTACATCTACTGGAAAACGAGATACTTAATAAATAATTTCGAACCCTTTTTATGTATATATATGAAACAGGAGCTGATTGCAAGATAAATTAGCGAAGAGTTACCGTACAGTCAATGAAAAAAAAAACAGGGTTATTGATACGCACAGGTAGACCTAGCACAACCGATAAAAAATATTGGACTTATCTCAATTTACTGTTTTGAATTTTGTCTACGTTTAATAATTTGATCATCTCCATTTATTTACTATACTACAAACATAAAATGCGAGATGGGATCAGAAATGAAGAAATCCGTAGACTACTACTGTGTGTAGACTACTAGCGGATTAGCAAGTCAAAGTAGCAGTGGGCAGAGCACATAGCACGTAGAACTGATGGCCTATGCGGCCGAAAAGTTTTCGAATGGAGTCCACGCACAGGCAAGTGCCGCATATGAAGACTAGCCACAAGGTAGACAGACGACCTCAAACAATTAGCAGTAAATCTCTGGATGCAAAACCGGTCTTTTTGGTATTTTATGAGAGGCCTATGTCGAGCAATGGACTTCTTGTGGCTGAGATGATAATGATGAATTATAAAATACCGTCAAAATCTCGTGAATTTGATGGCGTATCAGACTCATCAACTGTGTTTGGTGATAGTAATTTTGAATAAAATTACACCTGTTGATTGCGCATATCGTAACATTCCAGGTACGATAGTAGAGCGTTGGTGGTACGAGCGGCTGGTGAACATGACCTACAGCCCAAAGATAAGAGTATTGTGCCTTTGGAGGAAGAACGGCGGACAGACGCAACTGCATAAATATTACACTAAAAAGGTAAATTTACACTTAGTACATAGAATCTTTTGTACCGTTCTCTAGATACGTAACTCTACCATTGTTACCTTTCAACATTAAACAGGGTTTTCTCTCTCAGGATAGTTTACGACCAGTTTTACACTGAGTATTTACATGGCCTTTGGTCAAGTTTAATCCTGCCCAAAAACAGTTTTATTTTTTAAATCTGAGTTGTTTTATTTATTATTTACCGTTCAGTATGTTTGAAGACCTTTATGGCAAATCTCATTTCACTAACCTTTGACACTACTCGCTTATATTACAAACGTAAGTGGTCGTATGTCGCTCAGTAATCGGACTTCAAGTACAATGCAAGAATTCACAATTCAGCGTTCCTTCACACAATTTAGTGGTCAAACGTATATTTTAGTGTTGATCTAATAGAATATACCTTATTCTCTTTCTTTTAAACGGTATTCAAAGTAACAATAAGGTTTTAAGAAGGTAATTCGGTCGTAGTGCAAAGCGCTGTACTACTGCATAAAGGAAGCTATGGAAAAGAGCGGGCGGCGGCAAGACGCGGCCGAGCTCGGCGGGGAGTTCCCTGTGCAGGACTGCGCCACCGGCGAAGGCGGCCTTATACAGGTAACTAACGATTACAGGTGTGAAGGTAATTAGTAACCACCACTACCCATGGATTACTTATTTTTCTTTCATGCTAAATAAGTTTTCAAGGCTAGAGTGAATAGATATCTTCTAGATCGACGAGTTCCATCCGAGGATGGAATGGCCATACCATACCGTACCTTAACATCAGGCGAGTTGGCCGTCAATCGTAGATCTATCAAACATAAAACAAGTTCTAAATAAGACTGCGGCTACAAGAAGCAAAGTAAATGTCCATGTGCTAGATTTCTTGTACTAATAAAGTAATTACTGCTGTTGTAGTTCTTCAAATTCTGATACGTAGGGCACAAAACTGACATATATTCATTTAGGTTAATCAGTGTCAGTGTGTGCATGTACACAAGATTTCCCACGGTTGAGTATACTACGGAACATACAAAGGAAATATTTGTCTGTTACTTGATCCAGATCTATACCATATATTTAAAATTATTATCATTCAAATATTTTATTTATTTGTAAATACCTGTCCCGCCAGAAATGGGCCCAAAAATTAAAAATCTAGTAGACTAAGCTAGACGGTCGACATAATCTGTTTTTTTTTTTAAATCGTATATAAAGTTGGCACCACAGATGCACAGTTTCACAGGAGTAGCAACCGTATCGCATTTATACATTTTGTTCTACGGACTACTCACATCCAAAGCAGATTTAAGGATTTTAGATTTGGTCCTGGCTTTTTGTCCACGACTACAAAAGTAGATAGGACAGACTGTAAATAGATCGAATATGGATCATTCATGAATAACTCCTTTGAGTAAGATCATACGGACATGTAATTCTACCAAGAAGGAATTAATTTGAGGCTCGTTCTTGTGAAGTCATCAAAATATTTAAGTAATTTGGTATGTGGAATATAATGATGTGTGGCTGTCTCCCTCATCAGTGTATCTTATGTTCAAGGTGTGCATGGAAGGCGTCGGGCTCCTATTTCAGCACAGCAAGGTGCGTACGCCGCTTATGTATTTTGTTCATATATTTCTGTCAGCTTATTTGTGTCATTTAATCAAATGGTTCTACGATATACCAAAACTATTTATATACCAACAGGTGCAATTTGATTGAATTAATGTATTTAACCATTGGTTTTGGTATATTCATGATATTTACGGTCAGGTAAGGTCGGTGTTTTTGCTTACTTTGGGTCAAGTCTCGGTAGGAATAGAATGACAGTTTGTAGAATGTCATTCAGTTATATGACAGTGGTATGTTCTTGGGACGGCGTCCGCGCTAGGCAACGCTTCATTGTATTCGATATTGTACCGGTGCCATAGCGCATTGTTATTATATTCGTTCTTGTATTTATACGAAGCTTCTTCATCCAACGAAGTTAACTCATATTTTTGATATTACCTAATAATAAATAACACTTTTTTTACTAAAAATCTGCTGACTTACTAAAGTTTATCAGCCACCAGCCTCCATTTCATGCGCTATTAATCTTTACAACCATTTATATTCGCTGATAAATTTTTATTACATCGGGACGCAAGGACCACTCAAAACTTTCCTGTTGGAATATGTATTTTATTAATTTTCTTCCTAATTCATTTAAAATTTTCAGTATTCTTTATGTATCTAGTGTATTTATTCATATTTTATATCTTCGTTAATATATTTTCTATTTCAAATTCGGGTGATTTTGCATCATTACGATAGCTTCTTGTGGTCGACGACAGCTTGTACGTTACATTAAAGTGTAGTCGTCCCGTACGTCTGTAACTGTCGCTGGTCGATGTGATGTGTGCGTGACGGGCCGTCGCCGGGCCGAGCCGGGCCGGGCCGGGCCGGGCTCTCGGCGCGCTAGGAACTTTTGAGATGGTCCTTGACCCGCGCTCGCCCGCCCTCACCCGACTAATCTGTTGTTTTTGTCTGTTCTACTCCATCCGGACACGCCGACACGCGCCGCTGCGCTGAAGGATTTCGAGGTACATAGTGGTTCATTCACTAGTAAAGGCTAGCTCTTACGATGATCGACACGACCCGCACGACAAGCACTCGTCTCCGTCCCGGTCACCGTGAGACGCTCGGGCGCCGATGATCGTTCGAGGTCGTAGGGCTTTACTTGTAGTTTTGAGGCTTACAGATTGTTTTTAGCCGTTGTTAGCGTTGTATTAGTTTCTCCCGAGTGCGGCGAGCGCCGAAGCGCGCGGTCGTGCATGCACATAGTCGCCCTTTGTTTTATCTGTTTATAAATATTATCGCACCCGACAGCTTGCATTCGTACCGCGGTTCGTCCGGCGGTCTCTATATTTCGCTCCGGAGATTAGTCTGTTCGGTCCCCCTCGCCCGGATCCCGAGCGAGCGTCGCGTCAGCGCTAACGCTTTACGTGCGCGTGAGTCACGATCACGAGGTCAGTCGTAGAGCATTCGCCATCTCACAAGTTCCGGTGCGGCCGCGGCCCCGCCCCCCACCACCACCCCTCCCATCCGCGTCCCGCACCGCACCGCACCTCACCCCCTGCCACTCCACCACGCCATCGCCTCGCCACCTGCTCTCAGCTCTGTGTGACAGCCGCGACGGCGACGCTCCGATCTATATACCTTCAACTAGCAAACTCACTCTGGTTTGAAAACTTAATTTTTCATTAGAGTCGTATTGAAAAATTAGGTTAAATAAATCAGAGTCGTACACGTCGGCATGTGGTAGTGTTGTGCGCGAATGGCGCGGCGCACCGCAGCACGTCGCGGTGGTGTTGGAAATGACGCGGCGCACCGTGGCGCATCGTGGCACACCGTGGCGCACCGGAGCGCACCGCGGCGGCAGCGCGTGCGGACGTGCCTCGGCGCTGCGCATCGCTCGTGTCGCATGTTGCATGCACTCACTCATCTAACTAGCCGCAGTCACATTCACTATTTTATACGTTCGGCCTTTCGATATAGAATCTGCTCTGATTTTATGTAATAAACATTGTTGCTGATATTTGCACATCGAATACGCATAACATTTCTATGAGAATTTATTTGTACTTATCAGAGTAGTATCTATAATGTTTACGCTTAATATCAAATTAAAATCTGAACTAAGCGTTCATTTGACAATTATAAAGATATTCTAAAAAAAACGGATAGTTCAGCTTTTGATATAGTAGCAGCATCTATACAACGTGTGCGATACTATACTGATTGCTGTTTTAATAATAAGCTTTGGTGTAGATCTGCTAAACATGTTGAAGAACGAGAACGAACCTGTCTTTGTATATTACATCTGTGTGTATATTAGGTACTTGTATGTAACTTAAAGCAAAAATCACTATTGACTTGTGGTTACAGCAAAGACCAAATTATCATTTTCAGTAGTATAAGACTTATTTGTAGTGTATAAAATATAGAATTATATATAATTGATAACGTAACATAACATTTGTAGTGTTTGTTAATATTTTATGTTGATAGTGTGTTATTGTATAAAACACATTTTTCTGTGCAAAAAAGCAAGCATTGTTAAATACGGCCTAAAGATTTATTTTTATATTGTATTTTATATTATTGTTTATTTATTTCCAGTTTTTCGTACGACTTGATCACATTCGGAAATGCTTCACTCAAAATGGCGGAATCTTCGTTTTAGAAGAATTTAGTAAGTATTACGTCGGCGAGAGATATAAATAAGACGTTCTACTCTGTTCTCATCGAAATATTTTACGTTACAGATCCGAAAACGAGGCAGATCGTACAAAGAAGATACAAATCTGTGATGGCAAGTATCAAATAACTCATATCTCTACCCTTGATGGATGTTCTTCTAAAACTAGTGAGAAATAAGGAAAAATTTATTATAATTTTGAACACTCAACCTTCGCACATGTATACACGTGTATTTGATATTCTACACATGGTTTTAACTTACTTTTTCTATCGAAACAACATCGTACTATTTTTTAAATGCAAACGAATGCCTAATAATATTATGCTATAGATGTACGTTCATTACATTAGTGTGGTGTATGCATCATCATCAGCTACGTGAAGTATATTATTTGACTTTGATGAATACTGTTGCAGGCCTATTCATCAATTTCTAAAAACATCGGTCGTAGTCTATGTACTTGTAAACCGTGTTTTCGTGCCACCTATATGACCTTTAGAGTGTGATATTGATCGTTATGCCACTGGCTCCCATTCACAATGCGTCAAGACGCAATAGATTACTTCATAATAAAAATTACGAACAACCATTTACAACAATAAGGCTCGAAGTAGGTTATGGGCATTCCTTCTTATATTCTCTATTAATATTCCGTTTTAATAATAGGTGTTTTTAAAACGGGTTTTCCTGTACCCTAGCACATCAATTACGAAACTCTGTGGCGTAGCTTGCAGAAAAGCTATATATGTGGCACAAGGTAAGGGGCGGCATAGCAATGCTATTACGTGTTCATGCAAGCTGCTGTGCTATGGTGGTCTAATGACGGTCACGTCGATGGCTTCGTCTACTAATATTTTTTGAAATGCCGTTCTAGTTATAAAACCGAATATTATTATTAAAAAAAACTCACATTTATCGCGCTCGCGACGCTTACGCATTTGAATTTATTCTTTTTTTTTTTTACTTTGACATTCTGTGACTTCATTTATCTGCAGAAAAATGTTGAAATGAAAGGTTACTGATATCATGTTTTATTTATGTAGTTCTGTTACACAAAGCTTGTTATGTTTTTGTTTGTTTATTTGTTGTGTTTTGTTATAGGCAGAGAAAGTAGTGTTTGACCTTCACCGTTTCTTCTCCATATGGCTATCACGATACTATATGTACGAGACATACTGCGCGGAGTAATTCGCCCTTATCACATAGTTAGTCCTGTCCTTGTATGTATACTTTTGTTTTGTTTTTATTGTTTCAATGCACTTACCTCGTAACCTAATATACCGCGAGTTGCGATTCAAATTGAAATTGGCTCAACCTAGCGCCATTTAGTGATGTGAAACTTCTGTCGGATAGAAGCCGACAAAGCCGCCCTAGTTGGCATTAGGAGTGTTTTCTAAATATACTTTGTCTGACATTTCTCTGCTCCTATTGGTCGGTCTCGTGCTTTACTGGAACGAGATATCACTGTATTCTATCTGTTTAAGAAAGTTTTCACCAATGTATACTAGATGGCGGTGTTAGGTGTTAAAACACGCTATCGGTTGTCGCACATTCAACTAGGCATACTTTAATAAAAAAAAAACGAAAGTTTATTGAGGTCACATAGCGTTTCCCTTAACATTTTGATCCTTATCGACCGGATAGTATACGTGTGTGTTAAATGGGTTAAATTAATAGTGAATTAAATAATAGATTTGTGATAAAAATAGCGTTGTGTTGTTAAAATCGGACATAGACTGGACTGGTAACTGTGAGTAAATAGAAATAAGAAGTGAACATTAAAAGTGATATTATAAAGTACCCACATTAACTGAAAGACAAAACTATATAAAACTGTTTTAAATGAATTTAAATTGATTAAAATAGTGTTCAAATACTACATTGAAATAATTCTTAACAATGGAAGATCTTCAAATAGCTACTTATAACCAAATCAAGAATTTATTTGAAAATTTGAAGAAATCACCTAAAGATAGAATTACTAAAGGGTACCTCGACACAAGACTTGATACATTGGAAGCTTTTTGGATTAAATTTCAATCAAATCATGATAAAATAGTGTCGGCAACTAAAGATCCTAAGTCAGATTATTTCACCAAGGACGTATATGACTTATGCTTTGATATTTACCTTGATATGAAAACTAAAATTAAAGAGAAATTGAATTCAATTAGTGACAAATTCCTAGCTGCAAATAAGTCAAGCTCGGAAATAGAAACAAGCGATGAATCACTTCAACCTATTGCGAAATTACCATCTATAACTCTGCCTAAATTCTCGGGTGACTACAAAGAATGGTTGTCATTTCGTGATATGTTTAAGTCCCTAGTTCATGACAATGCAAAATTAAGCAAAGTTAACAAATGTCAATATCTAAAGTCGAGTCTACACGGAGAAGCAGAAAATTTAGTAAAACAAATTCCAGTCACAGAACTAAACTACGATATTATATGGGAAACTCTTAACAAAAGATATCATAATCGTAGAACGATAGTAAATGCCTATATTGGAAAGCTAATGAATCAGAAACGAGTTGCTAGTGAATCCCCCAAAGCGATTAGAGACTTATTAGATGTCACATCAGAATGTTTAACATCTCTCAAAGCGATCAACATACCTACCGAACATTGGAATGACATAGTTGTGCATATAGTTATACAGAAATTAGATTCTGTATCACACAACCTGTTTGAACAACACATTAATGGGCAGGATACACTACCAACGTGGAATGAGTTGTCAGAATTCTTAGAATTTCGATTCAGAACCTTAGAAGCAGTCAAATACAAAGATGCACCTCCACAAAATAGAAGCACACAACATAATGCTAAGACTTTTTCTACATTTTTCACCTTCTCAACTGTAAGCTGTACGTATTGCAAAGGAGAACATAGAATTTATACCTGTCAAGACTTTACCCGTCTGTCAGTAAACGAAAGGCAACAGTACGTTCAGAAAAGCAACCTCTGTTTTAACTGTTTGAAAAGAGGTCATTTGGTGAAAGATTGCAATCAAACAACCTGTAGAAAATGTAATAGAAAACATCACTCATTATTGCATGGATATTCCATCGAACCTAGCAAGAAAGAAACAGAAACCCACGACGCACCCCAAGTTCACCACAACATAGATAGTATTTCTGAACCAATAGATAATAACACCCTCGAAACTCACCATAGCAAGACAAGCTCAGGCATTCTAGCTACTGCGCTTGTAGCAGTACAGTCAAATAGAAACCATAGTATACATACTCTTCGTGCACTCGTAGACCAGGGCTCTCAAGCCTCATTGATAACCGAAACTGCTTGTCAAGAGTTAGGATTGAAGAAAACACCTGTCAAAGGAAACATAGTCGGTATTAATTCCAACCCAGCTGTCATCAAATCACTAGTACAACTGGAATTAATGTCTCTCCACAATCCGAAGATAAAAGTTAAGGTCAACGCATATGTATTGCGTAACTTAACCTCACAGCTACCCCAACAAAAACAAATAGTTGATTGGCCACAACTGAATAGCATACAACTAGCAGATCCTTCGTTCACCCAGCCAGGCCGTGTCGATCTTCTCTTAGGAGCAGAGATTTACGCGGACATCATTCAACAAGGTCTGATGATATATAGAAACGATACCAAATCACTTGTGGCGCAGGAGACTTCACTAGGATGGTTGGTATTTGGTAGCAACAATAGAAAAGATAGAGAACACATACAAGCATACACTCATCATGTGAAAATAGAACTAGACGTGGAACCCCGTACATTCTGCAGACTTCAGAAACCAGTACCTGGAAAAAATACAATAACAAATGATGAGATTAAATGTGAACAGTATTTTAGCAAACATCAAAATAGAAAATTAGATAGAAGATATGAAGTTAAGTTACCTTTTGCTGTGAATCCTCCGGACACTAGTAAATCTGAAACAATAGCATTAAATAGATTATTAGCAGTTGAGAATACATTCAAACGACATTCAGATTTACAAAATAGATATAATAAGTTTGGGATAGACTACTTAGAAAGAAATCAAATAAAACTAGTTTCAACAGATGAAAGGACCGACCTTAATTGTTACTTACCGCATCATGCTGTCACCAACAAACCACAAACTACCAAGCTACGCGTGGTCCTTGACGCTTCCTCGAAGACTAGCAATGACAGATCTCTGATCGACAATCTGCTGATACGACCATCGCTTCAAAGCAACATTTTCAATATAAATAATTTAAGATTGCGACAACATGCTATAATAGTCGCATGATACATACAGCAGACGAATAGACAAATATTATTGTATGAATCTAACCTATTAGCCTAAATCAATTAATTAAAATATTGAAAAGTTTGAAATCAAATGCTGTAGGATGTGATGGTATCAGTTTGGATATGCTGTTTATGACGTTCCCATATACTATAGAATGTCTGCTGGCAATTATAAATACCTCCATTGTAACCTCTACCTTTCCTGATCTATGGAAACATGCAATTGTACGGCCACTATCAAAGATCTCTAATCCTGTAGATCTCAAGGATTTGAGACCTATTAGTATCTTGCCATGTATATCTAAAATATTAGAAAAGGCAGTGGGCATTCAATTGACTGATTATTTAGAGAAAAATGAAATACTGCCAGAAGTTCAATCAGGATTCAGAAAAGGTCGTAGTACTACAACAGCTCTTCTCGATGTCACTGATAATATCCTAAGTGCACAAAATAAGGGTATGTGTACTATTTTAGTTTTATTGGATTTCTCACGTGCATTTGATTCTTTAAATTTAAATATCATCATTTCCAAATTCAACTACTATGGGTTCGACACAGAGGCACTACTATGGTTTGACAGTTATCTGAGTAACCGTCAACAGTCAGTCAAGTTAAGCCAAGCTGATGGTTCTACACTGTTGTCAGGGAAATTAGGTATGAATAGAGGAGTCCCTCAGGGTTCAATTTTGGGGCCAGTTATCTTTACCATAAGTTCAGCTGATGTCATTGACCATATCAAGGACTGTAGTGTTCATGTATATGCAGACGACATCCAGGTGTATATATCATTTAAGCCACAGGATATTGATATTGCTATTGGGAAAATAAATTCTGATCTCGCCAGGATTGCAGCATGGTCGCAAGAGAACTGCCTGCTTCTCAATCCCCTGAAAACGAAATATATGATTTTTGGGACAGGGCAGCAGCTAAATAACCTCAGACCGTCCATTGATGTCACACTTATGGGTGAACCTGTCGAGAGAGTGTATGAGGCGAAGAATCTGGGCTTGCTAATGGACGTCAGTCAAAGATATGAAAAACACATTTCTAATTGTATAAACAGTTGTTTTTATAAACTTAAAGTTCTCTATAAAATTAGACCTTATTTAAAGGAGGAGGTACGCATACAGTTAACCGAATCGTTAGTGCTTTCCAAGTTAAATTATATGGACCCTGTCTTTGGCCCTAGGCTGTTGTCTAAAACAAAGAGGCTAATTCAGCGTGTCCAGAATGCCTGTGCTAGGTTCTGTTTTGATATCCCTGCGAGAGCCCATGTTACTCCTTTCTTAAACAAGCATGTGCAGCTAAAACTACTACATCGTCGTAAACTTCACCTGGCGTGTCTCATGTTTGGAGTGGTCAAATATAAGACGCCAAAATATTTGTACGAAAAGTTGTCGTGGAAGTGCAGTCGTAAGCCTGTCCGTCAATGTTCATTACAACTTTTTACTGAGAGGTGTGGCTCTGCTGTCTTCCGAGGTAGCTTTCGCTACGCTGCATCCAAGTGCTGGAACAATATCCCTCCTCCGATACGTAACCTGCAAAATGTAAACAGTTTTAGGTTAAAATTGAAAAAGTTTCTCTTTGATCACCAAAAAAGCGAAGAGCTACTTAGAAGTGACACAAGCGCTATTTAATTTTATTATTGAGTATTGGTTAAACTTACCTACGGTCTTAGAACGGTTGTCGGTAGTAATAACCTTTTGGAGCTTCAGTTCCTTTATTATTATATATTTTTTTGTAGTACAGGGGCAGTTTATTCTTTTTACTGCACTATGATGCTCACAATATATGTAGTCTCACAAATTATATTACTGTTTTTATACTCCATTTGTATTTTATATTGATCTTATCTTCAAAATTGTGTTGTAAAATATTTATCTGTTTGTTGCGAATGTCAGTCAGTGTCATCATGCCATTGGACGTCATTGTCAGTTGCACGGTATGACAACTGCGCTGACATTCATCTATTGTTTTTTCTTACATTTTTGGTTTTAAATATTTAAAGATAATAATGAACAAATACCTTTGTGTTTGATTGTATATGTATGTTTATTAAGCTTATCTATACGTAACAAGTATGATATGTTGAATACGTAATAAGTGTTATTTTTAAGTGTTTTCTCGTGTGTGGCGTCGCCTACTGGTTCCAGCGGAAGACCAGCGCTGGTTGTTTACAACTAGCATTATGCTGAGCTGGGGCCGGATTGTGACAAAAACATAATTTTGTGACCTATTTTGTGTGTATGATTTTTTATTTTCTGTGTGTTTTTGTTACAATAAAATTATGTCTATGTCTATGTCTATGTCTAATCTGATATAACCTTGACTAGAATATTCTGGAGATTCAATATCAATGAAGTTGTGTAGACAGTCGAGCTGTCCACGCTCACATGTAGAAAATCCTGTGCATCATGTCTCGCTAGCAAATCACTGAAACAAGTAGTTATAGACGAGAAAACTGATTTTCCTGAAGAGACATCTGATGTATTAACTAATTATTTCTGTTATAACTTGTTGAGTGGAGTATATTGCTAGTTGCTACTAGACAAGGTTGAATCACACCACACAAATGCCAAAGTAATTATTGATTTATAAAAGGAATTCATCAGAATCATACAAAAGAATATTAGAAATAAATGAAAATAATATAATAGATAGAATTGCACTAGGATGTAACATCGATCGAAGATAGTACTTAGAAGCCAATAATACAATCAACAGGATGGTTAACGCCCATAGTTACTAGTACGATGATTCTTCCAAACACTTAAAGAGGCAAAATAGTTGATATTTCGCCAAAACAATTTCGCACAGATGTATTGACATACAAGACTTTGTGGCTTGGTTACAACGCTCACTTAGTCACTGGAACAGATTTGCGACAAACATAGTAACAGAGATCCCAAGCGCAGTAGATATGTATAGACGGCATCACGCCTCGTCTCCTAAATACCCGGCAGCTGCTTCCAGAAGAGTTTCCTTGCTTTATCTGCAGCCGCATGCGCTGTAGGTACTAGTAGAACGTTCCATCATGGTTGCGAGAAGATAGTGTTTTTATCTGTGAAAGACAACAGTGAAATAGTTAATTATACAAAAATAAATAAAAGTCTAAAGTGAAAGTGCTAGTTAATAGTGTCGTAAATCCGGAACCTGAAACAAAAAAGACATTATTAATAGATATTCTAGTTATAGAAAATATTATGAGTATTACACCATTGTTCAAAATTCTATTACAAATATTATATAATATGTAGGTGTATGTGTACTATGTACAAACATTATTAAAACTATCAAATTCTTATTTTCAATACTGATATATAAGTAAAATAAAGTTAATATAGTAAACTTACCTAAATTTGTAAACACTTACCTGCTATGTACATACCTGAAGTTCATATAACAGCAAAATCCAGCTAAATAATATTATTAAGATATCACAGAAGCATGAAATTAAACTCAAAAGAAATATAGTAATTAAACATAGTATAGTAAACTGAAGGTTGATAGTAAAAAAAAAGATAACAATAGATTTATCATGAAACCCTAGTAATGTCAGCTAAAATAATAAGTTTACTTGGTTGTAAAAATATTCACTACTTTGTATGTAGGTAATCAGCTGATGTTAAGTTTCACATAATAATATCACAATACATAATTGTAGAAATGTTTTTAAGCATATGGAAATGTGTCAGTACTAGCTTAATATATATGTAGAAACGCTAACAACATTGCCAAAATCATAGTTTCAAACAAAAACCTAGTACTTAGGAATTCAAAACATTATAAAAAAGCTTTGAAAAGCTTAGCAAAGCTTTATAGTTTTAGTACCATGCAATATATTTATTTACAACAAATACTGCACTGTTTTTAGCGTCATCGAAATAGTATTTTGTCAATTTTCAAATTGGGCTTAAATGAAACCATAGTTAGAATAATCTTAAGTTCAAAGATGTAGTTTTAGTGTAAACAAATGATTACACTACCAAACAGATAATAAGTACCTACCTAAAGTAATCACCACACACCCTGACTCAGATGATTCGTTCAGGGTGGTCTCACTTAAATGTTAAAAGACTCAATATAGAACAGCTGATTTCACAAATCGTGCTTACTTATAAAATAATAGCAGTGTCTTGTCAGTTTAGTACCTAGATTTTAGTTAAATTCAATTAGATTAGTTCTAATTACAGTTAAAATTATCTAAAAAATTAAATAAAAAAAAACAAGTTTTACAGTCCACTTGTTCTAAATATAGCTAGTTATAAATATAGTTACCTACTTTGAATGTTCTAAATATAGCTACATAGTTGAGTTTTTACTTCCTGAATATCTACCTAATTGTTCTACGAGTAAAGTCTGATAAACGCATACTCGTAATCATTTTCAGTATAGGTAGTTATTTTCATGTTTACTGGTTCATAATGTGCCTAGTTAAGCATTTGCTTATATTGTATAACTTGCTTTGCTTGAATTGTGAACTTGTTTTAGATAATTACTTAATTAGATAGCTTCACCCTCAAAGTTTTTCTTAATGATTCGTAACAGTTGTTTTGTATAGCTAAAGTATTTTAGTTTTGTTTAAACATAGTCGATTTTATACTTGCAATTACAAATTAATGTATTATTGTTAATTTATATTTTGTTTAAAAGTTCTAACGCACTTTGAGGGGCGGAATGTTTAAGAAAGTTTTCACCAATGTATACTAGATGGCGGTGTTAGGTGTTAAAACACGCTATCGGTTGTCGCACATTCAACTAGGCATACTTTAATAGAAAATAAACGAAAGTTTTTTGAGGTCACATAGCGTTTCCCTTAACACTATCTGAGGTTTTATCAAAGGAAAATTTTGTTGACTTATGAAAAAATAACGTTATTATACTGCGGTTCAGTCATTCGAAAAGTCACCTGACAACCTACTCTCATCATTTACTAGCTTACAAGTTCAAACAAAGCGTAGAGGGAGCATCGAATTGATTGGTTACGGAGCATAGTGTTGTATATTTATATTATTTATTATTTCGCGAAGTTAGTTACACACCCCAAAATGGCACTAGGTTAAGTCTTTTATTATATGAATCGCATTGTGACGCTTTAAAACACATTTCTATTCGCACTTGTCTATATCTCTATATCTATATCATTCACAGCTTTAATATGCACAATCACACTGATATTGTAAATAGGAAAGCGCGTGATTCAAACGCAATGGTTTCTAGGCTTAACAATGTGCAATGATTTTTATTGCTTATGTTTTTTTTCTCTAAAAACTACCCGTGTAATATTGCCAACTGTGATTAGGTTAGTGCCGCTATTATATAGTTAATTGCTTTTGATAGTAGGGCTAATTGTATTTCGTGCTCATGCAAACTAAATAATAAAATCGGCAAGATTACAAGTTGATTCTACTTTTACCCGTACGTCGTTAGAAAGGGGTCGACGTATCTGTAGTTCTGTCATGTTAGTTTAAGTTTTCGTGAGCGTGTTATAGAATTGCCCTCATTCTTTCATATTTTTCACGGATTGATATGTTTTTCACGGAGCATAATTTATATTTACCATGATTTATTTTATTTTTGAATTCCTGATGTTTATCTGTGCATGCACCAATTTTACAGAAATATTGACAAACTGACGATTGTATGGACTTTTTTTTCAATCATTTTGTGGTAGAATATGACCATATTTTTCAACGTTACGACACCGTATACGACAAAATTATGGTAACGACATCAACGAATATACATTTCTATTGACCGTGTATAGCGTGTAAATACACGCTACACGTAACTAACGAGAAACACAACGAGTACAAGTTAGGTAAAGCTGCGTCTCCAGTTGGGCAGCGAAACTTGGTATCATTATTTTATGCCGCGCGGAAGTGAGAGGAGTTTAAACACCGCAGGCCTAGAGTGGCTGAGTGGATCTGTGAAAGCTGGCGCTATTACGCTTTAACTAATAACTTAACCTAGACCTAAGTACTCAATGTTATCTTTCTGTAATTTTTAACGGACTTCCAAAAACAATGAGGTTTCTAATTCTACTGTATGTTTTTGTTATTATGTGGTTTTTAAAAGTGTTATCTATCTATAACTTATGTCGTATACGAAATAAAGAAATGCTTTTGAGCTTTTCATGAGTATATGCAGTGCGACATCGTACCGTCCAGATTTGTATTCGAAATATCAATATGGAATAGAGTATGACGCGAATACGCGAACGAAGGCGTTCTTTGATTTTCGAATTCGATGTCTCACAATTTTTATTAAGAGCGACATGTATACTGTTTTCAGGCGGATCAGATCTGCTACGCAGTGTTATGTGTGTTCTCGTACTTCGCGGCGGGACAGGAGCAGAAGAAGGCGATACTGGAGCAGGCGGCGCGTGTGCCCCCCTCCCCCGGCGCGCCGCCCTCGCCCGCGCGGGGTGCTCCACCCGTCTTTCCAACTGCACCCAAACACACTACACAGGCTAGTTTGGAATTATGCATTTCTGAATTGTTCTTATTATTGCGATGATAGACGCTATTATACCTGCTATACATGGGTTTGGATTATTTTGTATATATTATAATCACGAGAGAGGTACGGTTATTTTTTTTCAAAATTGTAACTTTTATCCGGAGCTACAGCGAAATTTGAAAACCAGACTATAGATTCCATTATATAGCCATTTATGATTCTAATCGATCTAATCTAATCTATCTAAATCGGATGTTTTGGAGTAGGAAACAGTTTTCACATTTTTAACCCCTGTTCCAAAAAGAGGGGTGTTACAATTTTGACGTATGTATGTGTGTCTGTCTGTGGTATCGTAGCTCTCAAACTGATGAACAGCTTTTAATATAGTTTTTGTTTTTGTTTAAAAGAGTAATTCAGCGATGTGTTCTTAGCTATGTTTCACCGAAAGTGGGTCAGCCGTATTTTAATTGTCGGATTTTTTTTAAGTTTCTTATACGTATTGTATTTTATTGTACATGACGCGCGACAACACATTGGATTATTTTTAATGATATATCCATCAGGTGGAGAAGAAGTGTTCAGTATCGCGAACAGGGGGCGGCGGCGAGGCGCGCGCTTCATCGCGACAGGAGGGGGTGGCGGAGCCGGCGGCGAGGCCCCCCGCCGCGCCCGACCCTCGATACGAACTACCCAGTTAGTATCCTTATCTTGCAACCCATTGTTGTTCGGTTTGGTTAGTAGGTCTCTTTTAAGAGATTTTGAAATTAAAATGGATTACTAGGTTAATATAAGTTACATAATGTATTATTGGTAAACATAATTAAAATTTTAATATAAAAAAATATTTTAGATTGTCGCAAACATTATGATCAATTAAAAAAAACCTGACTTAGCTACAAGAACAAGAAAACTATTTGAAATTCCCGCCGCATGCGTGACGACATATTACCACGACGACCACCTTAAGCGTCTTTTATCTCGGTTCTGTGTTAATTTTGATACTGATTATATCATAATATGTATACACTGTGGCGTCACAATATGCGTTGTCATAGTGGAATGCATGCACGTGCAATCGTAAGTTCGCTTTGTCATTAAGGTAAATAGATCAAATTTTATTATGATCCGTTCAGTCTCTAAAAGATGTAAGACAAGGGTTATTTTCGCTTTTATGATTTGAATAATCCGTAATAATTACTAAAAATATTATACATACATCCGTAAATATGTAATTTGTATGTGTTCAGGTCCTCGGATCGGGTCCGAGCGCGGCGGTAGCGAACGTGGAGCAATAGATAGAAGCGGTGGCGTGGAGAGAAGCGTTACCGTGGAGAGAAGTGCTACCGTGGAGAGAACTGCTACCGTGGAGAGGAGCGGGAGCGGCAGCAGCGTGGGATCGGAGCGGGGCGGCGGGGAGCGGAGCGGGGCGGAGGGCACGCCGCCGCGGAGGCCGCCGCCCCCCGCGCCGCCGCACCCGCGCCTCGCGCGCGCGCACTCGCACGTACCACACCGCACCACAGACCCACCGCAGGTCTGTGCCACAATATGTTGCGATTTACCAGCAATATGAGTATGCATGAATTTTAATTCTCGTGAATAATAGTTTTGGTGGACAATATATAAAAATGGAAAGCATATACGAAAAAAATAATCTCAATCGGTCAATAAATTTCCGAGATATAGACTGAAGTTTTTGATAGAGGATGCTCTGTCTCTTTCCCGCGATAAAACAGTTTGAATTTGTACGTAGCAAGTGATTCATGACGTCACCTTTGGCGATGGTGTGCTCTCTGACTATCATGAAATTAAAATGCTTGTAACTTTCTCATTTTTCATTATATTCTAATTTTGTTTATGTGGAATAGATCTGTATGTGGTTAGCTTTTTATGAACAATAAAAAAACAGCTGCACTAAAGAAGCGTTATTAATAGGATAATCTATTCGACTAACATCTTATTATTGTACAAAAACTAAACTATAAATTAAATTGAAATTATGTAGACCGCAATGTTAACATCAGGCAAGTTAGCGAACAAACGCAAGGATTAATAAGAAAAATCTTTTATAGTTAGGTACTACTTTTATACTTTTGGGAAAACTTTAATATAAAATATCAATTACGTCACTGAACTGTTCTATGAACTGGATGAGTCAATTGAATGATTAATGATGAAAATAAATTAATTTTTAGCACAAACACTATTTTTATTTTATAAAAAGCGGCAACATTCGATCCGTCTTTTTACTCCGTGCATGACGAAAATATACATAGCATAGTAATAGTATTATAAGCATAGGTGTTTCGAGACTTTGGGAATGTTGCCGACATAGAAACCAGCGTGCCACAAAAATCTTAGCCAGAAATGGGTTGAAATACGGGTTTCTAGACAAAAAAGCAAATTTGAATAGTCTGTTTTTGAAAACAATTTGCCTAATAATAAGAGGTATTTTTCCTGATTTTTTTTCGTTGCTAAAATTTACAACTCCGTACTTGTGTCCAATTTTTATTCTTATTCTCATTATTTTTTGAGTCATGACTCTGTTTAATGTTTAATTCGAATTGAACGTATATGTTCCTAATCAATGCGGGTTGTGACCCATCATACTCAATCTGAATTGCGTACTGAATTCAAACAAAGCAATTTTCGTAGATATGTGCGTCGTTTAGTAGTCATTTCATATTGAACTGACTATTTAATTAAATACAAATCAGAAATTTAAATACAGCGTCATTTCATTAATCACCTCATTGCATATGTTCAATTTGTGTATATATGAATAAATTGTATTAAATGTTATTTGATATTTTTGAGTGTTTTACACATTGAAGTATTTCAATTAAGCATATCTCGATCTGTACTTGGGAGCCTTTACCATTTTGGCCACAGAGGTGTCACGTGGGATGGTCGAAACATTCTAACAATATTTTTTTAAACCAATTAAACGATGGTGGCGCCACCCGTGTGTGTGGAGGTGTGTAATTTTTTAACTGTCTATAAATTTGTATTAAATGTTGTTATTGTACATGTACAGATCCCTCCCCGCGCTGGCGGTCCCCCCGCGCGTCCCTCCGGCCCGCCTCCCGCGCTGCCACCGCGCCAGCACTCGGCCGCCGCCGACTTGGCTGCCTCACCACCACGGTACACTTTACACAATCCTACTTATCATACAAATATCATCCATCACACAAAAAACTAGTTTTTTCTCTTCTGTTATGTGAGGGGAAAAAGTGTTTTTTTCTCTTATGTGATCCATTAATATATATATATATATATATATATACAGCTAATCATATATATATATATGATTAGCTGTGTCCTGCGGTTTCACCCGCGTGAAGTGATGACGATGATTAAATTATAGCCCATGTCTGTCTCCTCAGTCTTGGCTATACTGATTTGCTATACTGGCTTGGTCTGTGCCAAATTTCATAACAAGCAGTTCAGCTGTTTTATCGTGAAAAGGTAACGAACTTTTATAATATTAGTGTAAAATCGCAATCGTAAATATCAGACTACCGTAAAATCGCGATCTTTCGGGATTATTAACGTGATTTGGTTGTCGTGGATATTATTGGGTATAGTGCTATTATCGAGTTTACGATTTTGCGGCTCAATGGGAAACTGTTCATTGACGGAAAATGTTTATCAATGTATGATCAAGATGGACAGATGTCCTCATACAAGTGGTGGGAAGACGCTGGATGCAAGCCGCTTCCAATCGGTCTTTTTGGAAATCCATGGGGAAGGCCTATGTCCAACTATCCTAGTCCTATGTCCTATGTGTGTATGGACTTCTTATGGCTGAAATGATGATGATGATATATGTTCACTATGTTTACTGCAAACTAGTAGTAGAAGTGTATGGTAATATAATTTTACTATAGTGAATAATCGTGATAGTTAAAAAAAGTTGATATATTTTATGATATTTTTCATCATCATCATCTCAGCCATAAGAAGTCCAATGCTGGGCATTGGCCTCCCCCATGGATTTCCAAAGACAGGTTGGAGCGGTTCACATCCAGTGTCTTCCGCCACTTGTATGAGGTCTTCTGTCCATCTAAGACTACTAGTTTTCCTACGCTGCGCTTGCCGGTGCGTGGTTCTACGTGCTATGTGCCTTGGTTCTCTAGGCTGCTATTTGAACTATCACACCTTCACCACTCGCTGATATGATTTAGCGACTATTTTGACCAATTTGCTAGTCTATAATAGTCTAGTTTATAGTAGTAAACTAGCGATTTGTCAAAATTTAAATCGTATCAGCGAGTGGTGAACGAGTGACAGGTCGAATACCTGCCTTGAGGCCCTGCCCATTGCCACTTCAACTTATTTTTGTAACGATGAAAAATATTGCATATTAGCCAGTGCCAAAAAAGGCTTCCATATGTTTCGGTTTAACATTTCGGAACCTTGGTTATTTTGACAGGATTATTCTGATATCTGATTGATATCTCTATTCTGAGGGCAGTGCTACAAAATCATATTAAATATACAGATTTCCCCCGTCAATAAAAATATGTATCAGAAGTAAAACAAATTTAAACGATTTCATTTAAACTGAAATTTCTTTATTTGGTATACAGGCGCTGACTGTGCCACCACTACGTAATAAACTAGGTATTTACTGAATACTGCAGCTGTGTTAGTGCTCGCTCTACTTACTTCAATAGTTACTGTAGTGTGTAGGCGCTACGAATATATCTTTAGTGTGTCTCGCTTGCCCTGCATTCCTTGCACTTCTCTCAATGCAGTGCGTAAAGTAAACGTAGTATTTAATAGTATGTTATAAAAATACGTACTCGACCTATATAATAACCTACTATAAATACATAATAACATACATACACCACACCCCAAAACGTTTACCTCCTGCGTTTGCAGTCGGGTAAAAATAAAAATCACTCTGGGTAGCGGAGTTTTTCTTCGAAACAATTCAGTTCAGACAAGTACTGTGTATAGAGTTACTGTTTCCAAATTCTAAGCTAATGCTAAATCACATTTATCCCAGCATGGACGCACGTAAAGACCTTCCAACAATGATAATTTCCTATTCACTATGCAAACAGATTCACTAACAGTAAGGTATTTAACAAGGCTCGTAACGTGTGACACGCTGGCCAAACATGTTGGGCGCATGGCACTCGTCCAGCATGCGATAAAATATGGGTGTTGCCTGGGTATGCCTTTACCCATCCACACGTTGAGCGAGTGCCGAGTATCATTCGCCAAACGTGTTCAGATAATATTTATGTGCTGGAGCTAGTCCGTTACAATACTGTTTACTTAAAGTTGTCTGACGGTACCTAATGTGTATTTTAAAAACTATTGGTTACTAAAATAAACTCTTGGTATTTAATTATATTGCAACTAAAAACGGCATTCAAATCCACGCCATATAAGTAACGAGAGCATGAATGAATGAACAAGGACCGATTGGGTGGCCAATGACAGCTTGTAATTATACATTATGTGGATACTCACGTCTTTATCCCCTCGAAATATTTCCAGCTACACTTCTCCCTGGCAATGGACCTGATGACAGCAGCGGGGTATAGCTATTAATTTGAGAAATTTTTGTTGACTTCTCATTGGTTACATATCCGTACTTGTTATTTCATTTTGTCTCGGATTTTCTCACTCAGTCCATAACAAGCTAATAGACGATTAAATGAACTTCCTATCAGCTCTTGTATTCACAATTCATCGGATTTGGAATCAATATCTGCCTCTTTCAATTACATTCAGAATGCCAGAGAGGTAGATATAAATTCCGAATCGACTCCGATGGATTGTGAATAGCCCTGTTGGTGTATGTTTGGGGACGTCGTGAGTAGTCGCCACCATGAGTGTGTGGTATAACTGTGGTGTCGTGTTGCCAGAAGCGGCGGGTCGGTGCGTCGAGCGCCGCCGCCGCAGCGCCAGGGCTCCGTGAGCGGCCCCTTCGCGCCTACCAACCCCTTCACGACGCCGCGACACGCAGAGTTCATCATCCCACAGAGAAACAACATCCGCCGCTCCTCCACCACAGACAGGAGTTAATGTTCGACTCCTGCTTTAAATATACATACTTATAAATAACGATGAGGGAATCCGCCGCGGCTATGTGAAGCGAAGTTGGTATGGACTGAAATATTTTTATCAAGAATAACAAGTGATGAAAAACTGTGATGATGATGACAATGTTGATAAAAATAAGCCTATGTCTGTCTCCAAGTTCACAGCTATATCTATACCAAATTTCATAACGATCGGTACAGCCGTTTAGTATTTAAAAGTTAACAGACTTAGAGACAGGTTACTTTCGCTTTTATAATATTTGTAAGGATTAAGGCGAGTGTCATGTGAGTGACTCATCTCATCAGAATAAACGAGAAATCCGAAAAATCGCGGGTAAAATAAGACGGAACTTAAGTAAACATGACAAATTTCAAGCTTTGCTTCCCACAGTTTCGGTCGATCTCTGCCCTAGAGCAAGCTTACTCCTAGACAATATCACGGGGTGTGCACCAACTATGAATTTATTGATCATTACGATGCTTGCGACATTGTATTCTTTTGAGTAAACTTAAGGATTTACAGTTGCTTGGCAACGTTAGACCTGATTACACTGGTGTCGGTACCGGACGTGTCGTACGAACAACGAACAAACACTGCGTTTCTGCTGGTTCATTTGGACTGCTAACGTGAGTGCACTGTAAAAAGATTATCTCATCAGCTACACGAAAGACCTATTTCAGGTAATTCCGTGATTGATGGGCTTCCCGAATATGTAGGATTGATTGCGCAAATCCTGGAGCGTTTCTTGTAGAAGCCAGTTTTCATGTAATTTTTTTTGTTCTATGATACCTTTAACCACCTACCAAGATAAAAACTACTCCAATAGATAGTTTAAACAATTTATATCTTAAAAATTGGGTTTCTTTATCTCAGCTTGGAATATATCGTATGAGTCCACGTTAAAGTTGCTTCGACCATACATCTTATTTGTATGGGAGCCTACTTTTAGAGAGTTGTTTCAGGATAACTTGCATAGCCGTTTCATAGAACAGTATTAGTAACTACTAAGTGTAAAGTTTCATCAAAATCTGTGTAGCCGTTTTTGAATTAATATGGTTTGTTGCCGTGTTTTTGCTTTTTTAATTTTATGTGCTAAATGACCAATCAAAATTAAAACTACACCACAAGATAATTCGAGTAGCCACATTATTTATAAATAAAAAAATAGGGTTGCCTGACCTCAGTCTGACACATCTTGTATTGGCCATGGTAGGGTTGTTTGCTAATATCTTAAAAACGGCTGTACCAATTTTGATGAAAATTTACATGTATTAAGTTCTGTTATTACTTTATACTATAAAATTGTTACATAAATTGCACTGACAAATATCGTTAGCAACCCTATTTTTCTTTGAAGATATAGATTATTTAAAATATTTCACGGTACAGTTTCTATCTTGGCCCGGTAATTTAAGGGTAGCTATCACAGGACAAAATAATACAATAATTGGCTCCCACAAGAAACGCTTCAGGATTTGCGCCGACAACCCATCAATCATGGAATTATCTGAAATAGGTCTCATCGTGGTAGTCGTCGTAGTCGATGAGGTATACTTTTTGCAGCGCGCTCCCGTACTAGACACCTGTACTTCGCCAAAAAGAGGCCAGTGTTGTTATCATTACAAAACAACTTTTTGTTTGTGTATAACTTTTAATTTGCGAAAAAATGTAGGTGTCCCATAGAAAAAGTTTAATGTACCCTTGGAAACGGAACAGCTGATGCAATTTCAGAATTATGTCCATAGTAACGATGATTGTAATGATGGATACATGACCTTGTAGGCTTATAAATAGATTAATTTTAAGAAAAAAAAGAAATATTGCACGTCCGTTAGGATAAGCTGTTGGGTCTAAATTTTATATAATTTCCGTTAGTATGTACACAGTTTCTGCAATAAACGATATCTTATCTTATCTCTGTAAACTCTCCAAATAATCCAGTATGAGGAGCTTGTGCGCGAATTTTGTTACGTGTGATCAGCGTTAGTAACCCATGCCAGCGTAATCAGGGATTACACAAGTGTACCTATATAAAACCATGTAATAGTGAAGCAATGCCCAAGATAACCATATTTTTCTAGTTAGCGTGAAGCCATATCGTGAATTTATTTGTCCTAATCTTTTATTTTCTGCATGGCAGCTATCGTAGATGATACACTTTTGTACAGCAAAAAAAGTGACAACATTATTTACGGGTTGGAAACTATACAAAGAACAATCCCATACTAAACGTGTATCATGTATGATTGTCAATATATTTATATCATAGAGTTTAAAATGTTCAAATCAAGGGTGTAGAAAAATAATAGTGTGTATAGTAGACGTGTTTATAAACAAATATAAAGTACATTGGGAAGTATCTTGTTAATGCTTTTATGATTGTATAAATGACTATTTATCTACATATTGTTTATTAACTTTTTTTAAACTTAGGGTGTTATAATTGTAATTGAACATTGTGATTTTATGGGTATTTTTACTTACCTATAATACCTTCAAAACAAAATATTGTTTTTGTATTATACAAAACGATTTTTGTATCTAATGAAAATGTGTCCAGTAAATCTCCGATAGCTAAGTCATTTGTCTTATGAGAGTTTATTTAACAGCGTTTTACAGAATCTGTAGAAATATTAATATCAAAATATATATTTAACGATTCTTTAACCAAGTACAATATTTATTTATTGCAATAAATAAAAAATAGATGAAAATATAACATATTGTATAATTTGAGCGATTGCTCGGTCTACCTTTACTAAGTATTCTTCCATACACTAGTCACATTTCCTATCCTTCCTTGTTATTTCGTCTATTTTATAGGATTTTGTACAGTCAACGTGGGTAACTTTGACTCTGCGTTAAACATTGTACGTGGCCTTTTTATAAGGTTCTCAATTATTTTCTCAAAAAATTAGTAAGTAGTCAAAACGAATGTAAATTAATTAATCTATTCATTTCCCTACTAATAGACTAAGAGCGCGCCGTATCCAAATTCGGGTAACAAGATGTGACCTATCTAGGATGACTCAACTTATCGAGGTGTCTCTAAATGTATTTGGTTGCCTCGGCTAAACCTGGAGGGTTTTGTACAGTTAGCAAAAATGTGACCACTTTTTGGGGTGCCCAACACCTCATCGGGTAACAAGTTAGGACATAGTACATTCGAAAGAGCCTATCGAGAAGTGTTAAAAAAATTTGGGTTGCCTTACCTAACAAAAATATCTCAGAAACAGGTGCACCGATTTTGGTGAAATTTTGCACTTAGTAGTTATTAAAGCGTCCAATGAAACTGCTATAAAAGTAACGCTGCACAATTCCGTTAAAGGTATTATACTCCCATACAAATTAAATGCATGGTTGAAGCAATTTTAACGTGGTCTATTACGAAATATACCAAGCTGAGGTCAAACCACCCTATTTTTTTAACATGTAGGTTACTTAATCTATCTCATGGTGTAGCTACCACAAGACAAAAATTTATAAAATCACACGAAAATTGCCTCCCATGCTTAACAAAACTTATAATTTGGTTAATTTGGAACTTTAATTTTAGTTCATAATTTTCCGACTCTAAAATTTGACTCATAAAAAGGTCAGTTTGAGGGTAACAACCCTTTTAATATGGAGATTAACGTGATAGTCGGTTATTTCGGCTCAAAACAGACGTGAGTGACCCGTAGTTTTTATTTAAAAATGGGTGACAACCCTATAGATTTTGATTATGTTCAATAGAAATTATTGAAAATATTATGTACCCACTTATTACATCATGTACCAACCTCATTTTAACTTGTTTTGTCATGAATCAGTTTTTACGTTCAAACATAAAACTTGGCCGATTAGGGTAAGCTCCAGGTTTAGGGTCGGCAACCAAATTTATTTAACACTAGTACAAGTAGGACTTTCGAATGGTATAAGTCATATCTTTTTACTCGATGAGGTGATTGGTATTTTTTTTTGCACCCTAAAATTAGGCCGATTCACGAAAGCTCCAGGGTTAGGCGAGGCAACCAAATATGTTTTGGCCTTTCTCGATAGGCTATTTCGAATGTACTATGTCCCAACTTGTTACCCGATGAGATGTTGGGCACCCCAAAAAGTGGTCACATTTTTGCTAACTGTACAAAACTCTCCAGGTTTAGCCGAGGCAACCAAATACATTTAGAGACACTTCGATAAGTTGAGTCATCCTAGATAGGTCACAACTTGTTACTCGATGAGGTGGGTAGACATACGGCGCGCTCTTAGTCTATAATCTGTTGGGGAAAAAAATCAAGAACCTTCTAAAAACCCACGTACAATTTTTGACGTAGAGTCAAAGTTACCCACGTTGACAGTACTTAAGAGCAGTGAATAATAACAGTTTCGCCGAAAGTTGGCAAGACCCTTTTTGCTAACTGTACAAAACCCTCCAGGTTTAGCCGAGGCAACCAAATACATTTATAGACACTTCGATAAGTTGAGTCATCCTAGATAGGTCACATCTTGTTACTCGATGAGGTGGGTAGACATACGGCTCGCTGTTAGTCTTCTGTTGGGGAAAAAAATCAAGAACCTTCTAAAAAAGCCACGTACAATTTTTGACGCAGAGTCAAATTTACCCACGTTGACAGTACATAATATGAGAAGTGAATAATAACAGTTTCGCCGAAAGTTGGCAATACCCATGCATAGAGTATTTTTTTAAAGAGAAAACCGCGCGATATTTTCCTGCAAATTATACGTTTTTCATACAACATAAAAGTGTTTTTTACCCTTAGGGGTAATATTTAGATATTATCCGATTTCAATCATTCTTTTTTATATGGTAGGTTTACTAAACATGAATGGCTACAGTTTTTTTTTTACTTCGGATATATAACGAGATTCGAAAAAAAGCAAACCGTAGAACTATGATTTCAATCAGAATGCCAACCGATCGATCACGGCTATTAGTCCAGTCGATCGTGGCAAGGCAAAAAATATAAATACATAGAACAGACTACGTAACGTAATTAATCACCAACTGTTACTGTTGAGCTTTTTTCTTGTATCATTTCTTAATCGCCATTCCGTCACGTTATCTTCTCTTCCACGCCTTCTTAAGCAGTCGGATAAAACTACTACATAATTTTATACTATATTGTTTTAATTTCAAGAACTAGGTATGTCATTGGTAGTTCGCACAGGGTTTCGTCGGTAAACAGTAGATCTTGGGTCTAATCAAGTTGGCCACGCCTGCTATACGGTATCCGCCAGTGTTGTAGGGCTTTACCAAACCTAATAATTTGATATACAATTACTAAAGAAATGTAACTTGTATATTTCGTTATTTGAATTAGTCACGTGTGACCCTAGCGGTATGCCAAAGAGTAGGGAATTTGACGTTAATAAGAAAATACAGTAATTATTAATATTTTAATTACAAACTATAAGAACAAAAATTATAATAGGTACTCCGTAGTAAAAGGCGGGTTGATTGCCACACCTGTCTCGCTCGAGTGCGACTCATTCTTAGATATACAATATATGGACTATAGGTATCTGTTCCTTTGATGAAAAGAAATGTCTAAAGCAGTGTTTTTAACACTATTTTAGGTTCGCATAAATATCTTTTTTTTTCGATAATATATATGTATCTTCCTAGCGTTTTTATTTTTAAGTATGCTCTGTACATAAATGTTATAAAACAGAAAGCGACCTCGTGCGAGCGAGACATTTACAGCGCCCACCTCGAAGCATTAAGAGGGTTTCACATATTTTCAGCCTTCCGTCTGCTATAAGCCAACAAATCAGTTCACTCGTTACAACAGTTGTGAAGGTTAGATTATTTTAATTAAACCAAACTCACATTCATTTCAAGTCTTCTGGACAACAGAAAAATCCCACCGAATATATCAATCTAAAGACCTTAATATAACGTCTACGTGCCCATGAATCAATCGCTCCATCCGTCTAGTGAAACTTGTTGTAATAAAGTAAAGTAAAGTAAATGTTTATTTCCTCGTAAATATTACACAATCTTTTTGCAGTGGGCCCCAAACTCGGCAAAGCCGGTATCTTGGGAGCCCTGTGGGCTCCCAAGATACCTAGATAATAGACTAGAAAGTTGCATTGATTTAACCGTCGAATGCCTGTCAGTCAAATCCAGGGCAAGCGTAGAATTATAATTTACAACGGTACTGAATTATATTCGAAGTATCATTGAAAAACTAAATTACCTCGGCTACTCGCAGTAGAACAAAACGGTAGAGCCATGGGCAACCAACGATTTGAAAGTAAGGTATAGCGTTGACGTTCACTCGGCAAGGTTGGTTTGGTCCAGCCTGACATAGGCTCCATAGCCGCATAATCGATAACAATTTAATGATAACTATATAAAGAGATCGAATGTTTTTTTTTCTTAGGTACAATTTGTTAGTCAAATTATTTATAAACACAAACTATTTTTAAATGTGCTCCAACATACCTACTTAATTAACTTTACATTTATGATCATGTATAAAAACATACTAGGTACCCGCACAATAACTAGTCCTTACCGGAAATAAACTATGCTTATAATTATAACAAAAAAAAAACAACAATACAACAAAACAGAACATTAGCGACTTCTGCATCGGCTTTCTTACGTATTGTAAAAGTCGAGCTTCAACAAATTGTTAATAAAAGTTTAGGTACAAAGGTATAGTGTACCTAACTCCTATTAAAAACATAAAACATTAGATATCTTCTAGATCGACGAGCTCCATCCTCGGCCACACCGTCGCTTAAAATCAGGCGAGTTGGTGGTCAATCGTAGATCTATCTTCTATAAAAAAAAAGGCATACGGGTAGGTGTAGGGCACCTACCAAACAAAAAAAAAAACGAACAATTCAGTCTTTCTTTGGAAAAAAATTCGAAATAAAATCAATTTTACTTATCTCACATATGTCCCTATCTTCAGAAAATGCTTTAACGTAACTTATACATTAGAATAGGATCACTATGCCCTTCTTAATTGTACCTGACCAACAACGGCATATGCCGTGAATAGGGCCGTTGCGAGAGATATAAGAACGTATAACGGAAATAAAACAAAGAGTAGCAAGCATATGCACGGAAAATATAGGAAAAATACAGATTTCCAGCTAAATTTAAAATATACCAAACTACAAACTATTCCTATGCCTACATTACAGCAATTTCTTAACTAGATGTTTAGATAATCTTTGATAATATTATTTTTATATACAGCTATTTGTACACTGGTGTTGAACTGAACGGGCTAGCCAGCTGCAGCACATTAAATTTCGTTCAAGAATAAACCATAACTAAGGGAGTAACGTCTTCCACACAAGCAATTGAGATATATTTTCAAAAGTAACAAATGTGCCTGACATTAAATCTCAATTGAAATTTATTTGTATTTAGGAAGACGTATTCCACCTTCAGACAATAATAATTTATGATGGGCACATAAAATATGATAATTAACTCATATGATGGTGAATATCTCCTTTGCACTAGAATCTATTCTAGTGACTAGATCACAATGCAGTCTTTTAAATCTGATATTTTATTTATTTCGACATGTGATTCGAATGATTTTATGTGTTGTTACGTCATAGCCTCTCAGCTCCATATCTGGAAGTATCATACACATATACTGCCTTACCGAAAAATTTTACTTAACTTTAAGCAATGCTTAAAATATTTTGTCAACTCATAATGACACACGCGGAAAAAAGACAGAGAAAAGAAAACTTAAGATGTTGGTTAAAGTTAAGTAACGTTTTTCGGTAAGGCCCATACTGTTTATATCATAAATCTACAAAGACATGCCCATAAGCGGTCAGATAGGAGTTGTGCGAACGTCGCACTGAATATCACAGCAAACGAAAGAAACTAATCGGACAAGACATGTGGGACGGAACGTACTCCGGTCACCTTGGATCGCATTTTTTTTTATTCCTTATTCAATGACATGATATCTTCCAAAACTTCCGTCATCTCGAACTTCATGTCGTCCGGAATAGATATTGAACTGAAAATTTCATCTCTTCTCGTGATAGCTTCATTCCAAAGTACCGAACTTTGGTGCTCAAGTTTTCTACTTGTTTCTTCTAAACCTTCTATTAGCTTTATTTTCTGAAATCAAAGAAAAATATAAACACACTATTTTAATTAAAATAAAAACTGGCCAAGTGAGTGTCGCGACACGTGCAGTACTGCATAGTAACATCACAATTCATTTTACCATAATTTATATGGACCATAAACTTATAGACCTAGAAACTTATAGCGTGCTTCATCATCATCATCATCTAAGCCATAAAAAGTCCACTGCTGGACATAGGCCTCCCCTATGGATTTCCAAAAAGACCGATTGGAAGCGGCTTGCATCCAGCGTCTTCCTGCCACTTGTATGAGGTCATCTGCCCATCTCGTGGCTGGTCTTCCTACGCTGCGCTTGCCGGTGCGTGGTCTCCACTCGAGAACCTTTCGGCCCCATCGGCCATCAGTTCTACGTGCTATGTGCCCTGCCCACTGCCACTTCAACTTACTAATCCGCTGTGCTATATCGGTGACTTTTGTACGTCTACGTATCTCTTCATTTCTGATTCGATCTCGTAGAGAGACTCCGAGCATAGCCCTCTCCATAGCTCGTTGCGTGACCTTGAGCTTCCTTATAAGGCCCATAGTTAGGGACCACGTCTCAGTGCCGTAAGTCATCACTGGTAACACACACTGGTCGTAAACTTTCGACTTGAGGGACTGGGGTATATTGGACGAGAAGACGCTTTTAAGTTTCCCGAACGCTGCCCAGCCGAGTTGGATAGCGTGCTTATAGCAAAATAATGATTACCTCTGCTCCAGTTTTTAGCTTAGTATACTTAGTCTGGCCATAAATACTGTTACAGTTAAAAATAAGAAAGATATTACATTTGAATTTGGAATCTGTCATTTTTATACGATTGTTCATTGAGTTTTCTAATTTTGGCGCCAATACATTGTACAATATTTTGCGATATTAAAATGGAGTGGGGTGATAAAGAGAACCGAATCGCTGTGATTGCATTACACAAAGTTGGTATGGAGCCAAATGCAATTTTTAAAACTCTCCATACGCTTGGTATTAGTCAAATGTTTGTGTACCGGGCTATTAATAGGTACAATGAGACCTCCTCTGTTTGTGACAGAAAAAGATCTGGCTGTCCACGTAGTGTTCGTACGAAAAAGGTGGTCAAAGCAGTAAGGGAAAGAATTCGAAGAAATCCTGTCCGAAAGCAAAAGATTTTATCTCGGGAGATGAAGATAGCACCCAGAACCATGTCGCGTATTTTAAAAGATGACTTAGGACTTGCAGCCTATAAGAGACGCACTGGTCATTTTTTAACTGATAATTTAAAAAAGAATAGGGTGGTAAAATCGAAACAACTAATGAAGCGGTACGCAAAGGGAGGTCACAGAAAAATTTTGTTTACGGATGAGAAAATCTTTACAATTGAGCAACATTTTAACAAACAAAATGACCGTATTTATGCTCAAAGCTCTAAGGAAGCTTCCCAATTAGTCGACAGAGTGCAACGTGGGCATTATCCGACTTCAGTGATGGTTTGGTAAGGTGTTAGCTATGAAGGAGTGACTGAGCCATATTTTTGTGAAAAAAAATTCAAATTCCTATCCCAACCCAACATTTATACCATGATCAAAGTCTTACAAGCAAACCTACGTCACTCAAAGGCGGCTTCGGCCGCTTTGTGCCAACGATTCGAGAGGGAAGGACTGCACATAGCTTTGATTCAGGAACCGTGGGTCAACGGCAACACGGTCATGGGGCTTGGCGGTACAGGCAAGGTATGTTATCAAGCTGGTAGTAGCAAGCCCAGAGCATGCATACTCTTTAATAAAAATGTAAAATTCTTACCTATTCCTTTTCTGTGTACAGGAGACATTGTAGCTGCGTATATAGAACTGCCGGGATCAAGCGGAATCAGGCCAATTGTCTGCCTATCTCCCTGGCGAGGAACAGGACCCGGCCAAACAACTGGTCCCTCTGGTAGAACATTGCGCCGGGCAAAACGCCCAGCTCATTGTCGGCTGCGACAGCAACTCTCACCACACCAGCTGGGGCAGTACCGATACCAATACCAGGGGTGAGCTACTCTTCGAGTTTCTAATGACTAATGACCTCCTTGTAACTAACTGTGGTAATCTTCCAACCTTTGTAAATAGCATGAGACAAGAGGTCTTGGACATTACTTTTTCATCAAGGCTTATTGGGCCTCGACTGTCAAATTGGCACGTATCGAATGAGGTGTCGATGTCTGATCACAGACACATCAGGTTTGACGTGAACGCGAATCTAGCTGAACATGACAAATCTTACAGAGACCCAAGTAAGACAGACTGGGATAGGTATAGGTCCGAGCTGTCAGAGATCCTTAGGGACCGTAACAGAACCGTGAAAACGAAGGAGCAATTAGAGAGCGCGGTAGAGCAGTTAGAGACGGGCATCACTACGGCCTATCTCAACAACTGTCCTCTCAAAACGGTAAAGTCCAATAGGAATGTTCCATGGTGGAACAAAAACCTAGAGCGTCTCAGGAAGAACGCCCGTAGGCTTTTTAATCGGGCCATGAAGGACAAAACCTGGGACGCTTATAGGAACGCTAGCTATAGCTTCAAGCCCTATAAATCGCCGGGTCTGGATGGCATATTTCCTGCCTTGTTACAACAAGCGGGAGATGTCATCCTTCCCACGCTGCTAAAAATTTTCAGGACCAGTTTGGCTTGGGGATATATACCAGCGGCGTGGACTGAGGTTAGGGTCACCTTTATACCCAAGGGCGGAGATAGAGACAAATCCCTACCAAAGTCATATAGACTTATTTGTCTAACTTCCTTCTTGCTTAAGAACATGGAGAAAGTCTTAAATCTACACATCAGGGAAAAGTACCTAGTTGAGAGACCCCTGCATGTAAATCAACATGCCTACCAAAGAGGCAAATCAACAGAATCAGCTCTCATGATTCTAGTTGATAAACTAGAAAAAGTACTAGAGGACAAGGAAATAGCCCTCTGTGCTTTTCTAGACATTGAGGGAGCGTTTGATAATACCTCCACCAATGTAATCATCAGCAGTATGCTTGAACGTGGCATTAGCAACACAATTACACAGTGGACTGAAGCAATGCTGCGTAATAGGACTGCATCAATGACCCTACTGGGGAAAACGATTCGAGTCCTACTCAGGAGGGGATGCCCGCAGGGCGGGGTATTGTCTCCTCTTGAGTGGTCGCTAGTCGTTGACAGTCTTATTAGAGAACTCAACGACGCAGGCTATGATACTCAGGGCTATGCGGATGACCTGGTGGTAATGGTAGTGGGGAAATGTCCCGACGTTATCTCCAGTCTCATTCAACAAGCTCTGAGAATCATAGAGAGCTGGTGCGCTAGGCATCAGCTATCAGTTAATGCTGATAAAACTGTAATAGTACCGTTCACTAGGAAGCGGAGGATAAACTCTTTGAGGCCTCCGATTTTGCTGGGTAAAACGGTGAACTTTTCCAATGAGGTGAAATACCTAGGAGTAACTTTAGATAGTAAGCTCCTTTGGAATAAGCACATTGGGAATGTAATTAGAAAGGCTAAAATAGCCATGGGGGCCTGTAGAAGACTGGTGGGCTTGAACTGGGGCCCTAAACCCAAGACTGTCAAATGGCTTTACGAGACAGTAGTACGTTCAATATTGACGTATGGGTGTGCCATTTGGCAGAAAAAAGCTGTACTGTCTACCTGCATAGATGCCCTCAATAGTCTTCAGAGGCTGGCGTGCCTCTCAATTACAGGTGGCATTTCGTCGACGCCCACTCTTGCTATGGAAGCTATTCTCAACATACCCCCGCTACATGTGCAGGTGCAGATGGAGGGCAGAATGGCTATACAGAGAGCTAGAGTGGGCGAACGTGCGACATGGCGCTCTGCACTCATGAGGAACCTGCACGATAGCTTCATGAGTGAGCCTATAGTGGCAATGCCAAGCGACAGTATGCTAAAGGCATACAACCTCTCTAGGAGGTTCCAGATAACAGTACCTCAAAGGAATGAGTGGGAAAATGGAGGTCCCGACACAGTCCTTCCTGGGGATATTGTTTGGTTCACTGATGGATCCAAAAAGGATGGGCAGGCTGGGGCCGGGTTCTGTGGTGGCACCCCCAAGATGGGAGCATACGCCCACTTGGGATGCCATGTTACTGTATTCCAGGCTGAGATCTTTGCCATCCTAGGCTGCGCATATAAATGCATAGAGAGAGCCTACTCAAAGAAAAACATCTACATATTCTCCGACAGCCAGGCAGCTCTAAAAGCCCTAGTTGCGGATGAAGTTAACTCCAAGCTGGTACAGGAGTGTGTGCAGGTGCTAAACTGCCTGGGTGAGACCAACAAGGTCACACTAGGCTGGGTACCTGGGCACTGTGGCATCCGAGGCAATGAAGCCGCGGATGAGTTAGCTAGATGTGGGTCTGGAGGTACCTTGGTGGGACCAGAGCCCGCCTGTGGCATCTCTGACTGCACAATAAGGAGCAGCATTAGAACCTGGGGGATGAAGCAGTGCTTGGCACTGTGGAGTCAAAACCCGGGAATGACACACTCCAAAGCGCTTCTCACAGGGTTCAACAAGAAGTTCTCTAGAGAAGCGCTTCTTCTAAACAAGGGCCAACTTAGGGTCCTTGTTCGTACCGTGACTGGACATTGTAAAATGAACAAACACCTGCACAGAATGGGACTGGGTGAGAACCCTGAGTGCAGGTTCTGTCTTGAAGAGGATGAAACACCCATCCATGTCCTCTGTGAATGTGTGGCACTCCACCACCAGAGGAGTCAGCTCCTGGGAGGACCTGTCTTCTATCCTGAGGACGTGAGGGCCTCCGCCCCAAAGTCCCTAGTGAGATTCATGTCACACCTGGGACTGGGTGAGGTGCTGTAAACCCAGGAGGGAAGTTACATTAGATCCGCAAGGGTCGCAGTGACGGGGGGGCTCTTGTGGCCTCCCACCCTACCTCGAATAATAATAAAAATGGTCCTTCCAACAAGACTCGGCGCCAGGTCATAAAGCTCGGTCCACGCAGTCTTGGTTGGAAGTGAACGTTTCGGAATTCATCAGAGCTGAAGACTGGCCGTCGTCTAGTCCTGATCTTAATCCGCTGGATTATGATTTATGGTCAGTTTTAGAGAGTATGGCTTGCTCTAAACGCCATGATAATTTGGAGTCCCTAAAACAATCCATACGATTGGCAGTGAAGAATTTTCCCATGGAAAGAGTGCGTGCTTCTATTGATAACTGGCCTCAACGTTTAAAGGACTGTATTGCAGCCAATGGAGACCACTTCGAATAAGCTTTTATATTTTAAATTGTTTTATATTTATGTATTAAACTAACACACTGCAAAAGTAATAAATATTATTTGCAATAAAAAAATATTTTTTTTCTTCGTGACAATATTTATGGCAAGACTAGGTATAGGCAGCGGCACGTAAGTTTAGCGCTGAGCGAAATGTGGAGGGGATAGCTGCGCATGGGAACAATCGCGAACATAATACAATTATAACTTTAATTAATATAACCAAATAATTTCTAGAACATATTTAAATAAATAGTAAGTCTATCACTGAGCGAAATGTGAAGGATATTAGGTACTGTTGTGCGCGCAAACATTAATAAATAGTTAATGTTAAAGTTTTGCATAGATTGTAACAGGTTGTTTTACTATTCAAGATTAAAGAATCAATCAATTCATTGGTTTCTCTTTTAACAAAACAATGCACGTCATACACCATTTTTCGTGCCTGTCTTTTCAAAATAGTATTTCTTCTACGCATATTCACTATCTACTAAAAATACAATAATAAAAAACCAACAATAACAAACGACTCAAACTTAACAAAAAACAATAACAATTAACAGCAATAGCAATACACTTTAGAACGCGACTGTACAGTCAGAAGTCCGCGGAGCGTCGTATCGGGGCGGGGGACGGAATACGACAGGCTAACCAACCGGCGCTACGCACGCGCACCCTTCGTCCCTGTGATACCTAATTTTTGACTTTGCACAATAACGGTCAGCGGTAGAGATTCGTGTCGCTACTTATACAGTCGCTTAAAGCGTATCTGATGAGAGATGAGCGAAAGAATGTACATAGAATCTAAAATGATAATTACTTATCTTAATTTTTATTTTTGCAGTATCGGTGGCTTTGTATGCTTAACTAAATGGAATAGATAGTAGGTAAGCTACGAGTATAATTCAAAATAGTTACTCTAATATACCTGTTAGGTATATTAGAGATAATTGAAAATTGGTAAGCGGAAAGCCGAAAAGATATAAATTGCCTAAATTATAATATTTGACGTATAAACAACTTTGTATGTGTCAACTAAGAGATAAGTGAAAGTAAGGTAGATATACGAAAATAAAATAATGAAAATAATATTATTTACCTCGCTTTTGGTTTTTGCCGCATCGCCCTTTTTTAGCGTATAAATGACGTTATCTGATGAAACAGCGTTCTTATATATATACACCGGCTCCTTCGCCTTCTCGAGAGCGCAGGTGTTCTTAGATGTACTTTTTGATGCCGTCGTTATGGACTTTTTCAATACACAATTTTTTTCCCGTTGATGTAGCTGCAGTTTGTTCAATAGCTAGAACACAATATTACCAATTACCATCAGTTTTTTTATCTATTAAATAAGTGGATCTAGGATTGACCACCAACTCGCCTTGTTTTGATTTTTTCTCCAAGAAATGTGATTTGCCACCAATAAAGACCGATGTTCTTTTCGACCACAATAGATAAAAATACTTTTGTATAGAAATCATAATCAATCAATCAATAACACTTTATTGACACCACATAAAGTAATAAGACAATAAACACATAAGAAAATGGCACAAAAGGCGGCCTTATCGCTAAAAGCGATCTCTTCCAGACAACCTTGGGATGTGTTGGAAAAGTATATGTAAAGGTGAAAACCACCTTAAAGAATACGAGACAGCTTTTAGTCTTGTAAAATGTTGGTATTATTATCAGAGAATACTTAATAGTAAGCAAAGTATAACAGAAGCCGCTACAAATACAATAACTTCTTGGTACAGCTACGTAATGGTTCAATGGGGTTATATAAATTTTGAGGTAAGTACTTATATTATGCTTTTATTTGAAATTTCGTTTTTTTGTTATTGCGAGTGATGTTATTTTTAACTTAAAAAAAAAACGGACAAGAGCGAGTCAGACTCTCTCACCGAGGGTTCCGTACAAACTAGTCGAAAAATATACATACATAGTAAAAATATTTTAAAACCGGTTTTAGCTTGTGGTGATTAAGCTCTTACATATGATACCCCACATGATACATTGAATCACTTTAAAATTTGGACTCTCTTTCCTTGCTTAAAGACCCTATTTTTTGTGATTAAATCAAAAATATCCAGTTTTAGTTTTTTTCCTATATGTGTACTATAACACAATGCTTCTTGCCAAACATAGTTCTAGGTCAACGGGAAGTACCCCATAGATTTGATTCCCTTGTGAGTGTCGAAATGTGCGTTTTTACGATATATTCGGCTGTAACTCTTTTTACGAAAACTGAGAAATTTGATTTTTCTCTCTGCAGCAAGAGACTATGGATCTGCGTATATGGTTTTAATTTCAACACAATACCTTTACGCGTTCCCGAGACACAGGTCTTGACACCCGGACGGACGGACGGACAGACAGACGGACAAGTGATCCTATAAGGGTTCCGGTTTTTCCTTTTTAGGTACGGAACCCTAAAAAATAAGTTTTGGAGTGGGGAGTGCTGTGATGTCACACAATTCGCCTAGTATTTATGACAGTTATGACAAATCTACTAATCCATTTGATTCGCACTTTCAAGTAAACGTAAAATATTTTTGGACTTCAGTACGCATACTATTATAGATGTATTAGGGACGTGGAAGGCGTCAGGAAGCTCTAAGCAACTATGCTCTAAGTCGCTCTAATATGTATTTAAAGATTATTCTTTAGTCTCAGAAGGTTAAGAAAAAGTGTTTTTTTTTTCTTTTATTTATTAAAATAAATAAATACAATTTGAATAAAAAAAGTTGAATTTTAAAATTAAAATCACGGCCTTGGCCTCGACATTTCGAAGGTCTTTAATAGGGTTTGGCACAACAGTCTCCTTAACAAGCTCCCTCCTTATGCTACCTGCCCCCTCCTGCTCTTGGATTAATGATTTCTTGAGAGAACGATCGTTAAGTGGTTGTTGACGGGTGCTCGTCCGACCAAATGGCGATCAACGCCGGCGTACCTTACGGGTCTATATGCTCTTCCTGCTGTATATCAATGACCTGCTGAAGCCTGGTATCTTTTGGTATGCTTATGACAGCACAGTTGCGGAAAGGTAAGCTTCTGGTCCAAGAGCCAAAAAGTCGAAAATTTAAGGGTTCAGAGAAATTATGTTTATGCGTATGAATCAAGCTTTAAAAGCTGTGTCCGACTTGGGCGACGAAAATCTCGTCAAATTCAACGCCAGTAAGACCCAAGCCTGCCTTTTCAAGAACTAATAATGTAACACTAATTACTTACATATGATTTATCTTCTAGGCATTTTAGTGTTAGCATGTCACTTGTAAGATGTTGACCTTCTCTTATAATTTGCCATCGGAGATCAGCATTTTTCGGCACATACATTTTTCTAGCCAGAATCCTGGAATAAAATAAAATAAATTAATAATTACCTAAACACATGCATTTTTACAATGATTCCATTGCTATAATTAGCGTTGCGTTGCGTATACGGAACATAACAATACTCTACACAACGCTATAGCTTTGTTTTTCTATTATCGTAAGAAAATATGTGATCAAGACCGTGTTGAAACACGTATATTTGGCTAGCTAAAGATATAAAAGATTTTTTGGCGAGTATTGTTTGTATTGTAAGATCATTTTGAAAACAGGTTAATGACCTCGGTACCATAACAACAAGGAGTATTTTACGTATTTATCGTTATATAAAAGTTGTAAACACAGTGTTCAAAATAATTTTCATTGAAAGTTTTTGATATAGTAAGTATTATGATAATCATGAATTTCATAAGTCTATTAGTTTAGAAAAGCACGGGGAATGGGGACACACATACACACACACACACCTTCAGTGAGTTATATCTTACACATATTACATCTGAGGAGATAACGATCTATAAAGCCTTAGTTTTATTTTCAAAGACCCAAGCGAACCACTCCACGAGCTCGAAATAAAATTCATCCAAATATTATGTAGTGGTAATATTCTACGAGTAAATAATGACTGTGACAGACGGACATGGCGAATTATTAAGGGTTTCTTTCCTTTTCGTAGTTACTACGGAACCTTAAAAAGAAAATATGTGCACTTACTGGTTGATTTTGTCAAAAGCTTCATTTTCATTGTAAAAATCAGAATATTTAAATCCCGGGAACTCGAAACTTATTTTTGTGTTGTCCTCGCTCAATTTAGCCCGAATATAACCAAATTTTTTTACACTAGCACACTGAATCCATATATCTCTAGAAGACGTCGCCATATCTTCGCCGTCTGATATTTCCAAAACCTCTTCTTGAGGAGCGATACAAATCGTAGAAGTCTCAAGGAATTTTTCGATATCAGTGGCTAATTCATCGTTTACAGTTGGATTAGGCAAACCTTTTTTATTGATTTCTTCAGGGTTTAGGATAAGCATACCGGAGCCTTTTGTTGATGTATCCGGTAATATTCTAGTAGAAAAGACGTTAGTAATTTTGATTTGTGGGGCTATCTCGGCAACTGGTTTAACAAATGTCGCTGACGATGTGCTTGGCTTAAGCTCATCCACGTTTTTTTGTAATGCTATTTTCTTAAAATGATGTAAATTTGTCACGGACGAATTGTCTTCTTTCATATCAGCGGGTTTCAATAATGATTCTTTTGAAACACTATTTACATTGACAAACAAATCGGGGTTTGCTATTTTTTTCCAAATGTTTTGAGATGAAAGGTGGTAAAACCCGTTAGTTCGGCGAATTTTTATTGGTTTGACGTGTTTCGGTACTGGTGATTCTTTCTCTGGTGTTGTTTGATCCAAATTTTCTTCTTGCACATCTTTATCAACATTAGGTGTTGTGTATGGATTGATATCAACATTAGCAATTGGAATATTTTCATTTTGTGTTGATGTCGAAGGCAGATATGCTAATGGATTATCAATAACATTCTTGTTATCAACTTTATTGGTTTTAATCCACACGCCTCTAGTTTTTTTCAGTCTTTTAGTGTCTAAAACTGATTTGACAACTTCAATTCCTAATAGTTCGTGTTCTTCATATGGTCCAATAAATACACAACATTCTACGGTACAGGGAATAGCATAAATACCATAAGGGTGCGTACTGCTTTGTGTTTTATCTGTGCGTGCACGTGATGACAATCTAACAGTTTTGCCTGAAATGCGAGCAAGGTTAATACTACGTTGTATTCCTTCATAGGTTACGTAGAAACCCTTTTTATAAAACTGAATCTCAGTAAAATCATTTTCAACGGTCAACACGAACCATTTAGATTTTTCAGAAAATGTATCCTTATCCTTATCAACGTCGCTACACTCTTTGTCTTCTTGTAAAGCCACAAGCTCGCAACTTTTGTCCCTACATTCGCCATTTCCGTCGTCTGATGAGTAGTCTTTCGTCGTATCACTATCTGTGTTTAAAAAGTCCATGTCTTGTGTTAGGCTACCGGATGGTTCTTCAATTACTTTCACAGCTGCACCAATCAGTTCCCAGCAATAATCCCAGCCACGTAATATGCAAAAAACATTTTCCGAATCTGTGGAGTTCGTGACCAAATTTCGTATAATAATTGGGTACTTAGGAAGGTCAGCAAAACGAATGTCATCTATATTTATACAGTTTGCTATAAGAGGGTGTTTGTTGTCAACAGCCAAGAATGTACGAAATGGTTTCTGTCTTGAGACGACGAAAATATTTTTTCGCTCTCTATAGCGACTCAAGATGAAATCCCAACTCTGTAAAGCTGCTTTTCCCTTTCTTGGTGCTTCTAAGCAATTTTTGAGAATGCCTTTTCCAAGACGCTCCTTATAAGTCTTATAACTGGTTTCTAACCATTTTTTTAAACTACCTTTATTGTCAGAGGTAAGAACAGGTTGAGGATCCTCACATATGTTTTTTTTCTTATTTGGCGTTTTACTGTTTGTCTCTTTACTGTTTTCTTCAGTTTTGTTTACAATTTTATTGAGACTAAAACTGGTCAATTGATTATCATAGTCAATCTGTTCGTTATCACTTGAAATTGAATCACAATCTAATAATAATTCGGAGCTTGTGTCCATTATTTCAGGTACAGATGGAACAATTTGACCCTTTATCAATCGCATCATCTTACTTTGTAATACGCTATCGTTTTGTTCCATTTCTTTTATTTTCTTATTAGTTGTTAAGTAATACTCATCAGCGTATTTTCTCTCGTGGTATCCCATTGTTCTTGCGCATGCAACACTGATGTCATCATCATCAGTGTTGAAGCTGTATTTACGGGAATCAGCAGTTCTAGCGTTTCTATAAGTTTTTCTCAGACGGGGTCTTAACAAATCCTTAACACAGCCGTCTGCATCATCTTTGTTGTATTCGCTATCCAAGGGCTTGTCAGTATTTGTGTCAACTTGAACTTTGTTACTGTCATTACTCGTAGGCTTATTTGTGCTTATAACGATATCATTGCGCGCATAAGTTTCTATGAATTTCAGTTTACAAAAGCACTTGTACAAATTGTGTACCATACACAAAGGTTCAATAGTCTCACAACTTAACTTTTCAATATCTACTGTTAATACTCGTTTAATTTTTTCATCTCCTTTTAAATTCATTTTGCTGTAAAATTCTTCATATCGTTTCGATGACTTCCAGTTCCTTTTTCTGGGCTTTAGTAGTATACTTTTCTCACCGGCAAATATAACTGTTTGATGAAACTTTTGCTCTTCTTTTGCCATGTGTGAATTTAGTTCATTATCCAGGTTCAAGAGCCCAGGTATTAGATCGCAACAGTCTTGTTCTAGAAATTCAATCTCCTTGTACTTAGATACTTCACATTTGCAACCAAACATACAATCGAGAACACCACAATGTTGTTTGAGACTAAACGTACTATCTAATGATTCACAAACGCACCCCATGGTGCAAAAAGGCTTTTCGCATTGTTTGGTACAGTCTTTTTTCGAGCTCTCAGTTAGTTTAATGACAGTCACATCTAGTTTGTCTAATTCGCAATATTTTCTTTTATATTTGTCTTTCGAGGAAACTACGTCTTTGCCATCATCTGATACAATATCTCTAGGCTCATCATCTCCGGAATACATATTATCTTGATTTAAGCTAATACAAACTGAGTCTAGCATTTCGTTCATCATTTGCTTTATCTCAAAAATCGACTCATCATCATCATACACATAAATATTTACTTCAACAGCTCTGAATGCTAACGCATTTGAATTAGTGTAATTTTCATCATCATGGAAACTCTGAATCAATTTAGTTTTGATTTCTTTATTGCTATGGACATAATCAGAGTATGATGTTGTTTCTACTACGTTACGGCGCATTAAAATACGATTTTGTTTACATTTATAACTTAAATCAAAAGATATGCAACAATTTTCATCTCGTTGCGTAGCTGTATTATTTTGAGTCGTTCCAAGAACAGATACAGCAAAGTCAGCTAATTTTTGAGGAATTACACCTTTCTCGCCGCGTAAGTTATTTACAAAGCTTGAGATTGTTGGTTCTAATACCGTACCGTACGCAGGTGAGACTTCTAGTACGGGCGCTGGAAGTTTAACTAATTCTATGTCCCCCATTTGATATTTATGATGAGAAGCATCCAGAAACTTTTTCTTTCTAAGTGGTCCCGGTTTAAATTTTATGCTAAGAGAATTTCGTAACAACCCTATTCTTGATTTTAACAGGGCCTTTTTGAACTGATATGGATTTTTCAAAGGTTTTTTAAATTTGTTTTTCAAATCATGGTGACAAATAAATTTATTTTTTCCTCCTTTACTTCCATTCACTTGAATACATAAACCATTCCATAAAACGAATTGCTTTGTATGTTTATGTCTTTCAGGGTTGATATTGGATAGCATTTGCCAGGATGATCTAGATATTGGTGTATCGCTATTGAGAAGGGTAATTGCAGCTTTCTTGGTTTTTTCTTCACTCGATGATCCGTCGCATATTTTTCGCAATAAATATTTTTGCTGCAATTCTAGATCACTCGCTAAGTAAGTGTATATATCTTTTTCAAACAATGCTCTTACATCACTTACAGTTTTGACTTTTAATTTTGATTGTACTCTTTTTGGCGAGAAATGTTTTTCTTTTGGTGTAAACTCCCAAGCCTCGTTTTTAGTACAGGGCGGATGGTGTAATACCGGTGTAGCTGGTTCAATTTTTAAGAGATCATACAAATGGTTTTCTTGGTCGCAATCGACCCTTGAGATTTCAGAATGAAATACCTTTACTTCGGTTTCCATGTTACCGTCTGTCTGAAACAATTAAGTTAATGTGTTATTAAGAGCATGTGAAGTCTCGCTCCGTGGAGTTCCATGCAGATATCGCTTTACATTGTATGATTAATAAACATACAAAATTTCGTTCAAATCCGTCCAGTAATTTGAATTGCGTCTTATAACTGAAAAGATGTCATGTCATGACATGTCTTAAAACTTGAAAAGACCATATCTTGAAAAGTACTAGATTCTAGACCGATTTTGATAAAACGCACCCTAGCTGGACCTAATAGATTAATTCATTTAGTACCTATTTTTAAAGCATTTATCCAACTGTTTAGCTGTAACCTCGTTTAGCTATGATTCAAAATAATCAGTTCAATCAATTTTATGTCGGTTAAATGTAAAACTTATAGTTAATGAGTATTTGTTGCGTAAGCAGGCCCTAGACACAATTTATTAATGACACGGCGAACTCCGACGCAACTCATTGGATGTGGGGACCCACATATTAGGCGAGGCTTATGCCCGGATCAATCATCGTAGAGGTTATTAGAAGCCTATACCAGTGAGTGAGAAGCAGTGAGCGTTGGTCGGCTGACGAGAAAAAAAAGTTGCCTACATATTATTAATTTTGTAGAAACTGTCAAGACTGATTAAATGTAGGTAAGTAAGTTTGTTTCAAATTATAATTCTACTGCTAATGTTCCATTTAATTAATGGTTTGGACATATTTCATATAATATGAGGACATATTTCATATAATAGCGAAAGTAGCTTTTGGCTGAACAGATCATCATTATCATCATCAACCTTAATGGAAAATACGAATATTTTTAACAAAGTACCAATCCGGCCGGATCCGATCGGATTGAAAATCGTACCGAATTGCAATCCTAATAATATATATTCACTATTTACCTACCTACCTATCTATTTAGGTAGTGTAGGTGACGAAACTTACATGAACCGCGAAATTGACTTTGTAATAATCTTTTTTTATTTAATTTTAAGCTCCACAGACACCGGGATCCGTGACCTTTGTCAATTTTACCAACTATTGTTAAATACATACATTGTTACGGCAAGACAAGATTTTTCTTTTTAACTTACCTAACTTATTACTATACACCTAACTACCCAACCTATTACATGAGCAGACCAACGACCCGCAAACAGCACCCGATCACGAGTATGACTCATGTGCCAATCCATCGCCCTCCTCTATCATATTTCAGTGAAGAGAACGATCCGCCACACGACGCTGTCGCAAGAAGGAGCCTACGATGGTGAGCATGAATGCTCAAGGTGTACACACAATCCTTATTTCTAATTTCTGAATTGCCGTTTTTTAGGGTTCCGTACTTCAAAAGAAAAAGACGGAACCCTCATAAGGTCACTTTGTTGTCCGTCCGTCCGGGTGTCAAGACCTGTATCTCGGGAACGCGTGAAGGTATCGAGTTGAAATTAGAACCATATACGCAGATTCATAGTATCTTGCTCCTGAGAAAAATTAAACTTTTCAGTTTTCATTTTCCCCACCCCTGGGTGGGGAAAATGCAAACATTTGTGTGATGAGCATGGATGTTTGTTCTGTGTCTGGGTGTTTCTAAGTATCATAAGTACCTATGTATTTACGAAAAAAAAGTATATATGTATTCAATCAACCATCTAGTTTCCATAGTACAAGCTTTGCTTAGTTTGGCCTAGATGGCGTTGTGTGAAATGTCCTCCAATATTTATTTATTTATGCATTAAAAAAAGTTACAGCCGAATATGTCGTAAAACTTGTGAGTGTCGAAAACGCACATTTCGACACTCACAAGGGAATCAAAACCTATGGGGTACTTCCCATTGCGTTATAGTACATTATAGGAAAAAATCCGAAAACTGGATATTTTTAAATTAATCACAAATAAAACCGAACAAGAGCGAGTCAGACTCGCCTACCGAGGGTTCCGTACAAAGTACAAACTAGTAGATAAAGAAAAATCATTTTAAAAAAATTATCTGATCGATGCGACGCGTGACCAAAATGCTGGCTCGTATCTGGCCCAACGCATAAGCATTGCCATTCTACGTGGCAATGCGGTACGCTGTAACTGGTAGTGGGCATTTGGATTGTCTGTAGACCTTTATAGGTCTGGAGTAATCTATATGATTTTTGTGTAGTAATTTAGTTAGTTGAGTCTGTAGGTATATTGTTTTGTAGATAAAAGGAATCATATATATTTTTTTATATTTCCTTCATAAACCGAAAAATATACATCGTAAAAATATTAAAATTCACGCTTTTGCTTTTTCATTAGATATTTTTAAATAAATTAAGATTAATTTTACTTTAGAGTGAAGCAATAGTATATATATATATATATATATATATATATAATATATACAATATATTTTAAGAACAATTAGTAAAAAAAAGAACGGAAAAATTAAATTTTAAGTATAGATATTATATTGATGACAAGGCTTTTTCATTTCTTCAAAATTTGAACTTTTCAATAATTCATATCTTTTGAACGGGGACGCCTTAAAGTTGAGGTCAAAGTTTATGTGGATGCGTCAGCAATCCTTTAATAATACCTAAAGGTTTCGGCTTTACATCTCTGTGCACGACCGAGTATTATGCAAAATCAATTAAATAGTCAGATATTTCATATATCAAAATTCACGTTTAGTTCGTAACGAGTCTTGCTTATTTCATTTGATATTTTCAAATAAATGAAGATTATTTTACTTAAAACTGAAGAAAAAAATGATTGAATGAAAACTTATTAAGAAAAAGAACAGAAAAGTAAAATAATTTTTAAGTTAACATGTCTTGGTTTTCTCATTTCTTCAAAGTTTGAACTTTTCAATCCTCCATATCTTTTGAACGGGGGCGCCTTAAAGTTTAGGTTAAAGCTGATGTGGATGCGCCAGCAATCCCATAATAATACATAAAGGTTTTAGCTTTACATCTCTATGTACGACCGAGTAATATGCAAAATCATTCTGATAGTCAGATATTTCAAACATCAAAATTCACGCATTCGCTTATTTTCAAATAAATGGATATTATTTTGACTTAGTATTAAAAATATGAATGTTTACCATCGATTGTGATTAAAAAAGTAGTTATATCTAGATGTCATTTTCGCAAAATTTGCAACCATTAATATCTTTTGAACGGGGACGCCTTAAGTTTAACCCACACTTAATATAGATGCATATTTGCATAAGCACTTCGGTAATGATCTCTGAAAGTTTCAGCTTTACATCTTTAGAAACAAAAAAGATATTGGAAAAAAATTATTTTCATTTCCATAAATTAGAAATATTCAAAGTCGTTTTTTACATTGATTAAACAAAAAGAACCGCCTCTGTAAATTTATTTTAATTATTACTCGGGATTATTAGGCCGGGAATCCCGGGAAACGGGATCGAAAAAAAAAACGCCGGGATCCCTGGGACCCCGGGACGGAAACCTTATCAATAAATAATAGGTACACCACATGGTAGGGCAAATGAGAAAAAGAAATTCATCCTTACTTTGCACGTAAGGGTACCCAAAAGAAACGTGATTATAGGTTTTCCCCGGCTCTGCGTGGCAAGCCTCAAGGCTCTGCGTGGCAAGCCTCAAGTATGGTAATCGACCGACTCGTCTTCAATCACGACACTTCGGGCAACGCTGTTAGACGCGTGCCGTGACATGTAAACAGTGACATTGCCATCCTGTGTGTTTACGAAGTGGTGTTGCACTTCGTAAACACACAGGATGACATAGATATACAAGGCCAAGATACTAAAAGGCCTTAAGGTTAGGTAAGGTTTATCCTAGCAAGTGCTGAGAACTGAGATTTGCCATACTTTTACTTCTTATTCCATGAGTATAACCTCTATATAGATAAAATCTCATTGGGTCCACGATAATTTTTAAATGAACATATTCTTATAAAATATGTGTTAGGTTATAGACGGTTTTACATATACTAGACCGTTAACTTCCTTATTCGAATAAAATATGATTCAGTTATAATTATTTAGTATAATTGTCTCACGTATTTTTATTTGTAAAATATCGTTATATTTGCAATAATGTTTAGTGCACAATTTGTTTTATGTATGTTTGTAATTTTTTATAATTCTATAAAGTCATATGTTTAAATTTTACTAGGAATAATAAATTTGCAATCAATGCATTCAAATGGTTGTATTTATAATTTTTGATAACGTAAAAGTTGTTCTTATCCTGTCGGATATTTAATTTTTCTCTTAACACAGATAATTGTTTGGTTCTTCTGGGCCACAAAAACCTAGGACACGCTAACAAGATCAATGAATCAAATCACTTTCAAGATTTAATTTTAAAAAACTTGTAAATTTTCTAAATTAAATTTAAAAAAATATAAATAGGTAAATAAATTGAAATTATATAAATTGTAAATAATCGATTCAGGAGTATTAGATTGCAGTTGATAATTATTGATTTATTTGAATAATGTATGGCATGGAATACAAGAAGAAAAATTGCACATTGTGTTCTGAATTTTTGGCGATGCTAATATGTAATTTAATTCGTTCGCGCGACTCTTCACTAATTCTAATATAGGTACCTATACCTACATAAGTACTTAGTATATTTACTATTTTATAAATACGCATTAAATAAAATATTATTTAACTAGGTAGGTACCTACATTACATTTCAAAATATCTAAGTATGATTTTAACTTTTTTAAGATTGATAACTAACCAACGATACCACGACAGCTTCGCAGGCAGATAACATAGTTTTTTTTTTCACAAAATCAAGAAACAAGTTTATTCTATGCACATCACCAGAAAAAAACTAATAAAAGTAGAAAAAATAATATAAAACGCTAACAGAAATCTATTATCATTACCTACCACCAAAACTTGAGGCCGAACATTTACTTTCACAAAATGGCCGCCATAATTTTAAATCCGACAAAATCTCTTCAATACGATACAATTTGACTATCACATATACAACATTTTGAAATGACTTAGCTATACTTACGTAATAAACAGAATATTTCATAGAAGTATTTCCATATTGATCTATGTAGAATTAGTTTAGAAACATATCTACTAAGATTCGTTCGTGGCTCTATAAATAGAAATAGTAACTTTTTTTTTCGCCCACAGACAATATTACTATCAGTTCGAGAAACATCTCGAACTTTCATTCATAGGTTATATTAAGAATAAAAATATTTTACTCATGGAAACAGTCGCAATCACATGTCACGACAGATTGCAAAATAGAAAAGTTTCCCGGAACTGTTCAACAAGCTATTATTCATTCGTTTCGTTACTTACACGTCAATGACGCTCGACGACGTAAGACTATCGGCGCGACGATCGACGATGAGTATGCTCGTGACGATTTACGAATTTGTGGGTTATGGCACTGGTAAAGACACCAAATAGGTGGACTTCGTCTTACAGACAGAGTACTTATTTTCTTTGCTGACAGATATTGTTTGGATATGTTTATGACGTTTCATTTGACATCTAGTACCTACTCAATGTTGCGTTTATTTATTCTAAATACCTTTAAACGAGCAATTCTTGTATACCTAGTTCCCGTCACGTAAAAAGAACGCTGATTTGTTCGTAAGCGCGAACAAACCAGCGTTCTTTTTACGTGACGGGAACTATATTTAAGTATATAATCTGAATCTCGGAAACGGCAGCAACGATTTTAATGACATTTAGTTTAGGTAGGTAGATTAAGGGTTTAAGGGACGATAAATCGATCTTGCTAGGTTTAATTTTTAGTGAACCCGGGTTTGCTCGTATTTTCAGTCATAAAAAATCCGAGTGGAGGTCGGTCGCCCAGGTACTTTATATTATTCGCATATTACTACATTATAATGTATTAATCAAGGTATAGAAACATCATTACTATAATGAATTTTTTAAGATAAATCTTGAAATAATGAAATGACAGTAGTGAAAAGCGTTCAAAAACATCGGACAAACAGAATCATCCGCCAGCGATCATCCAAACATGGATGTTCTAACTATATGCATAGGTTGTTAAGCCTGCTACACTGTCGTAAACCAGGCTACCTAACGGGGGCGTAGCTGTGTTACACATCGCGTCGGAATTTCTGTCTTTAAGGTTGCAAATGCAAACTTCACTACTATACGTCGTCCAAAGAATTCAATGCAACATATAGATCGTTGACTTCGACGAACATGGCTTCAGCTTTCAGTTTAAGCTTAAACAAACAATCGGGCGCGTCCGTCAGCCGCGACTTACGGACGCGGCAGAGTAGTACGCACGGTTCATATTTTGTTCCATGGCACGGTTGTATGGAAAATGAAAAACAATCGGCGCGCCAATCTCTTGTGGACATCCCATCGCTCAAATTCAATCTAAGGACATGTCTGCGACTTATGACCGTTAATGTGCACAGTTTAGTGTGCATAGATAGATCTAGATAACGTCCGCAAGTCGCGGCTGACAGACGCGTCCGGTAGTTTGTTTTCAGCTTTACATTCAAAATTATGAGACCAAATAGTGTTACCAGATTTCATACTGACATTCCCACCAAATCGTCTTACCCAGCATCCCTCTAAAATACTTAGTTTTAACTTAAAATCTCCTCCACTCCATCAAATGCGTGAGTTATCGGCTAAACTCCATAGAAGCATGGAAGCATGAATCAAGGAAACTGGTTAAATAAAAAATATTTACACCAGCTTGGTGCTGCCAATTTTAACAAAGAAACAAAAAATCACAAAAATACCTCTAAGCAAATACCATAAATTAAACATCTCAATTTTTTTTTGTTGTTTCCAAAAACGAAATATTCAAGTAAGGGTTTTTCAACCTGACTCTGGATAAGATTTTTGTGGAACGCGGGTTTCGGCAACACGCCCCAAAGTCCCGAAACACTACCTACTTTAATAATATATATTTTTTGCCATGTATACTTATTTCATGCATGGATAGTAGCTTCTAATAAATAAATAATCACCACTTTACAGAGGCATAAACTTGGAATGAATGTGGCTTAGACAGTAACTAAAATATACATAAATTACTTGTTGCTGTAGTGTCTATTGTGCCAAAGTCAGCCTTTCCTTTTTTTTATATACATGAAACTTGAAGAAATATCAATACTTGATACTAAGTAAGTTCGTATAGACTAAGTGGCCAGTCCTAGTGTCAGAGTTATTAAGCTGCCGAAAGGCCTTCTGCCCCCGTATTCTGAACCCATTCGGTTTCGGAATCGATTCGATTTGTATATCTCCGTCTCTGTCATTCTCTATGAAAATAACAGAGACGGAGATATACAAATCGAATCGATTCCGAAACCGAATGGGTTCAGAATACGGGGACTGACCTGGCTTGACGATTGCTCTTTTTAAGAACAAACAACCGGGACCTACAATTTAACGTGTCATCAGACCCACGGTAGCGCTCAGAAAGAAATGCCACTCACGGTCACTCATCCAAAGACTGACCGGTCCGTCCGCAGCTTGCCATTGGTGATCGTTCGAGAACACCTATTCAAGCTACGCCACGAGCGCTACTTGATACTGGCAAATGCGCTAATCGCACGGGTCCAATACAAAAGAAGAAGGACAAACATCACGTGTCACATTTTATTAAATTATTTATTTGGAACGATTCCAGTTAATAGCAAGCGACTACCTACTAATAATAAATATCTGCATCACTGATCAGCGATCCGTCAACGGACTGCAACAGCACTATAGTAGCCACGATGTTCAACTGCATTATAAGCTGTTCTATAGGTAGGTACCTACTTATACGGTATAACTTCACAGAGCTAAATGATACTGCTAATTTCGCATAAAAATTCTATTTTAATTTGGCATAAAGTTTGGCACTACATTATTGTGACTTACCTATGTCAACCACAGAATTTGATGTCAACAATAAAAGTCTTCATTTTCAAATATTGTGCTTCAAGATGGCCGGCAGCATGTTGGTTTCATGTTAGTTGATTTAAACCCGGTGTAATCTGCTTTAAATTAGTTTGATTTTTAGTTGCGAAGAAACTCATTCACTAAATAGTTGTTTAAATCTGTTACAGTATCTATATTTTTTAACTAGAAAATAATTACGAGTAAATAATTCAAGATTCGAGAAACTATTTCCTTGATAATATTGCCATAGATAAAAAAGTACAGCCATAGACAAAGGAGAAGGAGAGGAGACTACTGACTAACATTTTTTTACCTATTAAGGATCGAGCACATTAGGACGGGCCGCAGCGGGGCGGAGCGGGCCGCAGCGCAGCGCAAAATGCTTACCTAGCACATTAGTGACGGGCCGGGTCGCAGCGCATTGACGGATTTTGAGTACAGTGTACTGCCAGAATTTGCGTGCAACTGTACGTTATGGATAGCTCTGACGAAAAACTTTAATTTTTTGCCTGCTGTTAGAAGAAGAAGTTAATGAACAGCATAGACAAGAAGTTCGTCAAGAAAGAAAAAGTAAAATATGGACGGGGCGGGGCGGGCCGCATCGCACGGACGCAAATCCGCGTCGCAATAATGCGACCCGCTGCGGCCCGACACAGTGTGCGATATTTCATACAAATTGTATTCAAGCGATTTGAGCGGATTTTTGCGCTCCGCCCCGACACGCTGCGGCCCGGCATAATGTGCTCGAACCATTATATTAATATTTTACATTTTACTTCTTATTTTTTTATTATTTTACTTCTTGAACATATCACACCCAGAGAAAGGGAGCACCACCATTATATTTTACTATTATCTTAAATAACTAAAATAAACGATTATTTTATCATAGCAGAAATATAGGTATAGTAGTAATATCATGCACTTACAAAAGTTGAGCAAGAGCGGTATTCGGTAACGTATCATAGTTTAGTGGGGACGGACCGACGGACATAAAGGCTATACCAACGCGTATAAAACGTGTAGCGTCTCTTACTGGTCTGTGGGCAATGTCAATCGGGATCCTGTCTCTTAAAAACACCACGCTGTTCCTGCCGACAGGCACGATAATTAGGGTGGTGCAATAGGCCTTATGACTGCATCATATAGCGTCAATCGTCATGCTATTTTTCGTCACGGCATACGAATTGGTTTCCTTGCTAAGGCGTGACAATCAATGTTCACATCTAAAATATAGTGCAGTTGTCGCTGTGTCGCACACCCGAAGAACTCTAGGTACTTGGTGAGACGAAATAAAAAGATTGCGTTTTATTTAATATACCTACGCAGATTAAAACAACACACCAAGTAACTAGTCTCAGTTTTTTAGGTCACTTTGTTAAGGAACTAACCTTAACAAAGAGACCACAGAATTTCCCATCGAACTGAAACTAAATATAGGTAGGTACTTAACCTACAAATTCTTGTTGTTTATAACTAAATATTAGATAGTTATTAGTCCTTTAAAGCAATACACATAGCACTTAAATATCTCAATTATTAGTTACGTGTTTTATGATACGATCACAGACTTAGGAATACTTATTATAAATCTGTGGAAACGATCAATGCGTATAAAATACATCATTGGATATGATCATATTTATTGCAAAGCTCCTGAACGTAGGCGAAGAATCTATCTATTGCAGTCAAATGGTAGTTACCAGTAGTGAGTATAGAATGCTAATCTATGAGCCTTATATATATATATATATATATATGTATATACATAAAATAGGTTAGTATAAATTATTTGTATTTGTCTATGTACCTAAATAGGGCGAATTCTGTGGTATTTGTTTAGGTAGGTACCTATTACCTATTTGTAGGTTATATATGTAAATTTATGTTTGTTTCCCTTAACACTACTGTATTTTACCTACATAAGAAATAATATACCTACTTAATAATTTTTTACATGTTGAAGTAAGATTGGATATTATACAGAATTTACTCATATCACTTGCTAATATTTTAACTTACCTACCTAATGAAGACATTTAACTTGTAAACTAAGTGATGAGTTTCCAGTGTTTTGATAAAAATAAATATTGGTGAAGTGAAAGGATGGCGGCAAAGCATTTTGCCTCTTAGCAAATACCAATATATAAAATAACTGACCAAGAACGAGTCGAAAAACGCATATGGTAGGGTTCCGTAGCTAATGCTATAATCTAAAAGAAAACTGCTTGGCGAGTATTGTTTGTTTATTTGTTTAGATTACTTTGCAAAAAGGCCAATGACCTCTATATTACAACGACTTAACTGTTTTATATATTTAAATAAAATATTAGTAGACGTTTTATCATTATATCTCAAAAAGTTGTAATCACAGAATGTTCAAAACAATTTTCATTGATTGGTATGGTCTTTAAATTTCATCATAAGTATATGATAATGATGCACTACTACTAGCATGATTTTTTTAATTTCTCTAAAGCACACACCCCACACACCCCAATCATTACCTAACCCACAATACCACACACGATGGGGTAGATCTGGATGAGAAAAGAAATCACCTCCACTTTACATGTGGTACCACAAAAAAATAATTTTCATAATTTTACTTTACTGGCGAGATTATGCCCTCTATGTCAAGAAGTACCATTGATGGTATGACACAATTTTATGATTATGTATACAAGCCAAATTATAGCTTTCTAGTACAGTCATTTAGTAAAGCCGCAGACAGACAGGCATGACGAAACTGTAAGAGTTCCTTGTTTACTACGGAACCCTAAAAGACCTTTGCATGACCTATGTAGGTACTTATCTACGCAGGTCTATCTAGTAAATTTTGATTTCTCAGACTATTTCGCCCCGATCTGAGACCCCGCTATTTTACCAACAGGGACCCGTGAACCGACTTACAAACTTACCTATTAGGAATTTCAGTATGTCGGTCGTTACTTACCTACTTGTGTTTTAACCGACTTCCAAAAAGGAGGAGGTCTATTTCTTGTATGTTTTTTATTTATTTATTCTTCAATTACATCATGAAAATTTATAAGATAATTCTGCCAAACTGCATAACAGTTTGTAGGCAGATTAGTTAGTTTGTTCAGCGATTACTTCGCCAATTATGAATTGTTTTTGATTCTTTGGTAGGTATACCTCAGAGGTGGTCCCATATAAATTTTATCAAAATCGGTTCAGTATTTTGGTTTTTTGTAACAAAATAACTGACAAAATAAAATTCAAGTAAAAAAATGGTTGTAAAGTAATTTTACGTCTTAACGATGCGTCACAAGCCGAACGCTTAGGCCGATTGTGCCTCTCTATCGCTTGTTCCGCGCTCTCGCTTGCACGCTCAGCTCAGACGAAACGTGAAACTTTCGCGCCTGCAGCGTTCATCGATTTATAAGACGTTATCATATCAAAAAATTGCAATTTTGAAGTCGGTTTTTCAGTTTTTTAAATGATAATTGTTTTAGGGTACCGTTTTAAAAAAATATCAAAATGTGGTAAATAGTATTTTAATAAATTTAAGTTTTTTTTCTTCAAACTACCTAGATAGTTATAGTTAGTACTTACCTTAAATTTTTACGCTACTATAAAGTTTCCACCACCTCTTCTATAGGTTCAAAACACCTCGAAACGTCTTCATAATGAAACATCAATAAAACAACGCAAAATTTTGTACACATTTATTTATGTATTACTAATTAGGTTGTATCGTATCTTATGTAATTTGACCTCATTAATATACGTCCCGTCACACACCATGCAGGAAACACCTATCTTCTTATCTTCGATTCGTTTGACCGTCTAGTAAAGAAATGGTTAAGGAAATAATTTAAGTCCACATATCCATGGTAGTTCTGACCGCTTGATTTTTATGCATCGTGAGTGCTGAGGGAGTATTCGCTCATGAATATTAGACATTTGTATGCTATATGTAAAATCTTGCCTGTCATGAATTTGATTAATAGTCGAAATATAAGTAATAAGCATGATTTGCGTTGTGCAGACTCTCCAAAAATATAGTAACCTCTTTTCCTACATATATGTAGGTTAAGGTAGTATATTTTTGGATATCAATTTGTCTTTCAAAGATTATTTCAATATTAATTTCATTAGATATCCATGTCTCAAATATCTGCAGGGACGATTTGAAAGAAGGTTTCTTGATTGGATAGGCTATGGATAAATTTAGTAGCATTATTAAAAGGATATTGTTTATCTCTTGTTTCTTCATGCGAGCGATCTCTGAATGGAGATTTCTCCTGTAAACAACATTATTTACTGGTGTTTTATTATTATACAATAAGACACAAACAATCACATAATTTGGGCCACAATAGTGGGAATAAAATAAACATAAGATTTTACATACCCTTTTATGATATTTTTCATAATGATGATCCTCTTGAGATCCATTTTGATGACTGCTCATCTTGATTACTGCTGAAATTTTATAATATTGTCTTCAAAGATCCACTATTTAAAACAAGAAAGACCCTTTCTTATCTTTGATAGAATCAAAATAAAATCTCGAAAAAATAGTTGCATTACTTAAAAGACTCTTTAGAGATTCTTTTAAGTAATGTAATTTTTCATACAACAGGAACATTTGTTTTCAATTAGGAATATTAACCGATTTCGAAGATTATTTTATATGTTTATTAAAATTTGATCATCCATCAGTTTTCAGAAGTTTTTACTTCTGATGATCAAAATGTTTTTACATTTGATAATGTACAATTTTTAGATTTATTTCTTGACTTGTGCTTCTTGCCAAAGTTTTGATTTCTGACTGAAGTTTATTTGGGAGTACCAAAATGGGCACATAAATAGCAACATTCTAACTTATTGACTCTACTTAAAAACTATTTTTTTACTGGGCCATATTGAAAACTCTACGCGTTACAAGAAAAAAGAATGTTATCTTCTTTAATGAGGTTAGGAGCATGCGCGTGTAATGTAACATAATAGATTTGACTTTTGGGGTTCCCCATACTTATAACTGAAACTCAAAAATTTTTTTTTTATCAAACCCATACGTGTGGGGTATTATATATAAGTATAGTTATATTTAAGTATAGTTTATTATGAATGTTTGTATTAAGCACAATCTTAAGTTTTAAAAATTATTGTAGTTTTCTTGTTTAGTAGAACAAAACTTGTTGAAAATATTACCAAAATTCGGAACGTTCAACAGTCGAGGTTGCGCGTGGGGAATCCCTCTTTCCCGTTGTTTGGTTTGATCGTCGTAGACTCGTACTTCACTTACTCACACTTGCAAGTCTACTTTATTATCTCAAGTGACCATTCGATTTCTCACCCTTCCAACTGCATCAGCAGCAGTTGAGAGTACACTTAGTACTTACAATGGTGTTCATCCCAAATAAACAACGGACAAAAGCGAGTCAGACTCGCCCACCGAGGGTTCCGTACAAACCAGTAGATGAATATATAAGAAATTATATATTTTGTTATCATTTTCCTTCATAAACCGAAAAATATAAATTGTAAAAATATGTAAACGCCTGTTTTAGTTTGTGCTAATAAAGCTCTTTCATAGGATAACCCACATGATACGATTTAAGCACTTTAAAATTTAGACCCTCCTTCCTTGCATAAAGACCCTATTTTTGTGATTAAATAAAAAATGTAGTTTTCGGATTTTTTCCTTTATGTGTATTATATGACAACGCTTCTTGCCAAATTTCACAGTTATAGGTCAACGGGAAGTACCCCATACCCCATAGGTTTTGATTCCCTTGTGAGTGTCGAAATGTGAGTTTTTATGACATTTTCGGCTGTAACTTTTTTTTACGAAAACTGAGAAATTTGATTTTTCTTTCTGCAGCAAGAGACTATGGATCTGCGTAAATGGTTTTAATTTCAACTCGATACCTTAACGCGTTCCCGAGATATAGGTCTTGACACCCGGACAGACGGACAGACAGACAGACAACAAAGTGATCCAATAAGGGTTCCGTTATACCGTTATGTCAATGTAAGACTTAAAAATATAACAATAATTATAAATTTTGTGTTTCTGAAAAAAGTTTTCCTCCCTCACCGATGTAATGTAACGTTGCAAGGTGCGCGCTGAAATGCGCAGTTTTCCTCCCTCACCGATGTAATGTAACGTTGCAAGGTGCGCGCTGCAATGCGCAGTTTTCCTCCCTCACCGATGTAATGTAACGTTACATTACACGCGCATGCGCCCGGTGAGGGAGCACCTTTATACGACACAATGTTAAGACAACGATCTCCAATCATGACTATATTCTTTTACGACCCAAGAAAAAAAAACAATAATACCTTTTTGTTCATCGCGTCTCCTTTTTTGTTCAAGCAAAGCTGTTTCCTCGGTTCTGTCCTGAAAATGAGTTAAAAATATTTGCTCGATATTAAAATTACAATTTTATTACCTTCATTAATATTTGTGAAAACTAACTAAATAAAATGCAGTTCCCCCAAACCTTGTCTACTACAGAGTTTCTATTATTGTTGAATAGAAAATACTTCTTTGTAAAATTAAGTAGGTATGCATAGATCATACGAAATTACGAAAGCAGATTGACAAACAAGGCGGATGGAAGCTATTATATGGTTGTAAAAGTAATAATAAGAAAAACTGTTACTTGTTACACCAATATTTACACTTGCCAAACTGAACTAGGTGGATACCGAATGAATTTGTATAAGAAGCCAATTAGTAACTAAATTACTTCGATCCGACCAAAACATTGTGGTGGCTGGGATTATTGGAACAGTTAATGAAAAAAATTATCTAAGAAAACTCATAACTTCAAAAATAGTAGCCAGACCATCAAATTTGTAAGAGCCGCATAGATACTTACCCTTTTTCTACTCATCTTACGTTCTTTACGTTCATCACCCCTCAATTTCGCCTTACGTTTTTCCTTTTCTGGCGATCTTTCCTCAATGTCTTTGCTACCCTGCTCAGCAAAAAAATATGTTAGCTATAAAATTGTCAGCATTAGAATTAAATCAAACCTTAAAATATTGTATTTAGAATGTAATTAGTTAATCTATGTTGCATATAAACAGAGCCAAAAGGGACTGTGAATGAAGACAACTTAATTATTTTAAGTGCTTTTCTAAGTTTTCTGTCTGTCCTTCATATTTACTTTTTCGCTTAAGTCAGTTCTGGAGTTAATTTTTTTTCTTTGCTGATTATATTTACTCCGAACGAAAACGCCTCTGAATCGTGTAGTGTACATATAATATATTAGCATTTTAATTTGCTTCAAATCCTGGTCTTTGTTCATAAGTGCCTTGTGTGTGCAGACTAAATGCTTCAATTGAGATATTCCGAATATTATTGAAGAATTGTTTGAAGAGTTGCTTGTATTATTTTCATCTGATCTTCTTAATTCGTCGCTTATGAGGCTCCAAATTAATAATTTTAGATGTGAACCTTTTTACTGAATATGTATGACAATAATCAATATAAATGATGAAGTCCTTGTTCTCCTTCTGTTAAATCGTTATATGTAGCTGCATTTCTCATATTTCCGTATATTTTTTGTTCTGTTGTTTTATTTTTTCAGATGAAACTGTGATTGTATTATTTAGTGAAATATCAGTGTATGTATGCATAGCACAGCTGTCATCTCAAGGTTTCTCATGAACCTCCAAAGTTCTCGAACGTCGGCGGTGCGATCGCAGTTTCATATCTCGTATTCTAATGCGAAAGTACAAAAGTTCCAAACTCTCCTGTCGAAAAGATGAAAATCCGCATCCGCGATGATGATCCGCAAGTCTAAGATGGATGTGAGAGTGTTATTCAGATAAAGCTCCAATTTTATATTGTTTACAGCACCATAAGTATTACCGTCATTCCTTCCATTGTAGTGGGTCCAAAACAAGTTTTCTGGTTAAATCCATAATTCAGCAACACCCAACAGTAACAAGACTACTGGAACGAAGTTTTCAGCGTTGTTATGCCGTGTTCCTCGATGCAAAATGTGTTCATCCGATGTAGTCTATTTTTGCGCCAAATTCAAGACGAATGCATACTGAGCCAATGAATTCCATGAATGCATTACAGCACAAGTGTTACACAGTGGGGTTGTACTTAATTCAGAGGACCTTTTGACTCATTTAGAACTAACCTTACCTATACTCACTTGGACTGGGCTGATTGGACTAACGACACACTTTTCTATCCACTTTTATGGCAATATGTTTTTGTAAGGAATGTTTAAATCTTGAAACACCTTGTAGACATTTAATAAGAATATTTATATGATCTTGGGGTTGATTTTCATTTCTCCTTAAACACCTTCCCTTCCATCTCTTCTTGTATGTAATAACTATATTCCAGATATACATAATTCTTCTATTTAAAGAGATCTTGATCAGCAGTTAATATTATTGTGACAGTAGACATCATAATTAGCTTCAGTTCCATCTGCTGACATGTTGAAACTCCTTTGACTTTCTTTTGATTTATTACAGTCGATCGATGAACGTTTTATTGATATTTTTTAATTTTGTTTGAATTATTTTTATACACTTTTTAAGTCTTACTGTTCTCTGACACTTGATTCTTGTAACACGATCCTGGTAGAATTTGCAGACACTGTGGTTTTGATATTTGTTATTTTAAATGGGTAGTTAGTTTGCAGCGACGCGCGGTGGTCGTGGTCCAGCCCAATCCTTAGTCCGGTGCGTGGCCGATTTATTACAACGATACTCACCTTGCCGTTGCCGCTGTTTTCTACTTTACGACGTTTCACATCTGTCAACAAACGATTACTGATTTTAAAAAAAAACAATACGCGATAGTTCAGGTAGGATTCCACCAGTGTGCGGCTCTGTGCCGCACAGAGTAAAGCAGAAATGTTTTTCTTGGTGGACTCTCGCAGACAAACATTATCAAAATGTGCGCGCACTCTACAAACCGCGAACTTTTGTCGCGCATTCGGTCACGCGGTGGATCCGTGACCACACACTCACACACATGTTCACGCACTCAATTTTGTTTGCTCTGTCGGAGTGAAAACATTTGTTTGTTCGCGTATATTCTATGACGACTAGTGGTTTTATATGCAATTGTATATTGTCATCTCACATTACGGAGTGGACAAATGATAAAATTATAGAATTTATACAAACTGTCGCAAGTTATCCAATACTATGGACGTTATCCAATAAGTTTTCTTGTCCGTCCGTGTTAACGACTGAACTGAAAGCAAATCACACTTCCGAGGCATACATGTTCGTGTACAAATGTGCGGCACGACACATATACAAAAGTTAAGCACAATTGAGCTGGACACAGAGAAACTACTTTTGTAATTCAGATTTTCGCTCTGCAGGAGTTTTGACAAAATGTTCGTTAACAAATGTTCTGAACACTTTTGGTGGAATCCTACCTGAGAAACATTGATAACAATCATGCAAGTGATTGTATGTATTTTATTACACAGAGCGGCACAGTGCCGCTAGTGAGCGGCCAGTGGGTGGAATCCTACCTTCACAGATGTTTTGTTGTCCAATTGATATTTAGGTAAATAATGAATTGTTCGTTCGTACAAACATACGATTACAATCGTAATTGTAATATTCATTTTTTGCCACTTATCTATCGTGTGTTCATTTTTTAAAGCGAAGTGGATGTTTGTTTCCCTCATAGTAAAAATTGTTTTGAAAAATTGTAAAAAACGATAAACATAATTTCCCGTATTGTTACTCTTACAGAAGGGTCTTTACTTCGTTGTGAGAATGGTAGAATGTAGTTTTCTTGGCTGAAAAACCATCTTGTTAGTGAATCTTATGTTCTTGTCGTTAACTTGATCTGTGTTTCCGTAGTATATATATGTATATATATATATTATACCTCTATGGCCTTAGAGGATTTTTCCGATTTTGGTCGTGCTACGTGACATTGGCGGAGACGTCAATACGAAGAGCCACAAACTAAAAGTTGAAGTTGATCCTTTACAAATGCATTACTACATGTCTTGATAAAAACATGCGGAATTACATTACTATATAAACTTACCGCGCTCTATTTCGTCGGAAACGTTGCGATGATCGTGTGGAGGCGAAACAGTTTCCAAATAACGCTCCTCCTGTGACAACATTTCAATGTTTATATTATTACTTCATACATAAGTATCACACATTTAAATTTGTCTTTGTATTCATACATACCCTGTGTGATCGTTCTCTTGGAGATCTATCCTTAGTTCGTATTTCTTCCTTCACCCGTTCTTTAAGAGTCCTGGAAACATAAGATTGGTCAGTCGCCATCTTCAGAATAGACTAATTCTGTCATTATGGATTGTCCTATATTGATTTATTTTTTTACCCTTTCGCCCAGTATTATATGTTTTACTACAGGTCTTCCTACTGTATAAAAGGTTGGCAAATTTCCCACATCATCGAAAACATTAAAAAATCTTTAGACATATCTTTATGGGGTTTTCACTGTTTAAAGCTGGCAGCGATTCGCTTCGAAAATACAGAGGCCTTAGAATTTGAATTCTACCTCCAAATTGGAAACGCCGTCATTTCTTATCTACATGTGTCAAATCTCTTAATGCCTGATAATTTAATGGATACATTGTTTAATGGGTACTTTGTGCTTGATATGAATATAGAAATAGAATACTATGTAATGTGCAAGCAAAGGTTCTCAAGTTGACTCTGTAAAAGATTTATGGAAAATATTATGTATTAATTAGAAAATAGAAATTGTGTATTGTTTAGAAAATCACTCACGATCTGGATTCCCGTTTAGTTTCCTTCTCGCGGTCCGAGTCGTCGCGACGTCTGTCACTATTTCTAGCCTCGCGTTTCTCTTGATCTGTTGAAATAAGCCAGAAAAATGAATTGGTACATTATATAAGATAAAACTGGACAAGTGCGAGTTAGACTCGCCCCACCAAGGGTTCCGTACAAACTAGTTGATAAAAGGAGGAAATCATATGTTTTTTTTTTTATATATTCCTTCATAATAAAATCGAAAAATATACATAGTAAAACCTGTTTTAGCTTATGCTAATGAAGCTCTTTCATATGATACCCCACATGATATGGTTAAAGAACTTTAAAATTTGGACCCTCATTCCTTGCATAAAGACACTATATTTTTGTGATTAAATATAGATATAGGTCTGCTCAGAAGAGCATGAGCTTATTTAATGGATAAAATGTTACAATACATTACTTAAAATAACGAAAGGTCGGGGCGACGGCCGGCGCACCACTTGAGTGTTGTGTTATAAAAAATACAGGCCGTAGGAATGCGACTTGCTAAGGCTGATATGATAACATAAATATATATTGCACAATAATGAAATTATTTGCCGTCATCTCCAACGGTAATCAGGTGGGAGGGAGCAAGAAAAGTGAGAGAGAGCCAGATACAAGCCAGGAGTTGAGTGGAAGCGAGCGAGGTGAGATCGGAACAGGAGGATAATGTGAGCAGAACAGAAAAAGCGGATTAAGAGCTGAACTGGAGCAGGGCAAGAGCGGGGCGAAAAAGGGACGGAAGTTTATTTTCATAGAATAGAATAGAATAGAATATATTTATTGATAGATGGAATTACAACCTTACTATGATTAAATAGTAAGTGTTGAGCATCACATCTATCTCGTCAATCGAATTAGATTAAAATACAATTATACAGAATATTATACAGAATTAAATAATTAGAAATGTCAATTTTAGCTGTAAAGGGGCTATAAAAATGTGTCAATGTTTTATATATATTATTTAGTAGGCTCAAGATGGCTATAGTCATTCTCTAAATACTCTTTGAAAGTGTATATGGTTCTGTCTAACAATAGCACTTTAACAGTACTGGAAAACTGTGTTTCATCACTTATAGACTTTATAAATTCAGGTAGTTTGTTGAATAAATTTTGGCCCATAATCATAGGCAACTTCTCTGCCATCTTAAGTCGTGGCTTTGTTGTCTCTATTAACAATCGATTATTTCTTATTGTACGTTTGCTTTTCACTTGTTTAGTTTTATATTTGTATATATTTCTTTTCACAAATTTTAGTATTTCTAATATATAAACCGAGACAGACGTCAATATATTTAATTCCTTAAAGTGTTCTCTGCACGATTCATCGAATTTCCCATCTACCAAAATTCGTATAGCACGCTTTTGCATCTTTAATACCCTTTCATAATCAGTAGAGTTTCCCCATATTATAATTCCATATGATAAAATGGAATGTATATAAGCATAATATATTTCTTTTAAACTTTGTTGTGTAGTCATTCCTTTAAGTTGCTTCAATGCATATATACCTTTTGCCATTTTTTTACAAGTAAGATCTACATGATGTTTCCACTTCAGGGCAGGGTCTATTTCGAAACCAAGAAGCTTAACTAGATTCGATGATAAGCATTTAGTGTTTTCTTCTAATATTACAGAGACAGGAGTTTGGTCGGAAGACATAGCATTGAAGAACATGAGATTGGTTTTATCGGCATTTAATTTCAGTCCGTTCATTTTAAACCATTCGCTAAGCTTGCACATGGTATCTCTAATATTTTCATGTAGGTTCTCCAATGTGTCAGCTGTCAAGATTATAGTTGTGTCATCTGCATATTGTACAATTTCTCCAGCTATATCTAGCTTAGAAATATCGTTAACGAGAATAAGAAATAATATATTTCCTAGGGATGATCCCTGAGGAATACCTATGTTGGTTAATTGTGACCCAGATATTAGTGTTTTATTATTTATGTTAATTCCTACTATTTGTTCTCTGTCCGAAAGAAAAGATGTCATGAGCTCTAGTTTTTCACCTCTAAAACCATAAACCATGAGTTTCTGAAGAAGAAGTTTGTGGTTGACAGAGTCGAATGCTTTGGAAAGATCTATGAACACAGCTGCTACTTTTTTTCTTTGTTCTAGTCCCTCCATTATTGCTTCTATGACTTTTATAGTAGCTGAAGTTGTGGATCTACCGTTTCTGTAAGCATGTTGAGACATACAAATACAAATAGATCTACGTTTGACCACATAATCGACACAGACAGATTGTGTATGGAGAATCAAGTTGGAGCGAGCGGGACCACACGATTAAAGGTTTCTGTGGTGGGACGAAAGCCTGCGCTTCCCAACGCAGTGGCGGGGTGTTTAATAAATGTTGATTTTTACTAAAAATTGCCTCTTTATTACTTAATACGTTTTCGTTTATACGTTTATTAAATACGTTACAGAAATTAACTCAATTCAAATTTTATTCTTAAACGTCTCGAGTCCCATGACGTCCCGGGATTTTGTTTGTGGACTGTCTTGTGTCCCAGGACTTTGAAATTGTCGGGAATTCCCAAACCCTAGTGTACTCACAATGCTTCTTGCCGAATTTCATAGTTCTAGGTCAACGGGAAGTACCCCATAGGTTTTGATTCTCTTCTCGTGTCGAAATGTGCGTTTTTTACGACATATTCGGCTGCAACTTTTTTCACGAAAATTGAGAAATTTGATTTTTCATTCTGCAGCAAGAGACTATGGATCTGCGTATATGATTTTAGTTTCAACACGATACCTTCACGCGTTCCCGAGATACAGGTCTTGACACCCAGACGGACAGACAGACACACAGACGGACAACAAAGTGATCCGATAACGAATCCGTTTTTTCCTTTCGAGGTACGGAACCCTAAAAATAAGTTTAATCAAATATTTTTGTCTACTATTTAGTCAAATATTTAGTGCATACAAGAGTATTTTAAGCTAGCAGGAATGTTGGTTATTCTGAGCAGTTTTTAAGTGATACCAGAACTATCTATTTTCCAGTATTTCTTTAGATTTTTGGCAGGAAACGTATGATTTTACACTATTTCTACTGATGTCACATTTACACGTTTTGGTGGTCCCGTTTAGTTTGTGTTATTTCTCGGTGATTAGGTACAGATAGTTATGGCAAACCTTTCGAGATCTCTGAATGTCAGCATGAGCCGGCATGTCAGCATGAGCAGGGCATGCATATAATTCATGGATTGCAACGCTATCTATTCGATCACACGCGATGTTGGCAGGCGCCCTAAGGGAAGCAGCGAGCGAGCGTCGGGGTGGACCCACTTAGACACATATTCTGCATATATTACAGGCACTCGAACTAACCTCTTAGACTACAAACATATTTGAGCATAGTATACCTTGTTTAAATTATTTCAAGAGAAAAATCAATTCTAATCTTAGGAAGTGGAGGGACTCGGGATACTATCGGGATAATACTCGGGATTTCGGATGTAAATCTATTGATGATTGATAGCAATTAATTCTACCGATTCGGCAGCACAGGTGTAATACCAACCCAGTGAAAAAAAATACGCAAGTGAGGTAAGCAATTATAGTAAATTTGAACATTTTTGAACTTGTGTAGTCTATGAAATATATTTGACAAAAACAAAACTATACTTAAACAAGTTATAGAGAGAAGAGAACGGTCTTACCGACTGGTAGGTGGGGTGAAGAATTATTTTCATCTTGCACTACAGGTTCTTCTTTGGACGCCACAGGAGCAGCGGCCGCGGCATTTGCGATCTTGTGTTTATCACCTACCTATAATATAATAGTTTCTTTTAAGGCCAGGTTTTGTCACTTGTACATTACTGTTGTATTTTAATAGAGAGACAGCAACACCTCAAACAGGCAGGCCAAATAAGCAAAAATAATTTTAGTTTTTAAGTCTAAATTAATTCATTCTTCGTGTCGATGGTTTAAATAAAATATTTACTTAAAAATTATAACGAGAAATTGTTGAAACCAGAACTAAATATCTCTCAAAATCTACATGTGAGATGTTTCATTTACTATTCTAAGTACTTTACAGCACGGCGATCCTGAACCATACAATTAAATCTCTGAGAAAAAAAGTTGGCTAGTGTTATTATTGTATTTTTTTTTACATAAATAGTCATATCTATTCTTACACTCTAATAACAGTCAAATGTGCCGTCACAGTTAACTTTTATATGGATTAAAATTAGTATGTTCCTTAAAAATTTAGGATTTTTTCTATATTTTCCAATCTTTGCTAAAAACTGAAGCAATTGACAACAAGGTGGCATTGCCTTAGTTTAAAGAACAATAAGACTCGCCAGAAAAATGTTCAAAATACACTATTCAGGTTCAAATTAGGATATTTTATTTAAAGAAACCATGCCTATTTCTTACATACCTGATGAAAATCATTCTCCCTCATCATGGTGGAAGATTTATTTCGCAGTTGGCCACTGTACACTGTAGCTAATGCATACAAATCTTGCCTTTGCGTCTTTTCTTCTTCTTTCACCTATAATATAAAAAAAAGTTAATGTTTAATCAGGTATTAGTAAAGCCGGACAGACGTTATACCAATTTGGCTGTTCGCTAAAAGACAGATCTTGAATTCATTCAGTAACTCAAAGGTAAACACATGATAGTCGACCTAAATATAGCAAATCTAGCTCGAAAGTGACACGAATGCAATACATCATGTTCATCATAAAAAATACATTACTTCTGGAAATGAAGGTTATATACGCTTATAAAAAAGCTTTAAATATTTTCATAAAAGTAATAAGATTTTTTATCTAATTTAAATGGAGCATATTGCTTGTGACAACTTGTATCACCGGCTCTACCATATCTTACTATTCTGTCGATCACAATTAAAAATATGTGAAAACACGTAACCAACCTTGTCAACCTTCTTCTCGATAATGGCGGCGAGTTTGGCAAGCACAGGGAAGTGTTGCGAAACGCGGATGAGCACAATTAGCGCGTTCCGAATCTGAACGTAGTCGCCAGAGTCTAGACACACCACCATTGCCTTTGTGATCTTGAAATGCCACTTGTGGCATACGTGTCTATAACAATAACAACTCTCAGAGTGGGATAAGGAAAATATATATATTATGTAAAACAAAGTAGAGTTAGTTAAACCATGGATAACTCAAGGGTGTCCGGCCCGATTTACATGAAATTTGGTATGTTACCACTATTCACATCACATACATACTTTAGGTTTTTTAGATCTAGATTTTTTCTTTAGATTTAGAGAGAAGTTATGGATGTGCGTATGATATTATATTCTTTATTTATAATTATAATAAATTACATGACAGTTAATCAAAATCAAAATTAGCATTACAAGTGCACAAATGTCATAAAACAATACATATTATTAAAATTTCGACACTCCTTCAGAATGTCCATACATGGTATTAATGTATGTCAATAGAAAAATTATCAAATTGTAAAAATATCATAGTAAATATTCGAAAATAAATTAATAACGTCAATTAAATAAAATCTTAAATGTCATAATACTAAAAATGCAAAATCCAAAACCAATATAGGTCTGTCCTACAATAGAAATAATACAAACAAATTATTAGTAGGAGGTAGTGGCGCCATGTTAGTCAAAAATGCTTTTATTTTTATAAACTACTACGGACTTAGCATCACAAATGTGCTTGGGTAGCGCATTATACACCTGTGCACCAAATATCCCTGTGCATTTTTTAGATTTCCTAAGACTATGCCTCGGTGTAGCCAATGTCAATCCGTGTCTGTCCGGGAGTGCGTCCCATCGAGATCATCGTACCTGCCCATCGATTCCAATATACACCTACATGATATACGAGTATGTACAGAGCTAGCAATGTCATCAATTTTAGGTCTTTAAAGATTTCTTTCGCTGGTGTTAGGGGCTTAACCCTTGCAACCACACGCACCGTTCTGCATTCGGTGCCATTCTGCAGAGTAGCCCCACAGATCAACACCGTACACCAGCAGGGACTGGACTGTGGCGTAATAACAGTCACGTATCGCGCGCTTCGATAATACACGCCCAACCTGCTCCAGGGCGAAACAGGCCCGGCCGAGCTTATCACACTTATGAATCAAGCTTTAAAAGCTGTGTCCGACTGGGGTGACGAAAATCACGTGAAATTTAACGCCATCTAGACTCAAGCCTGCCTTTTCGCCACAAAAACGAGTGAGTTTCATTTGTCTCCAACTTTCCAAAATGTATCCTTACTTGACACTGGCAATATCGTTAATCGCGCGGGTAAAAAAAAAAGAATGTATAGTGTACCTGTAGTTCTCGTATCCGACGTGATCGTTGGCCTCCGTGAACTGGTTGGAGACGCGGTACTTGGTGACGAAGCCCGGGTAGTGCGCGCACTCGCGCTGGAAGGCGGCGCGGTCCGCGTGCCAGCGCATGGCCGTGCCGAGCACCGCACACAGAAACGTGCCGTACCGGCCCGCCTCGCCCTCCGAGCACGACATCACGCTGTAAGTGATGTCGCAGAACAACTGCAACCCAACTACAACTTTAAAATATCTTAAGGGTTACATTAATCTTTAAATAAATATTTAAAAAGGCCTCTCAGTATTGGTTTCGGTCCCACTGATGCCTACCTAAGATCCGGGTCTGACCCATGAAGAAGTTCAAATAAAGAATTATTATATCTATAAATGAAAACTATTTATAATTCTTTGTGTATCTCTCGTCTATCTATGTTTTTCTAAATGTATAAAATAAAATACAATTTAAGTGAGGACCGATCATTGTTTTACCCGATCGTAGCAGAGTAGCGTGGAAAAGTTGGGCGTCTTGAGCGTGTGCACTGTGTGCACGAACTCGGCGCAGTAGAGCGCGTCGTGGGCCGTGAACACGCAGCGTGGGAACAGGCACAGCTGCATCAGCCGCGTCACCGTCTCGTTCTTGGCGGAGCGCGCGGCGCGCGTCGGGAACCACGAGACGGCCGCCGCGGCGAGTCGCGCTCGCACGCGGCTTACGTGCGCCTGCTGGCGGCGCCGCTCCTCCTGCATACCTCATACATGTTTATATAAGCCGTTTAAAAATTAAAAAAAGGATGGCTACGAATGAACTTTTTATACCACCAATACAGAAATAATTTTAATTATAGTTAAAAAAAAAAACTGAATAAACCGATTTCAAACTGCGCAATTTGTTTACGTGGATGATGATTTTTTAATTATTTTGTCATAAAAAGTTAAAAACCAAAGGATACACTACTAACTAAACCAGTTTCGATAAAACATGGGATCACCTCCGACCACCATCTACTAAACAAAAAAGAATCATTAAACAATTCATAATTAGCGGAGGAATCGTTGAACAAACATACAGTCGAATTGAGAACCTCCTTTTTGGAAGTCGGTAAAAAATTGTACTATACTAATAATATAATTATAGCCTAAAAACAGAAAATCCGACTTCAACATGCGCAATATTTTCAAAACCAAAGTACTGAACTGATTATCGTTTCGTTATTTTTTCGTTTTCGATTCGTTCAGCCATTTAGTAGTGAAAAGGTAACAAAATACAAAGTGTAGGTACTGGAAAACAAAATCAAACTTGTTACATCCTACTAAACCATTCACTTACCTGAAGTTTCTCAATCAATGTATTGAAACGCTCTTGTTCTTTTTTGCCCTTGGTACCTTGCGAACTGTCCTTGGTAGCATTAGCGGCCGCAGTTTTCAGCCGTTCAATTTCGCGGTCGTAACATTCTTCTGGCACCCGCAGGTCGTACATTGACAATGACCTGTCAATATAAATATATGATTGTTTTACGTTTGGTAAGTAAGTTCGTATAGACTGAGTGGCCAGCCCTATTGTCATAGTTATTGAGCCGCCGAAAGGCCTCTGACTTGGTTGACGATTGCTGAACAACCGGGACCTACAATTTAACGTGTCATCCGACTCACGGTAGCGCTCAGAAAGAAATGCCACTCACGGTCACCCATCCGAAGACTGACCGGTCCGTCCGTTGCTTAACATTGGTGATCGTTCGGGAACACCTAGTCAAGCTACGCCACGAGCGCTACAATGCATGTTTGATGACAGTCACAGAGACAAATCAGAGAAAGCGACAAGAGAAATACTACACTGGGTAATGTTTCTGTAAAATTAAATAAACTCGTGACACACACACTTCATAAATAAATGACAAGCGCAGTGCCTTGCCACAAGAAAGAGTATGATCTGTTCTAATTTCGAGATAAGTAATTATATTGTCTCTTAAAATAAAAGTAAGGCGAAGACATTAACCTCATATATTCTTTAATTACCGCTCCTAATAAACTACATAAAAACACTAACACAAACTTAAGTTAGCGATTCATTTACACTGTTACATTTTAGCTAGCGTTACCTTGTAAATTTTACAGGGTAACGCTAGCTAAAATGGTTTCGTATACTTAATTATATACTCAGGTGTCCTTATTTAACACAATAACTACGGAGGTACTTTTTAATGCGCGCAAATTACTGCATGTTTCGTCGCACCGATGTATAGAAACTCAGACAACACGCCTGGCATGTGGAGCCACATCTGCGTGAGAGCAAAAAAAAAAACACAAGGTGTATATTTTCAGCAGTTATTGTGTTAATCAATAAAAAGAGGAAGTACAAGTAAAAATGTAAGCAAAGTTTCACAAAAATAGCCCATTTGGATGACCAAACAGGATTTTTTTTGTATTAATATCCACAAGTGCAATAACTCTATCCATAATCAATAATGATCCATGTCGTATAGTGACAGTTTCCATATTATAGTTGTAATAATATACGTACCAGAAAGTGACATAGAATTCCGGTGAGATATCTTCCCAGACCCTGGTAGGCAGCATGGGTGTAATAGCAGCTATAACCGGCTCGAAGACTTCTTGGGTAGCGATAGAGTATCGCGTTATACTCTTCTCCATATTGTCTGACTTTGAATCTGTGCTCAATCGAAGCGCTTCCATTTTGGTTGCGATCTTTTGCGCTAACACGGGACGGTGTAGAAAAAACGCCACATCTGCGTCTACGTGGTATTCACGAAGCAATTCCTAAAACACGATAATAGAATTGGAAATACGAAGGATAAGAGATCTAACTAGGGAGATATGAAGTCTCATGGTCAGATGAAGGAATAAATTAACTTAATTCTTTTTGCGTTTGGATTCAGTATAGGTTCGGGGTGGATTCATTTTTTTTTTTAATCAATTATTGTTTAGTTAAGTAACCTGTCTGTAAGTAAAATGTCTCTGCACATTAATCGTATTACATACAGAACGGACACTCTCCGCCTTCCGCAAATCTCGTGTTCCACACCCGTTCTCCGCGCTCGCCCTGTTTTTTCCCAGTTTGCGACGCGGTTGTCTGTCGAGACAAGCATTGGGAGCTTTAAGCGTTCGAATTCCAATTGACGTCAGGAGCGAGCGGCAATCAGACGACGACCATGACTTCATACATGAGTGAGTGTTATATACAGAAGTCAATATGCGTATGTAGCAGTGATTTGTATAAAGCGCCATTGTATGGAGTGTCCGACGTGTGATGTAATGGTAACCTGTAGAGGAGGCAGCCTCGCAGCATACTCGTCAGCGGAGTGCGAGGAGGCCAGGAAGGTGCCGAGCTGCACGAGCGCGTCCTGGCACTGGTCCGTGAGCCGCCCCACCACCTTCAGCTGAGAGCCCGGGGGCTCGCCCGCTATCGACGCGTCTATGTCCTCGTATTCTGCACAGATAACACTCAGACCTTAATACTATCACACTGCCATGCGTTTTCTGCCCTTATTTAATTTACTATATTTTCATGTTGAAGTGTAAAGTGGACCTATAACCGTTTCCTTAGAGCATACGTCATAAATATAAGCTCGATTTATAATTTTGCGAAATCAATAAGACTTCTACAAAATAAGACAATATAAACATTTTATTAATTTTTAAATGTATGTACATATAAAAAAATATAGTACATACATGACCAAGACTTCTGTGAGTTAACTTTATTAAAGCACTTAAGATTGGGTTCAATGCCCAAGCTAGGAAGTACTGGGGTCGCTGTCGTCGAAAGGAGGACTTTAAATTAAAATTGTTCAAAATAGATACGACTAGGTCCTTTCAGTAATTTCAACATAATGAAATATTTACGCCGAAATTTCCATCAAAGTATCAAATAAGGAAGTTTAGATAACTTAAAATCCCCCGACAAAAAAAACGGCTGGACCAATTTTGATGAAGCATAGTTACAATCTGCCTAACATAAGAAGCCTATATACTATAAAAGAGAACTTAAGGGAAAGCAGACGTCATAACATCTTACTGTGGTGTGAACCATCTCAAACCAATACTGCACATCATATTTTAAGCAACAGAGTTGTACACAACTGGAACCGGTTGCCTGAAGATGTTGTCACGGCAAAAACGATCAACTCTTTTAAAAATAAACTGGATCAATGGATTAAAAAGGAACAAATTATACTAAAAGACAACCAGTAAATTTCTGCACTGCAGGATCATCAGCTTCTGGTGCTTGCCTATCATCAAATAAATAAATAAATAAGTCTACCGATCAAATCCTCTTTCAAATAAAAATAACTAGATCAAAATCGGCCCATCGGTGTCAGAGCTACGAAGCCACAGACAGACACACAGATCAAGCTTATAACAGCCCTCTTTTTGGGTCGGGGGTTAAAAGTCAACACTAAAATGGTGAAACCAGATTTAATTTAGGTTATCATTGTCCTTGGCAATTTCGCTATTATTTGATTGGTCAACTGTATTAATATGTTTACCCTTCCATACACAGCAGTGACGTTGTTGCGCTGATAAGATGCAGAGGGATATATCCAGGTTGTTCCCAGCCATGGCTTCTTTCAGTCTAGCTGATGAACGCCTCGTATTTCGTACTTGTGCGAAGTATCCAGCCTGTGAACAAAAAATTCAATCGCCGAAACGGTTAATTATTTTGGGATAAAAACTAGTGTCAAATTCTATTAGATACACAAGATGTAAATATTATCAAGTTCAGAAAAATATTTTTGCCGTAACTAAGTAACAAAGATCCATTACTCCATTTATTTTCACATTTATAGTATATGAAGTATGTTTTTTTTTTATGTACAAAAATCGCTGTGGATAATGTTGTTCGATCGACGGTTTGTGTGTAACGAGTGAGTGATTATAAGATGAAGTTAACCAACAAGGTAAATTTTGTTTTTTATCTATGCGGGTGTTTTTTTTTTTTCGAAAATAGGCTTGCAAGTTAGGTAAGTTAGTGGTTAAGCATTAACTTGCCTGATGTTAAGTGACTGTCGCGGTCTACGGTGGAGCGCGCTTGCATAGAAGGCTTGCATCCTATTCACATTTGACATACACAGTGTTGCAAAGCTATGACTATTTTTAAAATTGTGGGGAATTTCACTGAAATCGGTGATTGGTGGGCAAGGTATACAACTCACCCCACTAGTCTAAATTACAAAAAAAAAAAATTGCGTAAAACTCAGATATAGCTCCCGTCACGTAAAAAGAACGCTGACCTTGAATCTGCGCAATGAGCGATTTAGCGGTCAAAATGGTGGATTACAGGGGAGGCGACGGGGGAACGCTCAGCCGGCCGCACGCTATTGGTTCGTCACTCGATCCTCGCTTCCCGCGCTGGGATTTTGCTTCGTTTGCTCTCAAATTACAGTCACACACACAACTTACTTTGCACGACGATGGTTTTACATAGGAAGGAAAGAAAAATGATTTATAGTGTTTATTGTTTTATGAAGAAAGCTACTGAACAACAAGCAGGTAGTAATTTAAAGCAAAATATTAAACGGACTGCATTTCGCGTTCCTAATCATTTTCCGATATTTTTTCTCGGAAAGTATTGGTATTCGACGCGAAAGACTTTATTTCATTTTATTTTATTTTACATGGAAAACTAACAGCTACTAAATGAAAATGATAAAATTAATAAATAAACTTTACACGAAGCTTACCAAGGAAAAGACCTATTTGAAAAAATATGAAGTCTCGACTAGATTGCTTCAAAACTAAAGTCATACCGTAAATTTTCTTGCTAAACTATTTAATATTTTAAGATCGAAACAAAAAACAATGCTCATCTAAATATTATCTATTTTTAAGGTTCCGTACCTCAAAAGGAAAAAAACGGAACCCTTATAGGATCACTTTGTTGTCCGTCTGTCCGGGTGTCAAGACCTTTATCTCGGGAATGCGTGGAGGTATCGAGTTGAAATTAAAACCATATATGCGAACCCGTAGTATCTTGCTGCAGAAAGAAAAATAAAATTTCTCAGTTTTCGTAAAAAAAAGTTATAGCCGAATATGGCGTAAAAACGCACATTTCGACACTCACAAGGGGATCAAAACCTGTAGGGTACTTCCCGTTGACCTATAACTATGACATTTGGCAAGAAGCATTGTGTTAGAGTACTCATATAGGAAAAAATCCGAAAACTGGACATTTTTAATTTAATCACAAAAAAATAGTGTCTCTATGCAAGGAATGTGGGCCTAAATTTTAAAGTGAATTAACCGTATCATGTGGGGTATCATATGAAAGAGCCTCATTAGCATAAGTTAAAACAGGTTTTTAACACATTCTTCGCCCCCAGCAGACCCTTCACTTCAGCTGGGAATCAAAACTTTTTAGGCGAATTTTGATTGAATACAGTGTGGCCGCGCAAAGCAACAATGACTGCCTCAAACGCCGACGGTTTACTGACTACTACAAAATGAACGGACGCTCGCTCGGATCCGAGTGGGAGGCGCCGCTACTATAGCCCGCCCCACTCGGATCCGAGTGGTAAGCAAGGAATGTATTAAGTATTTTTACGATGTATATTTTTCGGTTTATGAAGGAAAATATAAAAAAAATATATGATTTTCCCCTTTCATTTAGTTTGTACGGAACCCTCGGTGGGATAGTCTGACTCGCATTTGTCCGGTTTTTTAATTCCTGCTTGCTCCAAAGTACTAAGTAGCTAGAAATGTGCCTGTTGTTACACTGAAATTATTAAACAATAGACTAGTACCTACCAAGAGGCTAAAACTTTAGGACGTGATTGTACACATGCGCAGACATATCCCCTCCACTGCCGCTCAGCGTTCTTTTTACGTGACGGGAACTATACAACGGCTAATAGGTGCCAAATGAAGACAAAAATGATTTTACAATCAAAATTTATGAGTCAGTTATGTAGTTATTACCTCTGCTTTCAATAGTTCACCACCTGCCATAGCCTCTAACTGATCGGGAGTCATCTCTTCAACTGCTTCGATTCCGGCCATCTTCTGCACTATTTCTTTCAGGATCAGAAGGTCTTGACTGTAAAAAAACACTAAGATAGTCCAAAAGTGGTTATCTTACTTTTGCTCCTTTTCGCACACGCGTTCTATAGCGATACTATTGACTCTGCTAGCTATCTACGATTGACAACTAAGAAGAATAACCGTAAGCGACGGTGTGATCGAAGATGGAGATCGCTGATTCTAAAAGATCTATTCATTCATGGAATAAGCTTATGAAGCTCTCGTGCACACTCACTGTATTTGTTTGTGTATTTGTACAATCAAAGGGCAAAATGTTGGAATCAATATTAAAAAACTTTTACCAGTACGATCACGCGCTGATATTTGGGATACATTATGTAACTTCGATGATAATGCAGTAATGTGGTACCATATACAGCTAATCTGACGATAGAGCTGTAAAATTTGCACTAAAATTTCATGGCGAATGTAAGGTCCGTCGAGGCAAAGTACTTTTTTTTTTGTTGTAACATACCGATTTCTCTTAGGTAAGCGCGCTTCATCGTAGGCCGTAGTATCGTTTAACAGATGAGCTAGTAGTCGAGCGCAAACCTATTATGTACAAAAAATTGCGATGATAAAAGAAATGAGAAATTTCTAATGAGGAAAGTTAAAACTTTCTAATGGCAAATCGTGTCCTGTCACTCTATTTTTTTAGATACCTCTGCTGCGCCTTGAGCCTGTTAGCAACAAACTGCAGCAGCGCCGTCAGTTCGATGTTGTGCTTCTTGAATGCTGCCCCAGCAAAGGCCGCGAGCGCCTGCAGCCAGGGCGGGTGCGCCGCGCCGCCGCTGCCTCGGCCCACGCACAGGGCCTCCAGTAGACAATAACCAAGTACGTCCAGCGATAGTGATGTAAGGTATTTGAGCGATTCCACAACTGGACCGATCAGGTTGTCGTATGTTTGGATCTGGGAATCGTATAATGTCGAAATCATCATCAATCATCAGTCATGACACAGCGATGAATCTGAACACCTGCGCCACCTATACGCACTGAAGTCTGCGACATAAGATGGCGCCCGAACACTAGTTAGTCGTGCGGCGACGGTCGGATTGCGAGGACGTTACAGAAACTACCGCCTGTGTAGTAGTATGTGCAGTGTATCTGGACGTAATCACTGCAGGCTTTGATACTTCGCTGAATTTAGGCAACGATAATTATATATGTTCGTAAGTATAGATAGAAGTTGAATGTAATAATCTCCTTTTTTTGAAGCCGATTAAAAATTCAAATGTATGCACACATTATTCCAAGCAGTGCATGAATTGACCGATCATATTGCTCGAAAATTTTCACGTAGAATTCACTTTCACCCAGCTCCGCTTCTGTGAAAACACAGCCTTAACGTTATCACAGTCGCAAAGTCCTTATATGACATGTGTTACCTGCAAAAGCATATAGTCGAAGAGAAAAGCTGGTGCGGCGTGTGAAAGTTTCCCTATGAGGCGGCCTTGTGGCTTTATGTTTTCTTTAGAGACGCGCTTCATTATATGCTTGATCCGCTGGAGTGCGTTGCCCCGGACGCGCATCAACGCAGGGATACGCTCACCGGACTCGTTCTTCCAGCGGGAATATAAACAGTATCTGAAAGAATGGTTACATGAAGGTTCACCTTATCGTTCACTTGTCGATACAATTCTGCAAATCACATTTTGGGCACTTCGGGGACCTATTGCACTGGCTATCTTAAATCATTTATGTTTGTTTATGTCACACACTGCTGTGCGCAAACCATCTTTGTGAGATGGGTAATATCATAGTCCACGACAGTGGTAGAGTTTAGTATCATACCTTTAAGAATGTTAAAAATCAATCTCAGGCTTTGAAATACAAGAAAACAAAAAAATTGCCAACTTTAATTCAGGTATGTGCCTGAAAAAAAATGAGAATGAGGAATATTACCTGCACTGATATGGATAAAGTTTGAGCAGTGTGTATATCTCCTCAGCCATACAGCAGTTCCCTTCCATCAGCGTGAGAGCTGGCAGGATGGCCGCGTCGAGGACAGTCAGCGCTTCGTGGTGCAGAGGGTCGCTTTTCTGCAAGCGTGCTGTTCGAAGGATACGAATCACCTGAAAGAATGTTACTTAATTAGCTAGAACTGGAGTAAAATTTAGATCACTATCCAATTCCATTCCTCCATCACCAATTAGACCAATAATTCGTATGCTGCTCAAGCAAATACAAATAATGCTAAAAATAAAATAACTTTTAAATACAAAATTATAGTTTTTTCATTCAACTTTTTCCAATTTACTTAAACTGTTATGTTGTTACAATTGTTGGACAAGACATGTTAAAGGCACTTTTTCAGTCTGCATTTTCTGTTTAATATTAGAAGTGAATTAGAACATATTATATTTTAAGTAGAAAGTCATGGATTAATCCTAGATAAAATTAACACAACACCAAGGCAAATATCATATAAGAAGAAACACGGCCTACACTTAGTAGTTACTAAACAGAAAATTATGATTATAAACGTACTTTTAAAACTTACTTTGTACATGAGAATAGGGTCATAATGCAGAGAAGGCCCCAAAGCTATAAGAGCTGGTATGACTGTCTCTTTCATGTCTTCAAAAGTGTTGCACGGTGGCGGTGCCAAGCTTGAGGTCAGAGGTGGGATTGGTTTTCCTGATATTTTAGGTGCCACTTTACAGTTCCTGAAAATACATTATCATAAAGTACCTACTAAAGTGTATTAATGCTTACACATACCAAAAATACTTGAATGAAGAACATGTTAATAAGGGCAATCTACATAAAAACTATAATATGTATACAAAAAGGATAAACAACATTATTTTTACTCTGGATACCGTAAAAATGAACAATACGCTTCTTGAGCGGGTGTTCACAGACCGATATAATCATGGTATTTTAAATCGCTAGTAAGTCTATTTCTTTTAGGTAAGGTAAGGTAGGTCCAAGAGCCAAAAAGGCTGAAATCGATATGGTTGTGCATATGAATCAATCTCTAAAAGCTGTGTCCGGCTGGGATGACGACAATCTCGTCTAATTCAACGCTAACAAGACTCAAACCTGTCTTTTCTCCGTCAAAAAGAGTGAGTTTCTTGTTTTACTTTCCGAAATGTATCTTTATCATTGACAGGCCATCTTGAGTTGCTGTACTGCTGCCACCTTTTTGATGGACCAGTCAAGTATCAGCTGGAAGCTTTAGAGTCAGTGGACCGGCGAGCTATGAGGTTAATCGTTGTCGATAAACTAGTTGCCAAGAAGCTACTTAGTCTCGAGTACCGCCGTAAAGTAGATCTGTCTATATTCTATAGGATTCATTTCGGGGAATGTGTGCAAGAGCTTCACAACCGAATTCCACACAAATACAAATAATTTATTGATAAATATATGTCATTTACAAGTCAGATACTTTTAACCAATGATAACTATTAAAAAAACCGGACAAGTGCGAGTCAGACTCGCCCACCGAAGGTTCCGTACAAACTAGAAGATAAAAGGGGGAAATCTTATTTTTTTTAAATATTTTCCATCTTATACCGAAAAGTATACATCGTAAAAATATTTAAAAACCTGTTTTAACTTATACTAATTAAGCTCTTTCATATGATACCCCACATGATATGGTTATAGAACTTTAAACTTTGGACCTTCATTCCTTGCTAGTCAAGTAACTTTAGACATCATAGCATGCGTCAAATCCGGTAGTTCTGATTTTTTGCAGACTTGTTTATTACTATTTTTTTGTGATTAAATTAATGCAATTATTGCAATTTATTTATGCAAGGAATGAAGGTCCAAATTTTAAAGTGAATTAACCGTATCATGTGGGGTATTATATGAAAGAGCTTCAGTAGCATAAGCTATAACAAGTTTTTAAATATTTTTACGGTGTATATTTTTCGGTTTATGAAAGAAAATGTTAAAAAATATATTATTTCCCTCTTTTATCTACTAGTTTGTACGGAACCCTCGGTGGGCGAGTCGCACTTGTCCGGTTTTTTTCCTTTTGAGGTACAGAAGACTAAAAACAAACATACAGTTAAATTGAGAACCTTATCCGTTTTGGAAGTAGGTTAAAAAATATCATACAGGTTTGTAACAATGCTCAAATATAATATTATGTAATAATTACGCCAGTAGAATAGAACGGTAAATGTATGGGATTGACATTAGCTGACGAAATGTCACATGATGGCACATGACAGTTTCTTAGCATTTCGTAGCGTAAGCGTTCGTAGAAATAGAAACGTTTGCCACTTGTTTAAGCCACAGGTCTTTAATTTTTACTGATACATAGATAAACTATTGTTTTTAATATAGCTAAAACACAAATTAATAAGAAAAGACTTACGTCCTAGTGAAAAAGCAGGTGACCTTGTCGCTAAGAGCGATCTCTTTCAGGCAACTATAAGATGGAAGAAATAGAAATGATTGACGGGGTGCAACAAAGAAAAAAATAAAAAATGACACTTACGTCCTATAAAGTGGTTCAATGATAGCATGCAACATCGAGCAGAGTGCCTTGGCTGGGCGCTGCGGCATCACCGTGGCGGGCAGGCGGGCCGACAGAGCTGCGAACTCACGCCACGCGGTCACGTTCAGTAAAGCCTCGCATAGCACTAGCTTTTGGTTACCCCAATATTCCTAATAAAAAAAGAGAAGAATTTATTATAAACATGTGTTATGTAACTTCTAGCTAATATTGAAAAAGCTAAATAAATCTTTGAGGTATCCGAACTTAGCGCAATAAAAACCTCTTGAGAAACACGGTGGCGTGATTTGCGCATGTGTAAGATTTAGTCGGGTACTCAAATGGTTCAAAATCATATGTTTCGTATTTTTAATATTTTAGAACTAAAATATGTATACTACTCTATACATTTGATTATGGCAAAATAACTATCAATTATGTAACATAATACCTAATTAATTCTGATATACTGGAAAGTACTAAAATGAAAAATTGAGAATCTTTAAGTCAATCAACTTATATTTAATTTAATGTCATATAGACTAAGAAAACTGAAATTTCATTATAAATCAGTCTCGAATTATAATCTTACACAAATTTCTTAAAGTGCTTGCATAGGCAGTGACAGGATCTTGTGCAGATGATAGTTCAACTCACAGGTCACTATGAGTTGAACTATCATCTGCACAAGATTGGAGCTACAGATAGCCCACTATGCTGAGGCTGCCTACAAGAAAACGAAACTGTGGAGCATGTGCTACTACACTGTAAGTCCACGGAACGGATGAGGCTAACATCGGGACTCTGCGAGAAGTCACCAGATCAACTCTGCAACATGACACCTGACGCAAGAGAAGTGGAACAGTTGTGCCAGCGACCCAAGGCTTTGCTCCGTTATGTCAAGGAGGTCGGATGGTTTGGGTAGGCTGGTGGGGGGAAATGCACAATACACCCCAAGTGGGACGTCAGTGCTGGTCTTATCGCCCCCAACTCAAATTAGAAAGTGCTTGCATACTTTATCAGGAGCAAATAAAATCGCCAGTGCAAGGTCACAATAATATTCATGGTCATGGTTAGTCTAGTGTTTACCTGAGGATCATCCTTTTCTTCAAAGCACTCAGTAGGTGCATTAGCTTGAGGTCCTTTGGTTGAAACAATACTTAGTTTACGAATATAATCTTGTACAGCTTTGATTTCTTTTTCTGCTGTTTTTGCCATTATCGAGTCATCTGGGCGCAGCTAGAATAATAATAGTTGTATTACTAAAATATGATAAATTTGCATTGTATAAAAAAAGTATTTTAGAACACAGATAAATTTTAGTCACCCTTAGGCCAGCCTAGTGGGTCATTCGCATTGGCTACCAAGCGTTCACAAATAGCACCAAGATTAGTAACTCATTTTGTATGGTATTACCATAAACTGACCGTTTGTGTTGCCACATCTGTCCAATACAGGGAGAAATAGATAAAGAATTCTAGCTTTTTTGCTAGTGGCTGCGACCGACTGGCTGTGTGCCACCAATGGCTTAGCCTGTAGCCGTGATTAAAGGCTTGACTCAAACTGTAATGGTCGCGTTTAGTAAACTAGCCACCTGGCTTTAATGAGCTTTGACCTGGACAGCTGTTTTATTTACAGTACTATAAAGCATAAAATAATTATTTGTCATTCCACATACCCAGGGATAAATATCATCTAATGATATAACTTGGTGCTGAAGCAGCAGAGCTATCACAGTCATCAGTGGAGGAGGTTCCTTATAGTCTTCAAGTACATCCGAATTACCTAGCTTAAAACCTAACACCTCAGATATAACCTGAGGATCTCCCATGTAGTTCTTTATGAGAGAAATGAAAAGTTGATCCAGATGTGGACGGGCTTCGAAAGATTCGAGAATGATGTCTAGAACTCTGTTTGGATCTAAATTGAAACAACCTGAAAGAAAAATAAAACAATTTAAGTCATTTATGAACAGATTAAATTTTATCTTTAAAATAACAAGTATAGTATAGTATTTTATAAGACTGTTGGGTTATAAAATACTTATTAACAAAAAATTTGATTTGCAATAGAACACAATAATTATAATTAACTTAACAGCTATAACCAACGATTTTTTGAGAAATCTATTCTTGGTAAACACCTACATAGGAGTACTCCATCCTCAGAATTACAATTCTCTAGGACCAGTGATTAAGGCCTATTACACTATCCAATTTCTCGGGCCCTGTCTATTGGGTCACTGACTGGGAAGTATAGCGATGGGACCCTGACTTTTATTACACCACTCTGTTCCTGCTGACAGGGCCCTATAAATCGTGTGGTGACCTAATAGGCTTTTTAGGCTACGTGTTACTAAGTCCAAATCTACACTGACATCAGTGTAGATTTTGACTTTGATTTAAAATATAGCATGTTATTAAATAGAAGTCTGTGGATCAATCAATAAACAAACCAGCCACCAGTTTTCAAATTGAAAAGGAAATATTTCAATGTAAATTAATTTTTTTTAACAATAGAAATCTTTATATCTTCTCTTTTTTGACTATCACTAGTGCCTTTTTAGGGTTTCGTAGTAAACAAGAAACCCTTATAGTTTCGCCATGTCCGTCTCTCTGTTCGCGGCTTTTCTGCTCAAAGACTATTATTAGTAGAAAGCTGTTATTTGGTATGGACATACATATTAACCCTAGAATACTAATCATCGAATGGGAAGGCAAGCGGTTTTTCTTGGTAATTCTTCGAAATTTCGGGAATGTATAGCGTTGTGCGTTCGTGCCGTATCGCACGCGTTAACCATTAATGAGTTTTAAACAATCGTGTCGCCTGGGAGGCGATCATTAGCATTACAGGTAAGTTTTTTACTATTCCTATTTTTTAAGTTTATTTGATTTTCTATAGTTTTTACTTAAAATATGTATAAAATAATTGCATTATTTATTTCACTATATATTTAAATATTAGAAGACTTGGGCAGGGAAATTGAACCTTATGACTCTGATGACAGTGTGGTTGACTCTGATTACATGTCTTACGCACTTAAATATGACCTGCATATAAGGCGTATGAGAATATATACTGCGCAAAATGTAAAAAAAATATTGTCTGTAAAATTGGTCTCCCAATTGATATTCCTAAGACAAAAAATAAAGGGCTAATTTGTATTCATCCTCAAGCAAAAAATATTGTAGATTTTAACTGTTATTATACAGTCGACTCTCGTTAATTCGAAACTCGAGGGACTCTTAAAATATTACGAATTATCGAGTGTTTGAAATATCAAATGGTTCGAAATTTGTGACAGAAAATAAATAAAACTTCGAATTATTAAGTATTGATCAATTATTATTTATTATCTGCTATTCTATAACAATGACAAAAGTTTAGAGGTACATTCGTGTGCATACATGTATTCATAATGTGAATTAATTAATCTTTCGAAAGAGCTCTTCATTATGGTTGAGAGAGTACTCAGAGGAATCTTAAATTCTTTTACAACATCACTTTTCTTCTCACCTTCCTCTACTTTTCGATTAACTTCTTCTTTTCAGCAATCGTCAAACATTTATACTTTCTTTCTATAACTAACTAACTGAAACATAACTAAACAAACCAATTCGTGAGAAGTGTGTGTCAAATTGTCAAACTAATCATAACAAAAACAAAGGCTCATGTACGTTGATACAAGTTTGAACTTGTCGCAAAATGTACTTTCCGCCTCTTTCTCTCTGCAACTTTGAATTGTCGAGTGTTGGACGCCGATGAGTTCGAATTAACGCGTCGTTTTGTTATATAGCAATGATTTTTTCGTTCGAATTACCAAGTACATAAAAATGTATTCATTTAGTTCGAAATATAAAGAGATTTTGTAGGGAACTCGTGATAACTTTGAATTATAGAGAGGTTCGAATTATGGCAGGTTTGAATTAACGAGAGTCGACTGTATATATATTAGTAACTGTTATGTAAGTTAATATATTATATTTTAGTTTCAATGAGAGCACAGATCTAATAATGCCAATTTTTTTTTAAAGTATTTTTTTCTAAATGTCTATGTTATGAAATTTAGTCAAGCTAGTATAAGATATAAGCCTTATTCCGAGACTGACTAATGATAAGTTCAGAAAGCTTACAATTTTTAATAAAGGGTTATAAGAATATTTCCGTGTTTTTTTAAAAGTAGCCTCCCAAGCGATCATTAGTATTTTTTAATCAGCCATTTGTACAAACTGAACCATGCTGGTATTCTCATTTGAGAAGGGTAAGGTCATAGTCTACCACGCTGGCCAAGTGGCAGTAAATTTACCTAGTCATTGGACATGCACTCACACATCCAATCATTTCACTTCCTAGTGTCAATTTTTAAGGTTTCTCAAGTGTAAATCAAAAGCTCGTCCTCATTCTGACTGCTTGATTCGGTTTATGCTCACACAAACCATATGAATAAGCATCCATAAACATTATACATTTGTTTTAATCAATTCTAAGATTTATAGCAATGCACTTTACCAATAAGCAGTTAAAGTTGTTAAAACAAATCTTTGATTTCAAACATTTGCTCAAAAAAAGGCATTTTCAACAAAATTCATTTGTAACAGCAAGCATCTTTATGATTTATAGTTGGAATATTACGAAATGTAAAATAATAAATCAAACCAGGTCATTTACATATTTTTGCTGCATTTAAATTGGTTTCACACACTTACCTATCAGTGATTGAATTATTTCCAGCAAGCCTTTCCACTCCATGTTTTCGTTCATGTCTTGATTAAGCTCCACAATTAGTTTTGCATAACCTTCACTTTCTTCTCTAAATAAATTGAATTTACGTTGTTTGTAGCTGAAAAATAATTAGTAAAATGTATCATATGTTTATATTTATAAAAAAAAAGTATATATGTATTCTATCCATCTAGTTCCATACAAGCTTTGCTTAGTTTGGGCTAGATGGTGTTGTGTGAAATGTCCACCAATTATTTATTTATGAGGCCTGCTCATTCGATCAGTGTATCATTGCATGAGCCCTATTCAAAATATTGTTAATAAATCATATACATAAGAATTAATAGCAATTATTTCTTATGGATATCCATAGGACATATTATATTATTGTGAGCCATGTGTATGGTGGTAATGGGGGAATAACACCTGAATTGAGGATGGTAACCAATGGTTCATTAACTGAAAATTTGATTTCAAATAGCAGATATCACTGTAAAACATTATAGTTACTAAACCATTATTCGCATCATCACCCATTTCTCATTGAGACACCAAAAATCCTAAGAGCTAATTAAGGAATTTTCAAGGCTATTGTGACTAGATTTCTTCTAGATTGAGGAGCTCCATCTTCTACCACACCGTCACTTAACATCAGGCGAGTTAGTGGTAAATAGCAGATTATCTAACATATATATTATTTAAAAAAATAACCAGTCACTACAAATATTTTACAGAACCACCCACTGAATTGTTGAAAAAGAATAATGTGGTACATGATATTGATACAGAATGGCAATGGCACAGGCAAGCACATCTCATTGAAAACTAAGCTTGATGATTTTTTTCCTGGGTTTCAGTTTCTGATCTTAACCATATTTATAAACAACTAACTTAAAGATACTCTCTTTCTAACAAATAATGTTGGTGAAATTGGTAAAGAATAATTTATAAAAAATACTTTTAAAAAACACTACAACAAATTCAGAATCTCAAACAAATTAGCACAGAAATTATTTTGCAAGAACTTGCAAAATATTCCAAACAAACAACAGGAATCCGAATTCCAAACAATAGAAATCCGAATTCCAAACAATAGAAATCCATACAAAATACAAGAAACAGTAAAGTTTGCCATTTGTAACAGAGGACTTGCACAATGAATTATTAAATTTTTAACATAAAAAGGTATTTTAGTCACCCTTAGGCGTACAAGTTGTACAGTTGTACAATATAAATTGGAAACCCATACAAAATATAAGGATTGGTAAAATTTGCCATTTGTATTGAGGATTGCCCAATAACTTACCAAGTTTAAAAAAATAGGTATTTGCATCACAGTAAGCCTGTCCATGCACTGGTTTTATTTCAATTTCATTTCAATTATTGCGATTTACTCTATCATATTGCTGCTGAACTAAAGTAGAACTTTCTCTTTACAGAAAAGATAACAAGGATCCACACACTACATTGTGTCAATGTTCAGCAGTCTATAAAGTAAGACTTGCTTGCTTAAGATGTGAGTTTATAGCAACCAGTGTGCAGTGTGTGTGGCTTTTTTATGATTAATAGGCTCAGTCAGGACTATTTGAAGAAAATAGTAATAAAATTTTTTTTATCAATTTCAAAACTATGGGAAAAATAACAACAACTGGTACATAATACCGAAAAATTAAATCAAAACTGGGCATCTACCTAAGTAGGTCTTCACGTACCCCAACTATTTTTTGAAGTTGGTGTCAGATCACTATCACCAACTTTAAGTCTTAGACAGGCACCAACCTCAAAAAGTAATAGGGATATGTAAAGATTTACTTAGGTAGACGTCGAGTTTTGATTTAATTTTTCGGTATTATGTACCAGCTGTTGTTATTTCTCCCTTTCAGTTTTGAAGTCAATTTAATTTTTTTAAATTACTTTTACTTATTCATTTTAATTTGTTTTTACTAGTTATACTAGTAGTTTTATTCACTAAACTTCACTGGGTAAGTTCTTTTAATTTTCAAACACACTTCACTACTTTATCCTTAATTTGTGGGATAAAAGTGTACTAAAGAATCCTACCAAATTTCGTTCAAATCCGCCCAGTAAGTTGAATTGTGTAATTTAAACATTTACATCTTAAAATTTAAAAGTCCATATCTTGAAAAGTACTGAACCAATTTTTATAAAACTTGATAAAACTTATACTGTTACCTAAGTTGGACTATACCTAGTCCAACTAATAAAAATATTTGCAATCTAACTTACAAGTTTTGAGATATGTGACATACACTTATGAAATTTGGCACACATGCTTAGAAGCTGGTATACACATATGTGATAATTGTGCAATTCTAACAATATTACATACATACATACATATCAAATTGATAATCTCCTTTTTAGAAGTCGATTACAGATAGAGGTTTGAGTAGAAAATAGCCTTGACAATAAAAAGTCAATTCAAAATCTTGTTCATACTTACTACAACTTAGTTTTGATTTTAATAAATTTTGTATAAAAGTTCTTATTCTTCAATGTTCCAACATCTTGCAATGTGTCAATCTCCAGCCGCTCTTTCAACAATTTGTCAGATATAAAAGATTCTAATTCCCTCACAATATAGCAGAAGTTTGTCCTTTCTTCACTCTGAACATCCACACATGTTTCTGCATCCAATACAGATACAACATCAAGTGTGATAGATGGAATGTCAGCATGAAGCCCCTACAATGTTAAAACATTTAAGATGGAATTTAAACAATCTGAAAGCCTACACATATGAACATGTATACATACTGTAATATCCCGCAAGGTTGACAGTACTGCATCTTTCTTCAGGTTCCCTCGTAAGCCACACAGCAAGAGGTCATAGATGCTCTGCGATAATCCAGATAGTTTGCCAGATTTTGAGAAAAGTGGACTCTTGTCTTCATCTTTTATGGATTGTGTCACATATTTTATACTGAAATAGGTAGCCTTAAATAACCATATTCAATCGAAATAAAAATAATAATAAAGGTTGCGGGGGTAGCGGCTCAAATAACTAAATAATACTAGATACCCAAGAATACAAGTGGGAGCAAAGAGTACAGCAAGTGTCATAATTGTAGTGTAAGTAAGATAAGCCAATAATACTCAAATCAAAGTTAGTAACCACAATCTAGATATAGAGCGGCATGTCTTATTTTAACGATGTAACTTTAAGTTATCTTAGGGTAAAATTACACAAATAACAGTTTAGGTAAATAGCATGTGGTAGGACACCCTAATAACGTATCACTATTTAAAAAATACTTACAACTGATCTTTACCAGACTTCTCCCAACTTTTACAATAGTCAGATACAAATTTTGCAAATGAGCCCATGCTGTATGAGTTAAAAATTATTTTTCATTTAAATTGTAAAAACAACACAGCATCACGCCACCGCCATTATTCAATGTATGAATGAACGAAACCACAGAGCCACAGACTTTACTTACTAAAATCTCTCACTCAGCTTTCTTCTGTAGGTTGGCAGCAATGATTCTACTTATTGTCTATGAGAGATAGAGATGCACCACGATGTCCACGGTTATCAGTGGAAACGACAACCTTGATGCGATGTTTCAATTGTTTTCGAATCGAATTAAGCATAGCCACTAGCCAGCCAGCTGACTGGTATAGATGTCATTCAACATACTACTTTATAATTTGTGATGTCATTTGATCCTAGAGAGAGGATTAATAACATTTGATTTAACATAACCTCAAAATTCGAAAAAAGTTTTTGTGGTGTTGTTATTTTGATTTGCCAAAATGCCTCCTTACGAATTAGCATTAATGTTACGAGCAATGCCGAAGCCAGAACTGAAAAGTACGCTCAAACGCGTAGCAACTGCTGTGTTCAACCGTGGCGGAATAATACGGAGTATAGATAATCTCGGGTATCGAACAATGCCTTATAAAACTAGTGCTCATGGTCTAGTACACAGAGAAGCTAATTATTTCGTTTTCAAAATTGATACTGCATCCCAAGCTGTCTATGATATAAAAGAAGAATACAGCCGAGACGTAGACATCATACGACAACGTGTCTTCAAAGTTGGCGAAGAACATAATCATGATTGTCAGCTGGAAACTGAACTTCTTCCGCCAGCCTATAGAAAAGAAGTACAGAAAATGATCGAGATTGGCAAGACTCAAGTAAACCGCTTCACATATAAATTCAAATACAACTCAGGATTGGACTACTATCCCTTCCAAAAGTAGTTTAGGTATGTTAATTTCTAATACGTAGTGTAATTTTAATGTCTAGGATGAGTAATATTACACTATGGTGTAGATATAGTTCAGGAGGAGTAACTATAGGCGCAAGATATTAATAAGACTATTTATTAAACAAATTATTACATCATGGTATTTTGGTTTATTATTCATTTGGTTTCTTGGATATTAAGTTGTATGCAAAAGTAATATAGATACATAAATTCAATTTAAAAAAAAACTAAGGCGGCTCTGGCTAGGATGGAGTTAAAGATGAAGTTGTCCATGTTGAAGTTGGCTACTTCTTGTATCAGACCTTTGAGTTTGAGCTAACCATCAAGCAAGAGACTTATGAAATGTTAGTTGATGCTCTTCTGTATAAGGTACACCAAACTTCAGTAATGGTGGTTGTGCAGTCCACATAACCATGGAATTTATCTTACCTGCCCCACCAGAGTGGGGAAAAACAGCGATGATGATCAAATCTAAATTTCATAACAATCAGTATAACCTTTTCACGGTGAAAAAATAAATTTAAAAATCTAATAAAAGAAACTTTTTACTAACCTATTGGACCATGATGTCTCTGAATAAAATATTCTAAATTGGATTATAAGAATTAATTCAAAAGTGGGCCAGATATATTTATTTAAAATTCATTAGGTACAGGTGATATTGACTTATTATTAAGCAGTTTCACTATAAGTTTGAAATCACATTCATTTAATGCTGTTCGTAGGTTTTCATTTTCATAGTTGAAGTTATCTCCACGCAGAGATAATGTATTCCAGTCTTTATGCCACTGCACTACTGCATCTGAAATCAAGAGTTTGTTGATCCTTATGTTGTGAGATCAGGACGTGTGACCTGAATGGTGAAAAAAAATAAAAAAATACCATTGCAGGGAGAGAAATCAATTTTCTTCTTTAGTGTGTCTACACTAAAGAAGAAAATTGATTTCTCTCAGGGAGAGAAATCAATTTTCTTCTTTAGTGTGTCTACACTAAAGAAGAAAATTGATTTCTCTCCCTAAGCATTATCCAATTTTTAACTGACTTCAAAAAGAAGGAGGTTCTCAATTTGGTTGAATTTTGTTTCCTATGTTTGATAATGTATAACTCTGTTATTTATGAACTGATTTAGAAAATTCTTTTTTATTTGCAAGGATATACTTTTAGACTGGTCCCATAGAAATTTTATGAAAAATCAGATAAGTGGTTTGGTTTTTAAATCAAAATAACTGGAAAAAATATGTCATCTGAAGTATTCCGAATTGATCATATCGTACCAATGATTTCACTAAAATGTGTGTTAGTAAAGTCTTCATCTGGAGATTCTCGTACATGCATGTATTCCTCACATAGAACTGGACCATCCTCATCCAGTATGCCTGCATCTAAATCGAGTGCGCTGTGGACAGTATGTATTAAATTTAAAAAGGTATCTATGACAATCTTAGTTAAAATAATTACAAAAACTGTCACAGCTTGACTAATATTTTCTCTTACTAATATTAAGATGATTTGATATTGATTTTACTGTTCATCTAGGCTACTCACTCACACATGCTACTCATTCCTGTGCGCACACACATATATGAGTAAGCTTGGATTGTGTAGGGCCAAAGTTTCGATACTGATTGTAATTATTCAAGTTTTATTTACTTTTCCAACTAAAGTTACGTTAGTTATTATCATAAAATGTGAAATTTTTATTGGCCATATTCTAAAAATGTATTTTAAATGTTGCTAAGGGCTGAATAAATAAATAGGTGTAAAGGTATTTACTTAATAATTAATCACCTTATTGCTTCTCGTAAAGCGATATCTTTTTTCTTCTTGTATTCTGATTTGAATTGATGTTCCAACTGCTCAAAAGCTTTTAAGCAGCAGTTATCCGGAATATCTACAAAATAAAAATGAAATTTAAATATCTTAAATAAACCCTAGTACTTCAACGTTAATGTGCAACTTGTCACTTGCATGTTTCTAATTACTATGTACTTAAATTTATTTACTTAATACTTGTATCAATGTTTGTATTTATTTATTTTGACTAATATTTAATGAATCACATTATCGTCAAATAAAATAAATCAATGAAAATACTTGTAGCAGGTACAGCAAATAGATAATTTAAAAATAAAATAAATTATTATATAGTATGTGCTATTTACCACTTGAAAGCGTTAACTTACCACAAGATATCTCTGCTCGAATTCCTTTTTGTACAGAACAGTTTGATACAACATTTCTCATGACTGCTATTGTTGAAACATTATCAGATTTAAAAAGAGCCAAGCCACGTCTGTAAGAAAATTAAGAATAGATTTAAACAGGGTAGTTACTAGTTAAAAAAAATTAAAACCCGCCGTCATAAAAAAGGCTGAAAAAATCGGTTCAGTGTTGAAACATAACTAGGAACAATCAAATCTTGTTTACAACAAAAAATTACTGGATCGAAATCGGTTTATTCGTTTGAGAGCTACGATGCTACGGAGCTACGAGCCCCGTTGTCGGACAGCAGCTCAATACAACTCGCCTATCCCTCGCACTCTCGCAGCGCTCAACGCTCTATGAAGGCTAACCCTGAATGCGATGTGTTTGAAGACGGATGATCGAATTTGATGTCGGCATGTTTGTCATATTGCGAAAGCATTGTATATTTATTTTTACATTTACTGCTGTATTTAGCTTTTCTCTTTTATTTATTATGAAACTGACATTTAAGGTTTTGATATGTGACACAACATAATTAATGTAATTGGCTATGGCCGTTTTTAATTAATAAACTAAACTAAATAAACAGATGCACGTCTAAGAATGATATACGTTCTAATCAGTGTTCTAATACTACTGTAAGAAATAGGTGCGACCAAGACAAACGGCGCACAGTGATGGAGAAATCGACGCTCCCTTTCATAGGATTTTTTTTCTAAACTTCGGATTTTGGTTGTTTAAAGTACGTTATATTGTGTAAACTAACGTTTTATTCCATAATTTCGTTATAAAAAATCTTTTACTTTGCTTAATCAATGTAAAAAATGACTTCGAATATTTCAAATGTATGGAAATGAAAATTATTTTCCCAATATCTTTTTTGTTTCTAAAGATGTAAAGCTGAAACTTTCAGAGATCATTACCGAAGTTACATAAGCCGATTACATTACATGTCACATTGATTACATTACATACTCTTTCAAATGATACTACCCCACATGATACGGTTAATTCACTTTAAAATTTGGGCCCTCATTCCTTGCATAGAGACACTATTTTTTTGCGATTAAATTAAAAATGTCCAGTTTTCGGTTTTTTTCCTATATGTGTTTTCTAATCTAACACAATGCTTCTTGCCAAATTTCATAGTTCTATGGTCAACGGGAAGTACCCCATAGGTTTTGATTCCTCTGTGAGTGTCGAAATGTGCGTTTTTTACGATATATTCGGCTGTAACTTTTTTTTACGAAAACTGAGAAATTTTATTTTTCTTTCTGCAGCAAGATACTATGGATCTGCGTATACGGTTTCAATAATTAGTAATTTCAACTCGATACCTTCACGCGTTCCCGAGATAAAGGTCTTGACACCCGGACGGACGGACGGACAGACGGACAACAAAGTGATCCTATAAGGGTTCCGTTTTTTCCTATTGAGGTACAGAACCCTAAAAAAAATATATGATTTCCCCCTTTTATTTAGATTGTACGGAACCCTCGGTGGGCGAGTCTGACTCGCACTTGTCCGGTTTTATTACATCTTACATCGCGTGCACTGCGAAAAGTATTCATAATAGAACAAAATTTTGTGCATAAATAGAACGTAGGTTAGTAATATAAATATAAATAGGTTAACTATTACATATTACTTTTGCTATAGTTTTGCGACAGGGATAAATTAAAGGAATGAATGGTCCAAAGTTTTAATGTTAGGGAAATTAAGTTATTCATTTAGATCAACTAACAGATATCAGATGAAAACGGCTACTGTTGTTTTGCTACTTAGGGTTAAAAGGTGGAAGTAAAAGATTGTATTAATGTTCCGTGCTTTTAATGTTAGGGACACGAAATGTAGTATTTAGATTAACTATCAAATATAAACGAATACGGTTATTATAGTTTTGCGACAGGGATGAATTAAGGGGTAGGAAACGGGGGTAATTGATTGTGTAAAAGTTACAAGGTTTTAATTTTGGGGATATTAATTCCAGTATTTATATTAACTAAGAAGTGCAAACGAATACTGGTATTATAGTTTCGTAACGACAGGAACGAATTAAGAGTTATACACGGGGGGAAGGCAGTTAAAAGATTACACAGAAGTTCCAGGGTTGAATGTTAGGGTGAAAGCGGGGCAAGAGGGAGCATAGCTGGCGAGAGTGAGGCATTAGTGTGATGGATGGAAGCGTCACGGGAGCGGGGTGAGAATGAGATAAAATAAGCGAGGTGGGAGAGAGTGTGGAGCGGGAGTGAGGCCTAAGCGAGGTGAGAGTGGAGGGATTACAGTGAGAGGGGTGGGATTACGGTGGAAGGGGGTGAGTGTGGCGCAGGAGTAAAGTGGGAGTGAAAAGGGAGCAACAGACTCGGCCTAGGAGCAAGGTGGAAGCGAAACAGAAGTGGAACGGTATCGGTGTGTCAGTCAGGGGATGCAGGAACGGTGAGTCAAGTGGGGTGCGGTAGGAGCGAGGTAAGAGCGGGAGAAAAGCAAGGTGTGAACGGTATGAGTACAGGAGTTGAATGAGAGTGAGACGGCATTAGGGTTGGAGCGAGGTGAGAACGGGACAAGTGCGAAACGGAACGGAGTGGGAGCGAGGAGAAAGTAAAATGAGAACAAAGTGGGAGTGCGAAAGGTGCGAGGCAGAATAGCGAGTGAGTGTAGGGTGGAAATAGAGTGAAAGCGATCTGAGATCGGGAAGAACGGAACAGGAACAAGTTGAGAGCCGAACGGGAGCAGGGTTGGAGCGGGGCGAGAAAGGGATGAGAGTTTATTTTTCACTGAAATACATAAATCTACGTTATACCACTGACTCGACATTAATAGATTGGGTCGGAAGATTGGTTGGAGCAGGACGGAAGTGCGGCGAGATTAAGTTAGGAGTGAACAACGAGCAGGGCAGATGCGGTACAGGAGCATTAACTTGGTGGGGGTGCAGTGAGTGCAAGTAGGAGCGTGACATGAACGAATTTCTTACGCGTACGAAGTCGCGGCGGGCAGCTAGTTTTATATATTTTTGGTTTGTGTTTTAATCTAATAACACATAATAATAATTATTATTTCTTAATTTTTCGCATGTGCATGATGCTGTCTACCTGACATTTGTACGCCTAAGCGGCACATGATTTTTGTATAAAATTCTCGTGTTGTATGCAAATAAATTATCTTTATCTTTATCTTTATCTAATCAATTTCGTTTTTTTGCTCATAATATAAAGATAACTTACTGATATCTGCATATGAGCATAGTCCCAAGTAGCGTATGCGAACGCGCGAAATTCACAGTAGAAGAGGGTCTGGGTAAATCCCCTGGAAGAGCTTCTGTAAGCCACGAAGTTATTTCCGCAACGGAAAAACTTCCTGTTACCTGGAGCTGACACCAAGCCCTAGAGTTTAAATAAAAACTTTTTACAAAAAAATTAAACATCCGAAAAAACTAAAAAGCATAAAATAATGGACCTTTTTTATTTAACTTTAATAACTAAGTCCTCAAAGTAATGTAAGTATACCTAAGTAATTTTGAGTCGGCGCCAAAAATTGCCAAAAGTTTCCGGCAGCCTAGTCGGGAGACCGTCTGACTTGCGATCCGCAAGTCCTGGGTTTGAATCCCACGACACGAACCTCTGTCTTTTCGAAGTTATGTGCGTATTGTTGATTGCCGCCAACTTCAAACGGTGAAGGAAAACATCGTGAGGAAACCTACATGTCTGAGAGTTTTCAATGATCTTGAAGATGTATGAAGTCTGCCAACCCGCACTTGGCCAGCGTGGCAGACTATGGCCTAACCCTTCTCACAATGAGAAGATGGCCCGCGCCCAGCAGTGGGTCAATTTGTACAAAAAGGGCTGATAAAAAAAAAAAAATACATACTATGTAAAAGGATCTGACATACTATTTATTCCAAAAATTTGGTGTTATAATACCTGAATAAAACTTTTTAAAAATATTTCTCTTATCTAAAAAAACAAATTCATTTCTCACTTTTCTAATATCCATAACCAATGATTTTATATGTTTCAAAAGGTTGTGATGCGCGAAAGAGATAGCTGCGTGCGTTGAACTCCACCTTGAGATGAGACCTATTATTCTATTTTTTCCTGCTTTGTTAGTAATTTGAATGTAAAAAAAAGTGTTGAAGAACTAAAGTAAAGTAAATCAATGTAAATTTCGGCATAGAGATAGCTGAAACCATAACAGAAAGCTATATATCTGAACGAAACGTTTTAATTTTACATTTATCGTAAAAACTGCTAAATTGTGGAATACGTTTCCTGAGTGGATCTTTTACGATGGATACAATCTGGGTGTCTTTAAATTGCGAGTGAATCGGTTTCTTCTAAGTAAGCGCACTCCATCATAGACCGCAACATCGCTTAACATCACGCGAGTTGGCGGTTAAGCGTAAACCTATCTTGTATAAAAATCATCTTCACACTGGTGAAACCGCCTTCAGCCATTCTTAATAGTAGTATAATTGAAATATGTGTCAATTACATTAACTAATAAAATTTAGAGTGTCCTTATTTATAGCAACAGTAATGCTACCTTGATTGTTTTTCGCATTCTGGGTCTTCATGCTGCGAATAATACGGCAGAGCTACTAATCTGACAGTGATAAGTCTCGCCACTCTGGGTGCACCTGCTGGCAGAGCGTAAATGTAAACAAGCACAGATTCAGATGTGATTATTGAAGACGCCAATGCAACGCGCATCTTGACCCAGAGGCGTCTTGTGCCTGCTTGGCATCTCACGGTAGCTAGCAAATCTGTAGATTTGTCCTGGAAGAATATCGAGTAGTACATATGTAGCTCAAAATAGTAGTTCATCTATCTATAAAAGACTATTATTATCCATCCACTGCAGAGTATAGGCCTCCTCTCGTTCCAGCTCTTCTTTATCGTCTTGATAATAAGCTTAAAAAGAAATACCTTCATTTATGTTTGCTATTATGACTGCACTGCAGATCAAAGACCTCTCTTCCCTCTTTCAATTTTTACGATCAAGAGCGTTTTTGGTCCAGACTTACTGTGATGAATACTGAAATCTACATACCTGGGAAGCACATATGCTTAAAACTGCGGCAGTGTCTGTCATCATGTCAAGTTTCTTATTGCAATAAATGAATAACATGTCCAATGGAACTGCAGATATGATTCTTGTCTCTTGCCATCCATCTTTTAAAGCTCCTGTTATCTGTCAAAATGATAAATAATCTTCAGCTTTAATGCAAATTGGTATACCAAACTCTGGAGAACAAAAAAATAATATTACCATCGACCTACTTATTGTTCGTCTGTACCAGACCAGCGTCTGATACAGGACTTGGGGCTCTACTAAAGATAGCACGATATTTTGCTTTATTGATACACTTGCCACTAACCGCTTTTCGCAGCTCTTCATTCCACCTAACTAGGCTAGACTAGGCTAAGGCGCCCCACTACGTTTGCTGATACATGATCTTCTCCACATCTCTCTACCACAACAGATGTCGATTGAATAATCGACATCATTTGAATCAGCAAAGCTAATTCACAACTTATCAGATTTGGAATACGGACTGAAATTATATCTTTACCTGTGTCATTTCTATGTAGAATGTCAGAGATGTAGATATAGTTTCCAAACGGAATCGCTACCAAATGGAATTAGAATACCCATGCAGCCATGACTATTTCATTATCAAAGGAAACGAAATTACTTAGCAAAATTTTAAAATAAAAAAGCGATAGTAAAATAAACAAATCTCTCGTTATTCAATACGCGCAATGTTATTACTTCATATTGCAAGTCCAGAAGTGGTGGTGCTGATAGTCCAGAATTCAAAGAACGGGTGTTACGCTGGTATTTCTCTCGTTCGTTAGCAGTCTGTTTTTCCAGTCGTGCAATTTCACTTCTGTAAAATTAATATTTAATCGTAAATTTATTTTCTAAACATATTTAATATAAATATATTTACCTCATCGTCTTGATTACTTTGGGGCTAAAGACAGATACCACTTTTCGCCCCTCCGATCGATCATATTGTCAGCCTCATTGAGGGTCTATAGATAATTTACACTTACTCCAGTTTCAATCTCCGTGCAGCTAATGTTTCTTGTGGTATTTTTGACAACGCAGCTGCGCCGGACAAGTGACCCGATCTAAGTGCAAATATTCTTCCTGAAAACGTAGCAACCAGGATCTCACTATCTTCAGTGCCAATACATCCACCGTCGATCGATGTTATTGGTTCTCCACAAAACTATAAAATAAACAGTCATTGAATTTCATGTTTAGGTTTGAAATCTCAACTCATCAACGAGATATTGACAAATCACTTAAACAATATAGGTACCTATTTATAGGGACGATCAGTCACATTCAGCTCAAATGCACAATGGAATTTCACCTTGCACTCTGTTGTGACTGTTTCAAGTTACACTTGTTCGTTCTAATTCTAGATGATCAACAGACGTTTTTAACCGACTTCCAAAAAGGAGATTCTCAATGCTCTCTCTGAGCAAACTGTCTGTTTGCTCAGCGATTACTTCGCTAATTATGAATTGATTTTGGTGATTCTTTTTAACCGACTTCAAAAACAGGAGGTTATCAATTCGACCTGTATGTATGTAATATTGTCAGAAATTGTATGTTTGTCCGTGTATTACGCAGAAACTAGAAGTCGTATTAAAAAATCTTTTTTTATTGAATAAAGTATCTCTCAACTTGGAGTCACAGTAAGTTTTATTAAAATCGGTTCAGTAGTTTTCAATATATGGACTTTTTTATTTTAAAATATGAGCGTTTCGACGACGCTATACAAACTACTGCGCGGATTTGAACGGAATTCGGTAGGTTTATCATTCATACTATGTAAAAGGAACTGGCATACTTTATAACGCAAAATTAGGCGTTACAATAATAGTGAAGTGTGTTTTAAAATTAAACGAACTTACCCAGTGAAGTTTTGTGAATACAATTTTTAGTTTCAAACAAACGAGTAAATACTATTAAAAATTAGTAATTATTAAAAGTAATTTCAAAAAAATAAACCGACTTAATAAAATAAAACTGGGCGTCTACCTAAGTAGGTAAGTAAACGAACTATTTTTGAGGTAGGTGTCTGTATAGGACATAGTTGATAGGTTAGGACCTGACACCGACCTCTAAAAATAGTTGGCTTACGTACCTACCTACTTAGGTAGATGCCCAATTTTGATTTTTTTTCGTGTTATTTTTCCTTTTTAACCGACTTCCAATAAGAAGGAGGTTATCAATTCGGTACGGACCGAACAAAACAGTTTGTTTTGAAGTCGGCTTATAAGTTACTTTTATTTGTTTGTAGTCAGGTGGTCCCAAAATTTTATCAAAATCGGTCCTGTAGTCTAGTTATTTTGTTATAAAAAATAACAAAATAACTGATAAAATATTATCCAAGTAAACGAATTGCGTATTCTCAAATTTTTTAAGTATAGTTTTAATTATTGTAAAAACCGTAGTAGACGATAAAAAAACTTGCGTAAGTATATTTGAGTCTGGGCTTCTCAGCAAAGTTGTCCATATCAATGAGGTAAAGCTGCACGGAGCCATCATGGCGGCCGATGGCCAAGTGCGAGCTAGCGCTGCTGGAGTACCATCCGAGACAAACCACCGAGCCGAGGCCACGCCCTTCAACAAGGCATTTGTTGTATAGAGACGACCTAGAAATAAAATTCATCAACGGCTTCAAGTTTACTCATATAAGTATGTATTTCCTCTCAGGTCTTGTTAAGTAAACAACAATAACGCACCGGTGACCAATGAGAGCTCTTGTTTTAAGACTCGACGTTAAGTTTCGAACACGATACGACGCTACGCGAATATACCTGATAAATCCGTTAAAAGTTACTCAGTTTCAATCAATGAGAGATCTTTATAAATGGAGTCACATTTTAACCAACTTCAAAAAGAGGGAGGTTCTCATGTCGCCGGAATCATTTATTTATGAGGGTTCCGTACCTCAAAAGGAAAAAAACCGAACCCTTGTTGTCCGTCCGTCCGGGTGTTAGACCTGTATCTCGGGAACGCGTGAAGGTATCGAGTTGAAATTAAAACCATATACGCAGATCCATAGTCTTGCTGCAAAAATCAAACTTCACAGTTGTCATAAAAAAACTCATGCGAATATGTCGCAAACACGCATATTTCGACACTCGCAAAGGAATCAAAACCTATAGGGTACTTCCCGTTGACCTATTACTTGAAATTTGGAAGAAGCATAGTACACACAAAGGAAAAATCCGAAAACTGTACATTTTTAATTTATCACAAAAAAATTGGGTCTTTATGCAAGGAGGGTCCAAATTTTAAAGTGCTTTAACCGTATCATGTGAAAGAGCTTCATTAGCACGAGCTAAAACAGGTTTTTAAATATTTTTCGGTTTATGAAGGAAAATATAAAAAAAATATAGAATTACCCCCTTTTATCTACTAGTTTGCACGGAACCCTCGGTGGGTGAGTCTGACTCGCACTTATCCGGTTTTTTAATGTAGTTCCCCGATTACTCGAAGACGCCTATACCGATTTGGAAAATTCTGTTTTTTTGTATAAAAGGGTAAATACTTCCCAGAAGGTCCCATGGTCATCAGGTCAGGATCTGCCCCCGTATTCAGAACTCATTCAGATTCAGAACCTATATCTCCGTCTGTGTCATTCTCTATGGAAATGACAGAGACGGAGATATAGATTCCGAATCCGAAATTCCGAATGAGTTCTGAATATGGGGGCTGATGATGGGATCCTGTAGAAATCGAGGGAACTCTTTCAATTTCATAGGCACACTTGAAGCAAATTGGGTACCTATTTATTGGTCACAAGTCCGCCATTGATGTTTAAATTATGAAACAAGCCTGAATTCACAGACTTTACTAATAGAGTTACTCGTAGTTTTTAAGATTGCTTACTGTTCATAACTGAGAAGACCAATAGAGCCATCGCTGGCTCCGTAAAAACTGCACATTTCAGCAGTGTGTGTAGGAGGAGCTGCAAGGCGAGACGGGCCTGAAGGTATTGCAATGCGAGCTGTAAGCTGACCATTTTCCAGTACTGCTGCTCCTTTATTGGCGATTAGGACGAGCAAACGAAATTTTGTGTTCTGAAATAAGATTTTTACAAACGTAGCAATTTTTTATCAGAGGTGCTGAAATATGAATATTGGCAAGATGTTCTTGAGGAGTTTGTTGACTCGGGTATTCATAAAACACCTGTCAGTCCTGTTATACAAATCGACTTTATACTATACCCATTACATCTCAATTCTTTGCCGCTGTTTCCTGAAGACTACAATCTTGGAATTATCAAGGCTAAAGTAAGCGATATCTTTTAGATCGACGAGCTCCATCGTCGGCCACAAAATCGTTTAACATCAGGCGGGTTGCAACATAAAAAAAACTTTGTTGTTACGTTTAGCTACATAAATCATAATACAGAGATGATGATAATGATAGGTTAAAGACAAATCTTGATAAAAACATCTACTTGCCTATTATTGTAGGGTTTATGGTAGATCGTTATCCACGAAAGTAAATATCCCATAATATAGTCCCTACCAGATACCTGTAAGGACCAATGCTTTGGGTTTTATGATCTCTACTTTTAGTCTAAACCTACTTAATCTTGTGGGTATTTCCGGATATATTTCTTCTAAGGGGTTTAACAATGAACAAACTTTCTAATAAGGGGTCATTTTACTTATCACTATGGACAAACTTTACAACATTATTGAATTAAGTGTTACTTCCGGAAATTCGTATACAAAAAAACTTAAATTTAATTTATTGTATGTATATAGTGTGTTGTGCGTGTGTGAAACACGTATCGACAAGAGTACAAGCTTGAAGACCTCGAAGCGGAAAACACTAGATATACCTATAGATAATTTAGAATTCAGTTACGGTGAATGGCTTCGGGAAAAGGATGATACGGCGAGGCCTTGCTCCTCGATTTGGCCGGGGCCATTGCCGTGCCCTCAGTTTTTTTTACCTACGAGTACCTAACATACAAAAAATTTAATGACCTTTGACAAAATGTATGAAACAGCAGACTTTTTTCGTGATTTCAGAATTGATTCCATAATAAGTCGAATTCGATGACCCTTTAAGGTATATCGTTGTTAAATCCCGTTTGAGAAAAACATTCACTAGAGAGCTGGTGAAAATGGGCGTATCTTACATTAGGGGCTGTAAACGCCGCGATGTCCAACACTCTATCCTCACAGATATAAGAGTTAATTTCCTTCAAATCTCTGTAGAAAGTGACTGTTCGTCCGCTGCATAAGATGAGATCACTGCCGACCACACTCCTGCCAAGGTACAATCTGTTTAACTTCGGAGTATCCGATAATGATACTAAGTTCCGTGCGACCAATTTATCTGAAGAGTTACAGCAAAAAATATGTTTTATTACTGTAGGTATTTACCTAAAGGAATCGCGCGTTTACATATGGGATTAGATTCTAATGTAAGTTATAAATCTAAGTTTCTATGACGGGAAATGTTGGAAACATTGCCATTCAATCCAGTTACTGTAGGAAAACATGTAATCTAGGACTACAAAATTGTCCACTTTAAAAATTAGAAATCGGTTTCACCATCCTAATTGATGAGAGTATATTGAAGGCCGAGAAGAACAAGCTCAGCAAATACCTTGATATAACCGTCATGTGGGATGTTACTCGACGATCATTGTTCCGATAGTCGTATTGGTGAACGGTCATAACGAAGAGCTTTAACCAATATCTCGAGTGGCCTCGCTGGATGGTTGGGTCAAGGGTCGCATACAGGAGGCAGTCATCCTACACATAGCATGCATTGTCAGGAGGTTCCTAATTCTGTAGCCCGTACAGTCAGCAGCTTAGGCCCTGCCCCACTGCTGGCGGCTATATCTAGGCTTAGGTTTTTATTGTTTTTTTTTTTCAAAAAGATATTGTAATAACTTACGACTTGAGATTAGTAATTAAATATGTAAATAAGAATTAGGGGAATCTCTAATGTCACTCTGCAAATAAGTTGGCCGCATTTTGCATTTTTATAGGAAAACAATCAGAATATTTACATAGAAGTAATCGTTTCGGATACAGATGTTTCTATTGTGAGGAATACTTTGCCTTTTCTCGTGTAACCCTTCACTTCGTTACCGGATGCGGCGAATATTTTATCTGCATGGTTTCCTGAACAAAAAACTTTTAGTTCATACCTCTGAATTATTGATTGTTTTTTTTTTTATGTAGAAATAGGTTTGCGCATGACCGCCAACTCGCCTGATGTTGCGACGTTGCGGTCTACGATAGGATACGAATAGGATAGGTCTGCGGGCGGGAGGATTTTTGATAACGGTCGGGATATATTTCGGGGGGGGGGGGGGGGGGTCCACCGAAATATCCCGACCCCCCGCCTACGGCCTTGAGTATAATAATATCCTTAGATGAACAACTAAGGCTAAGCATTGCAGCGCCCCTACGGGGTCCTTGTATTGTATCTTACAACTAATTTTAATATAATAATATTTATTTATATTCTGTACATTGTTTAAGTATGGATCTATAAGTACTTATCCTTCTATATAAATATTTTAAATAGAAATAGAAAAAAGTAAAACAGGCTCACAAAAACATCATTTTTACATTTCATCACCGTGCACTATTCATAAATCTATTATTAAAAACAAAAGAACTTTTAAAATAATTCAGTAGGTACTTAAGTGTCTACTTACCATTAATAGAGGCAAGTTGTACAGAAGTGATGGGTTTCCCAGGTAGCGTCTTGAATTGGACCACCGGTTCTTCATCTTTTATTGAGAGACATTGCAACACACCGTTTTTATCACCTATTGCGAACTGAAATGCAAAAAGTCCCCAAAAAAGAGGGATGAAGGGAGAAGGTAATATTTTTCGAATGTAGGATCGAGTTGTTATTAGACTCATCTTAATCTCCTCTGCAACATTTTATGACAGGTAGTTATTTATAATACTATTTAGGTATACAAGGTGCACAAAAATTATATCAGTGTATAAGATTTATAACAGTAGGTATAATTGGTTTGGTTTCCGTTTCTTGAAAGCTGCTGCTATAAGTATATTTTTATATTTTAATTATGGTCTTATTATGAATAATGGTGTGGTCTTAACTGGTTATAACCTCGGTGTGCTTAGGTATCAATGTATCTGATCTAATTATCTGTTTACCTTTTGTTCTGATTTCTGGCCAGAAAAAGGCAAGATCTTCAGTGTTCCAGGATAGGTTATACCACAAATTGTGTAATCAATGCGATAAAAATCGTAATCCATTGTTATTTTTTACTTCTAAGTAAAATCGATAGAACTATGAGCAATTTCAATGTTTTGAGTTGTCTTGGTGTCTTGGTAACGAAATGAGAATAATAGACTCTCGTTAGAAAGTAAAATTTTCTTTGCTCTAGACAAACTAATAGTTGTGCTAGTAACGTTTACTAAATGCTAAATCGAACTATTGCACAAGTTTTTATATTTATGATAAGGACTACCTACTTATTAAGGGGTAATTTCAAGTAATTTTTGTATTTAGCGCTTTACTTATAACGTAATTTCCGGAACAACCAAAGAGAATCCGTCTCTTTCTTTTTACCATATTGGTTTCTTAGACTAAGACGGTTAGCGCATTTGGCATCGTCGAGTTTTATTTACGGACAGATATTCAAGATAAATGTGATGTATACTTTATTAGTCAACGATTTGGAGTAATGGAGTGGTGGTGGAGAGGTGAGCGACGTGCTAGTCTCGTACTCGATCTTTTCGAGCCTCTTGTTTTTCATAACTTTAGGAAAATAAAACAGTTAAAGTAAGTTCGTATAGACTGAGTGGCCAGACCTATTGTCAGAGTTATTAAGCCGCCGAAAGGCCTCTGACTTGGCTTGATGATTGCTGAACAAAACCACCAACACACGGTAGCGCTCAGAAAGAAATGTCACTCACAGTCACCCATCCGAAGTCCGGTCCGTCCGTTGCTTAACATCGGTGATCGTTCGGGAACATCTAGTCAAGCTACGCCACGAGCGCTACAATAAAACAGTTGACTTTCGAAATTTCGGAAAACTATAAACTTAACACATTTTTGTAACTGTAGGTAGCGAAAAAAGATCTTAATCTATGGTAACAAACGTGTACCTCTGCCAAAAAAATCATAAAATAAAAAATGTACGTACCTAAAATGTACGTTAGACTTGACAAATGGCAAATGTGCAAGTGCAATGTGCAATGATGCCAACATTAAGAAAAAAAGAAGTTAGGTATCAATCAAAAAGTATTTTATTGTGACCGCGGCTCTACACTTGTGCCGTGAATTCACGGCGCGAATTCGTGGCAGAGGCGCACCCTCCACATTCACGGAGGTCACTCATTTGTGCCGTGAAACCTGCCGTGAAACGGACGTCGAAACTGCTGCTGCGTTAACTTTGTTTGATGTGTCAACATATAACTATTTACACCTACAAAATAAGAAAATCGTTCGAAAGCGTTGCAGAAAAAGGAAATGATGGATGACTGAAATATATCTTAACCGATCGATATTAATTTGAAAACTACTCCTTCTCCAGGCGTCATAATTTTACTTTTATTATTATGATGTGGATGCTTCGAGTCCCACAGTATACGTTCAGCGTGAAAATATTTCAAAAAGCGAATTTATAATTCACTATCTGAACTTATATTAATCCGATGCGCTACCATTTAGCTCGCATTACACGTCCGTGTGCATCAATAGTCTAGGAGCAAACTGGCACGGTGCCGTGAATGTGGAGGTGCGCGCGTGAACGAGGCGCGAACTGCCGCGAACCCTTTGTCGCGGGACAAAATACCGACTTCGATCGGGCAACAGGCGTGAACGGCCGCGAACGCCGTGAAAACCCTCCACACTTATGTTCACGCCTGTTCGCGGACGTTCACGGCACAAGTGTAGAGCGGGGGTGAAAAATAAAACTTTTTATTTTATTTGACTTCTGTTGTCAAAGTCAAAGGTAGTCAAAAAGTAACCTCAAAAATTTTATTTTCTAAGTTGTTGAGACGGTTTCAATATCTTTTTGTAGTTGTTTTTTTAACAAACTTTTAGAATGGAAATAGATAAAGAAAATGTTGTTCAGGCTGTTGTCATTATGGACACATTTAACGGCAACTTTGCCCCTATAGTGAATGATAAACCCATGGTAGGTAAACATAACGTAATTCGTAAACGTTCCACGCAATCACAGGAAAGTTCTAAATAAAATGTTTGCTTCTAGGCCTTCCTATCGGTCGCGGGCGTTCGTCTGATCGACACCATTCTGGACTCTCTTGCTATAGGGGGAGTAGGTGAAAGTATATTGTTTTGTTGTCAAGATGGGATAAAGATTAAGGAATATGTAAAGTAAGTAAGATTTTTCGGAACTTCACAGTTTTACTACTGAGTTCTAGTCAGAAGTATCAGAGTCAATAAAACTTTTTATATCCTAATACTTTTATACAAACAGTAGTAAACAATCATACTGTTGCCTGTAGTGCTTGTATTAGTAAATTTTTAAAGTGCATTTAATTACTACTTTTATTAATTGTGCAATAGTGGATTTTAGAGACATCATGTAAAGATTTGAGATATGTTGCAGTTTGTATGATGATTTTTTTAATGGAAAACGTTTCCCATTATTTAAGGGATATCCTTAACTAACGGGAAATGCAATGAAAAGGAACCAATCCCCTATTGTGCAAGAATTAATTTTATGCCATACATGTTAAGCTTAAGGTATAAAAAGTGACATTGCATGGATTGGAGTTGGTTCCTTTTCTCTTAGCGTTATCCATATTATAAAGGCAATCTCAATACTGTTAGAATATGTCCACTCAAAAAAAAAAAAAAAAAATGTGGCTAATCAGTAAAAATAATTAATTTTATTGCAGTAAATTTCGATTCTATGCAATTTTTTTTAGACAATGTCAAAAAGACAAAGCACTATGGAGTTTTACTATGGATGTCCAGGTGATGATGTCAGACACTTGCCAGACCATGGGTGATGTGATGAGAGAGATAGATGCAGCAGGTCTTGTGCGGGGACCATTTGTCTTAACTGGTGTCAATTCGATCACAAACATTAACTTTGCTGCGTTACTGGAACAACATAAGTGAGTATAGTTCTGTCCTTCTTGTTACACTAATATTAATATTACAAAAGCAAAAGGAACTCTGTCTGTCCCTGTTTGTTTGGTACTTTTTCACAGCTAAAAGACTAAAATCTGGAAAAAGACCTTTAAGCTATATTTTATCATCATACATTTTTTCATTACAATGTGGGTGAAACCAAAGGATCTAGCTTGTATGATATATGAAATTTTATAAGTAGTATAATAAACAGCTATATTTTCTAGAGCCATTTTTAGGGTTCCATACCTCAAAAGAAAAAACGGACACTTTATTGTCTGTCCGTCCGGGTGTCAAGACCTGTATCTCGGGAACGCATGAAGGTATCGAGTTAACATTAAAACCATATACACAAATCCATAGTCTCTTGCTGCATAGAGAAAAATCAAACTGCTCAGTTTTCATAAAAAAAAGTAACAGCCGAATATGTCGCAAAAAACGCATATTACGACACTCGCAAGGGAATCAAAACCTATGGGGTACTTCCCGCTAACCTATAACTGTGAAATTTGGCAAGAAGCATTGTCATTAGTACACAAATAAAGGAAAAAATCCGAAAACTGTACATTTTTTATTTAATCACAAAAATAGGGTCTTTATGAAAGGAAGAAGGGTCCAAATTTTAAAGTGCTTTAACTGTTTAAATAGTATATTTTTCGGTTTATGAAGGAAAATATAAAAAAAAAACTCCTTCTCTCTGCTAGTTTGTACGGAACCCTTGGTGGGCGAGTCTGACTCGCACTTGTCCGGTTGTTTTTCAAACATAGTTTTGGTAAAAAAAAAAAAAACTGTTATTGAAAGCATGCAAATGCATGTAATTTTGATTTTCTTATATTTCTAGACAGACATACAAAAAAGATAAAGGAGCAGCAATGACATTGGTCTACAAGCAAGTCTCATGGGAACACCCATTGATTACATCAGACAAGCCAATATTCCTTGCTGCTGATGGCAGGACTAGTAAAGTGCTAATTCACAAGAAATATAAGCATAAATCTAATGAGAAGACTGTTGATTTGCCACTGGTATGTTATTTCATGTTTTCTTTAAGTTTATATATATGGGCAAAATCCATCACTAGCTTGGGTCCAACTATTAAAAGGTTTCTAGGTTGGTATAGAAAGAGATGGAGAGATGAGCTTTAGAAACATAACTAGGTTTGGTCCACAATAGCAGCTAATAGAGTTTGGAAGGAGGGAAGAGAGGGCCTTTGCTCAACATTGGGACAATACAAGCTGATATAAATAATTACATATTGCATATACATTTTGTTTGATTTTATTATTTCTTAAAAAACTATGAATTACAGATGATAAAAACAATGCTTATTTTGGTTTAACAAAGATACTAACATAATATAATAATTTCTTTGTAACATAAATAATTTTAATTTGAAACAACAACTGACACCAACAAGATGGTGATCATAGCTTAATGAACAAGGAACTGGATGGAGTGTTGATCTAGAGAATGAAGTCTTACTGGTTGTTTTTTTTTTAAATTATTTATAATAATGTCATTGATTTTCAGGAAATAATGCTTAATCATTCAGAAGTTAAACTGCATCATAACTTGGTTGATCCCATGATTGCATTGTGTTCACAAACTGTACCCCCATTGTTCTCCGATAACTTTGACTTTCAAACAAGGGATGACTTCATTCATGGCATTCTTATCAATGAAGAGATTTTAGCCAGCTCTTTATACTATACTCTTGTGAAGAGCAACCAATATGCTGCTTCTGTAACTAACTGGAAGACATATCAAATCATTTGGTAAGCATGCTATCTCATTCAATACAATCCTCTCACATCTTGGATATATTTGGATAAATGGGCCGAGTATGTTGTGCGAGCGGGTGTAGCCTTTGTCATACATGTGACAAGAAAGGCAGAATTACTCGCCCTATGCGTGTGAGGGGGATGCCACTATTATTTTCATATTACAGTCTTTATGGCCCACAGAATATTTTAAGCCTGTGTTTCCACTGAAGCAGAGTGGTGCATGAAATAAGCTTTTAATATCAATTATAATGCTCGAAATATCCAAGCATTGTGATTGGTAAATTCATGCACCGCTCTAAGATACTCTCCACTTCAATGAAAATGCACCCTAATAATTTCAGCTAGTTTTAACAGTGTCTTGTAACAAATGTAATTAATTTCAAGTCCAGAAAACCCAACCGCATTTATAAAACATCAAATTATATAATAATCCTTTTTTGTGATTAAAATACTATAATAGGTACATACAGTATATATTTTAGCTTTGGGATATATAGAAACTTCGCCTTAAAAAGAAATTATAGAAAGTTGGTCATGGTTTTTGTAACGTTCATGTTGAGATATTGTTGTTGTATAATTATGTAGTAATGTATTTCTCATCTATTTAGTTTAGGTTTGCCTTAATGTTTTGTAGTATAAATGATGCGACAGATTTTGTAATGCATCGAAATATTATACAGAATTATAAATAATCTGTTTGTTCAAATTCACTTATAATAGGGTTTTTGGCGTAAGTTCACTTATTTTCATACATGAAATATCGAGTAATACAAAATACATCCCCCAAGATAGTAATTTAAACAGTTTTTTTTTGTTTAACAGACTTGTAATAACATTATTGTCAGTTCGTTTGTTCTTATAATTGTGGTGGTTTTGATTCCAGCCGAGACTTACTGCATAATTGGGCTTACCCATTAACAATAGCTACAGGTTCTATTGAGAAGGATAGTAGTTTCTTCCTAGAGTTGCATAATTTCACGACAAAGACTTCAACATTGAGCAGGTAAGCACATATTTTTTATTTAACTTGTTACTCTTGTACAGGTACAGCTTTTAAAGTGCTTAGCCAAAGTGGTGGGGGAAGCGAACTGACCAATCCACGCTACGGATCGGACTAAAACCGTGGTGGTACTTGTTCGAAATTGAAATGAAAACGAGATTCGTAAGATTGGGAGCTAGTTCCCATTCTAAAGCTTATATGTGCTTACTGCGACCACACCGTCTTAACATCAGGCGAGCTGAAGTTAAATGTGTATCTTGCCGACAATTAGAAAATTGCTTCTAATATATAACATTTAAATATTAAATAAACTTTTCATATTTGCTGTTCTATCTTCCTCTAAATGTTGACTTACGCACAAAATTATTAGCCGTTATCGATTACTTTATAATCTATCTACCACTACCTATTTATTACCAGCTGATAAAGTACAGCCTAAACTGCTAGTGCTACAGAAATGGAAGGAGAGTAACTTTCAGAAAAAAAAAGTGTGGGCTCGGCTTTTTATGGATGAAAAGATAAACATTAGAGTTTATGGCAAATGACTTTGTGGTCCAAGTGTATCTAGCCAGGAATAAAAACTGACTCTTAAGTGAGGCCTGAAATGTGATGTTAGCTGTACTGATTTGAAAAAAGCAAAACATTAAACCAGCCCGATGGTCACATGACATTGTAAAGCAATCGGTTGGCAATAGATGAGGCCCGGACAGGAACGGAAAGGATGGCGTGAACAAGAGCAGGCTTATATCCAACAGTGGATGGTCACATGCTGAATAGATACATAATTAAGACAGAAGCATAGCCGATCAGGTTCTGATCAGGTAAAAAAAAAAAACATCGCATAATGTTTTGCGGGTAGAAATCAGTTTTCTCCTTATATACGAACAATAGCGCATTAAGAGAAATGTTGTTGCGCGGTCTTTTGACTACACAATAAGAGTTTTTCATACAACAGGAGAAAACTGTGTTCTACCCTTAAATGTTATCAGATTTCGATATAATATTGGAACCATTAATAGCTATGCCTATATAGCTATATTTATAGCTATGCTATTGGTTTGCTTTTTTCAAATATTTAAACGTTTAATTTATTAACTTTAGAGTTATATAGTTTGAAAAATCAAACCGTAGAGGCATAGACATTCATGATTTAATGCAAATAAAAAAATATACATCGAAATCGGTTAATATTTAGGGGTAGAGAAGAGTTTTCTCTTATATTTGTTTGGGAAATTGCGCGACAACACTTCTCTTAATGTTTCTCTTGAAATTGATGAATTAAACAAATATTATTAAACACGTTTTCAGATCCTGTAAACTTGTCGAAGACGCTAAGGTCGGCGAAAATACCCAAATTAAAGACAACTCTGTCGTGTCAAAATCTGTGATAGGGAACAACTGCTTGATCGGTAAAAATGTGACTATCCAGAACAGTCATATTATGAACAATGTTGTTATCAAAGACAACTGTAAGATCATCAAGAGTTTCATTGATGAGAATTGTACTGTTGAGGAGAATTCGGCTCTTGAAGGAACTATTATTGCGGCAAGTGTTAAAGTAGATGCAGGAAGCGAATTGAAAGGATCCATTATTGAAACTTCAAATGATGCAGGTAATTTGTCAAGTTTTAAATATAGTTATAAGCAGTTTTTAATAGATTGTTGCTGGGATTTGGCTTCTTTGAAAATCAAATTTAAAAAAGACCGTCTAAGTGCGCTTCCATTTTAGTGTCGTTATATTACATGTTATCTCGTAGCGACATCCCAATATCATGGGGCAAACGTAAAAAAAAAAAAACTACAAGTGTAGGAAAAGTAATATAAAATCTTGAAAATCAATGTTTCAAGATTTTAACTCCTCGTCGTTGGCGTGATTCATATGCATTAAAACACATTGTGTGGAACACTTTAGTATGAAAAAAAAATTTTTTTCGTTACGAAAAGTTACCTTACATAGGTATAAGTCAATAAGATTTTTATTTTGATTTTTAACATAACATCTTGAGCCTCCGCCGGAGGCTTGAAATTTTGAAAAAAAATATATTTTTGAATTTTTTGTGAAATCTTTTTAACTGTTGTTGAGTAAACTAATAAATTAAGTGTAATTAGAGGGGATTAATTTACAACATAATTATGTAGAAATATACTTACATAATCACAAAGTATTTTTTTCAATGAAAAATCCTTTTTTGTGTCGAATTTCAGCATGACTTTTTGGGATGCAAAATTGGATTTTATCATCTAGCTTTCCCATATACCTACGTTTGTGTAGCTTTGATAAATATTTTGACTGACCAATCTATTGCCTGGGTGTAACAAAGCAACCTCAGGAATTCCAAATCAGTTGTCATCAGTCCCCCACATTCAACAAAGGCTCGCCACATTTGATGTTAATCTTTTTTTAATATTATATAAGCTCATATAAATTTTGTTGTCAGAATCATATCTAATCGCTGAAATATTTTGCGCTTAAATTTAATTTCGAACCTTGAATTTTTTTATCATCGTAGGTACATTTATTTCACGAGCCTTTAGAATACGAGGTCCGTTTAAAAAAGTAACTGAACTTCTAAATTGTGCAACAATCAAGTATCGTAGCTTTGTGCGGTTGCTAAAGCTGTATCATGATTTTCTACAAAAACTGCTCTTTACGTGTTGGCTCTTAAAATAGTTAGTTTTTTTTAACTGGGAATAATAATTACCTTCTACAAGTTTTTGCAACTATTCCAAATCGAAATTAAAAAAAAATTCGTTCCACTCTAATACATCATCATCATCATCATCTCAGCCATAAGAAGTCCACTGCTGGACATAGGCCTCCCCTATGGATTTCCAAAAAGACCGATTGGAAGCGGCTTGCATCCAGCGTCTTCCTGCCACTTGTATGAGGTCATCTGCCCATCTCGTGGCTGGTCTTCCTACGCTGCGCTTGCCGGTGCGTGGTCTCCACTCGAGAACCTTTCGGCCCCATCGGCCATCAGTTCTACGCGCTATGTGGCCTGCCCACTGCCACTTCAACTTGCTAATCCTCTGTGCTATATCGGTGACTTTCGTACGTCTACGTATCTCTTTATTCCTTATTCGATCTCGTAGAGTGACTCCGAGCATAGCCCTCTCCATAGCTCGTTGCGTGACCTTGAGCTTCCTTATAAGGCCCATAGTAGGTTCCTTATTAGGGACCACGTCTCAGTGCCGTAAGTCATCACTGGTAACACACACTGGTCGTAAACTTTCGACTTGAGGGACTGGGGTATATTGGACGAGAACACGCTTTTAAGTTTCCCGAACGAAATACATACTCTAATACATACCCGTTCCAAATTCGAGCTTTCTAGTACTAAGAGACTTGAAGCCGTGTACGGGCAGACGGACATGTCGAAACTTAACTCTAAGAGTTCCTTCTTGGGTACGGAACCCTAAAAAAACGGGCAATTTATTTATATACATTATCAAAATTGCGAAGCTATTGTAGTCCAGTATGTAAGCATAGCGCAAGAAAGTTGTGCTTGCGGGCCAACTAATTACTTCGCAATCCGGGATCGTTTGTGGAATGTCCTTCCTCGGAAGGTTTTCCCACCGAGCTTCAACAAAAAGCGTTTTAAAAAGGGTGTCTACAAGTACATTTCCCGGCTAGCAAAGCAAAACTAATGTCACTGATGTTGCAGTTGTCCATAGGCGACGGTTATCGCTTACCATCAGGCGAGCCGTCTGCTTTTTAGCAGCACCTTTTTGACAAAAAAAAGTACATAACGCTAAGATTATTACGTGTTTTCGTATTAGTCATTATCATGAATTTTAATCAAACTGTAAACCTCGCTACATAAATACTGCTTTATGAACTTTTTAAACAATTTTATTCTAATCAAAAACTTACAATTGCAGGATGAATTAGTATTTATTTATATACCTAATTGTTTTATGCTTGTTTCTTCTCAAATTCCAGAAAAAACCCTCAAGAAGTCTGTCTCTGACAACACGGAATGGGAGAATGAATCGTTAGGTGATGGTGATGATGAAGTCATTGGTTTCGACAAGACGTGGAGTGACAGCGAATCATGCTACTCTTCTGACAGCAGTGCTGAATCGTCCGCCGCTAATTCACCGATTCCTGATGACACTAACAGTGAGTATTGGAGTAAAACCCATTTTTAAGAGTATAGTCTTACACTTCGCACATCACAAGTATAAGTTTAGAAAATTCAAAAACCCCCGACATAAACAGGGATTTTGATGAAACAGCTAACAATACTAGATAAATCTTCAAATCCTCTTTCAAACAAAAAAAAACCGTTTCATTGCCCAAATAGATAATACTGTCAGCTGTAGACCCTTTTTTATCAAATATACATATTACCACTACCTTGCATCTACATTCGGGAATTATGTATGCACATTTGTATTCAAAAAGAATTACATTTTTACAAAAAGAAAAGATACCGACAATATAAATACCCGTCACAGAGACCAATTAAGTTTACCTCATTGCTAAACACTAGCCCATACTATATGGCGTTTTTTTTTATAAATTACCCATACAAAATTAAAGGAAATATGCTGCCTTTTGCACAAAATTAAACAAGTTTCTTTTAATAAACAGTTTTTATTCTTTGGATGAATATTGTAATGCAATTATCACAAAACTACGTAAACACTACCCTGTCATTAATTGTCCTATGTTAAGTACCTATTATTATATAAATTTTATTATTGTATCCAAAGGAAATATGTATATAATATCAAGTATAGTATCCCTAGAACAAGTGCCCCCGCAAGTTGCAATGCCTGAAAAGGGCGACAAAGTTTTAAGTTTTGTAAAAATGCATGTAATTCCATCTACATTCATGTACACTTATTGGCAATAAAGAATATGAGTTACGATACCACAGACAGACCCACAGATATACTTATAGATACACACGTCAAAATTATAACACCCCTCTTTGGAACGGGGGTTAAAAATAGGTCAAACCGTTTAGGATATTAGAGGTCCTAAACGTTAGTATACGAGATGTAAGAGATCCTAAACGTTAGTATACGAGGTAATACAACAATCCATTTTCCTACTTGTCTTTGGTCGGATTGGCGACCAATCAGTGCTCTTATTTCGAGAGAGTTCGCCATGTTATTTATGAGAGGTTTATAAAAATACAGACTTATCCAGTTTCGATATTTTTTATTAGAAAGGGAGGTTCCGAGGCTCCTCATTGACGGTCCCATGAAATATTGATCACTGGTTTAGTATTTTTTAACCAGTTGCTTCAGTAATATGTTTAGGCATCTCTGTTAGTTTTTTAAATAAACATTATGTTTCCAGTCTTCCTGCAAGAAGTAATAGACAGTCTCGCGAGAGGTTATGAGGAGAAATTGAAATGTGATTACTTGATATTGGAAATCAATTCGTCACGATATGCCTATAACATTCAGTTACATGAAGTCAATTTCTTTGTCGTGAGAGCATTGCTGAGTATACCAATACTTGCTGAGAGTAAAAATGTCATCGCTACTGTGAAGGATATCTTCAAGTTCTTCAGGCCTATATTAACAAATTATATTAAGACAAAACCATCAATAAAAGACTGCCTGAGAGCTGTTGAGGTAAGTTTTCACTAGGGTACATTTTTCCTATGACATTAAGTCATCAAACATAAAATCTGGAAGTTGTGCACTGGTACTCACATTTAATCAGAGTTGGAATCTATATCTTCCTCTTTGTCATTCTGAATGTAAATAACAGAGACTTAAATGTAGATAGTCTGGAAAGAGATCTAATATGGCATTGAAGGCGCTCCTGTCCTTATTTAATTATTTTGTTTGATCAGCAACGCAATTGAGATGATAGTTTCTATTTTATGCCACAATAGTTCTCTTAATAAACAGACTACTGCATTGAGCCTGATAAATTGTGAATAGCTTTGCTGAGTACGTACTCGGAATCACAAAATATGCCCCGGTATTCAGAATCTATATCTCAGTCTCTGTAATTTCCATAGAGAATGACAGAGACGGAGATATAGATCTGAATTCCGGGGAAGATATAGATTCCGAATGAGTTCTGAATGGAGGCTTGCTCCAAAGTACTCGTATATCTGCGTTTCGATTCCATATAAATTATATTTTTCGTGAACGCGGTCTAGTATTTAATTATAAACACGCACGAGATGAGTCGATGTAGTCGTTGTTATCGCGTGGACTTTGTACGTTCCGCCACTGTTTCCGTAAATCGAAAGTCCAAAGTTAAGGAGACACATTATACGCACGATCTTTTGTCTGCAAATAATGCTTTTTTTACAGATTTACTTATTGCCGCTGCCGATTACTCTGCTATTTTTAAATTGTTTTTGATGATTATTTTTTGTTTAGTAGGCAATACTTGAGAGATAGTCCCATATAAATTTTATCAAAATCGGTATAGTACTTTGGTGTTTTATAACATAATAACTGAAAAAATGTCATCCAAGTAAACGAATTGCGTATTTTGAAGTCGGTTTTTTTAGTTTTTCAAACTATAATTATCATTATTCACACAACAGGAGAAAACTGTTTTCTACCCCTAAATATTGTCAGATTTCGATAATTGTTTTTTTAAATGATTGTCTATGGTTTGATTTTTACATTATTTAAACTTTTAATTTTTTAACTTCAGCAAGCCATGGAAGTATAGGTTTATGATTTCAATAAAAATAAAAAATCTTCGAAGTGGGTTAATGATTAGGGCTTGAAAAAATAGTTTTCTCCTATTTATATTAGATCTCGCGCGACAACACTTCTCTTAATCCATCATCGTAACGCTTTGGCTCCACTTTCATTGTGCGTACAGCCAAAATGTGGAATGCGCTTCCTGAATGGGTCTTTCCGAATATATATAATCTAGGTGTCTTCAAATCGCGAGTGAATAGGTTTCTTCTAAGCAAGCGCGCTCCATCGTAGACCGTAACTGTCGCTTAACACCAGTTGAGTTGACGGTCATGCGCAAGTCTTATCGTCGAATAAAAAAAAACATTCATCATCATTGTCTTGCCCTGTTCCCAATAGGTGGGATCGGCACAGCACGTTTTTTTCGCCACTTCACTCTATTAGTCGTCATCTCTATACTCACAATTTTCACACGCATATCATCTTTCACACAGTCCATCCACACTTTCTTAGGTCTCCTTCCCCTGGCCCTACCATTTACCATCATGTTAAGGGCCCTCTTGCATACATGGCTAAGTACGGAGGCCGAGCAGGAAGAATTTCGTACATTGACCTATTCTTCCTGCTCGGCGTCTGTACGTTAGTGGCTATCCTCCCGTCTCATGACATGTCCATACCAAGACAGCCTCCCACTTCCCTAGTTTTCGATGACTGGTGTTACTTTCAGACTTCCTCTTCTAACATATAAATAACTCATTCTTACACTTCTCTTAATCCATATGACTTCAAATTTACCTTTTTTATTTAGTATTCGACTTGTGCTATTGACCGCCAAATTACCTGATATTAAAAGACGTTGCGGTCCACGATGAAGCGCGCTTACATAAAAGAATCTGATTTACTCTCTGTAGCGAGTATTATGTAGAGAGTAGAAGTTAATATATCTGTAGAGAGTAAATCAGATTCTTCTCTCTGTAGAGTATACATTTTCTTTGCTGATTTACTCGCGATTTAAATACATCCAGACTATATAAGGAAAGATCCACTCAGGACGCGTATTACACGATTTAGCAGTCCACGAGATGGAACTAAAAAATCAATAAAATGTGGTTTGTTTTTACAGGATAGCTGCATTCAATGTGAATGGCTAAACGATAAATGCGGCCACATAATACACATATTATATGAAGCTGATATTCTTGATGAGGATTCTCTACTGGAGTGGCATGAGGACTTGGAAGAAAGTGAGAGTCCTGTATTGAAGCAGGCGTCACTGATTAAATTCTTTGAATGGCTCCAAGATGCCAGTGAAGAGAGTGAATCGGATTAAAAATACTTGTACATGATGTAAATAAAATGTGTAATATTGTATGTATTTATTTATTTAACTTAAAATATAGATTGGCGAGGATCGCAGGCTACTACACAGGCCATTTTTAACTAATGAAAATGTATAAGTATGCATATGAAGAAAGTGGTTTATCCGCTGCCTTTGTCTACTGTGCGTGAATGTCGCGTCGCCCGCGACCTTCGGTCGGAATACATCCTTAAAGTTTGTTATCGGATTGTAGCATATTGCTGAAACTGTACTGTAGAGAAGTTACGGAATTTGTTTATGTCAAATGATGTTGGTTCACAGGGAGAGTGAACTTTGATCTGCCTCATGTGGGTGTCTCGTCCATTTTGATGATTACTCAGCACAGCTATTTGGATCATGTACGTTCGGATTGGTCTGTCATGGATATCTTTTATTGGTATCATCTCCCAACCTGCGGAAAATAAAACAACATTTAATAAATTGGATCACAGTAAGCAAAATTAACATCTAAGACTTAATATGATATTTAGAACAGGTAAAATACATCAGGTAATATTATTTCTTATTTGACTGTGCTGAAAACCATAGTTATGTAGTGTGTTCGTCATAGAACCAGTAGCCTAGATAGATATGAATTTTAATTAAAAACCACATAAAACAAGAAAAAAAAAAAAACAGACAGGCCCACCGAGGGTTCCGTACAAACTAATAGATAAAAGGGGGAAATTATATATATTTTTCATGATACCCCACATGATAAGGTTTAATCACTTTAAAATTGGACCCTCCTTCCTTGGATAAAGACCCACGTGCCCTGTGTTTATAATAAATATTTACACCTTGATACCTTGACTTAACCTTCATTTAATAGACCAATTAATAGCGGCAGGGAAGGGATTTTCATACAACAGGAGAAAACTGCTATAATATACCACTATGAGTCAATTTTGATGACTTTTATATGGTTGAAACTAAAAGGCTAGGCTTATATAGTTTAGTTTTTCTTTTAATCTAGCTATAACTTTGAAGTGAGAATGGTATTTGAAAAGGGTAAACCATATAAGCCTATTTATGAGCCAGATAAACAAATATATTTATTTGATAATATTTAGGAGTAGAAAACGATTTCCTACTTTTTGTATGAAAATGTGTGGTAAACATTACCATCCATCTATTTGATAGCTACGATGCCTCAGATATACAGATACACACGTCAAACTTATAACCCCTCTTTTTGGGTCAGGGGTAGTGACAACCATTCACATTACGCACACATATACAGATTCTATGTATGTCTGTAATAGGAAGTTAGACTGAAACTTTTGTATAGAGTTTTGGTTGAGTGTCAAGGGTGTAGTGCCGGGAAGGTACTTCCTAAATTCTTAAAATGTTAGTTTGTAGGTGAAAATAGAACTTACCACTTGGTTCAATGAGCTCAATGACTTCAATTTCCTGTAAATCATTGAAATGAGTTCCAGCTCGTATGGAAATTCTACTTGGAGTGTAACTTTCATCTAACTTGTAGTCTGTGTATATGTATATATGTGAGACCATTGTTTTCCTCTGGAACTGTATGTTAACTAAATGTGGAAGTTGCCCATCAGACTGCCAGTAGGTATCCATGCAGTCATCTCTCAATTGGTCAATGCCAAAACCTGGAGCAGTAAAATGAAATATTCAGAACCTGCACCTGACCATATTAACTATTTATTTATTGAATTCAATTAATATGGTTAAAAATCAATCACATTATAGTTAAACAAAAAAAAAACAAATAAATAGTTTATAAAATAAAACAAATTATTTAGTCAAAAACAGAGAAAAATAATATAATATAGGTACATTCATTTACACGTCTCGCAGTAACTCAAACACACTGACAGCATTTCTTTCCATACATCCGCAACTAAGTCACAGTGCTGGTTTGAATACAAGAAGCATTGAGTGTATTAAGAATACAAGGGGGATAGGTGAGTTAGCATGCGCCACGGTGTCGTGGCGAACTCTGGCAAACGATTTTTGTTTGTGACCTCTCTAATTATCTGGCATGCTGAACCTGCACAGCTCATCTATTTTGCCTCGAAAGATCTTGCAAGCAGATAATTTGGTCATTTAACCGGCGCACTTCAAGGGAATTGTACCATAACTAAACAACCCGAAATGAATTTACTAGGGTAAGAAGACAAAACTAGTTCAAAGTATAGATACTTGAATTAAACATTTCGGCTTTAGTATCATATAATAAAATAGTTATAAGAACATTACCTGGTTTGCAAGACGAAAGACTCCAAATAGCATGATTTCCTACTTCTCGAACAGTTCCAGACCTCTCGCTTACTAATGGATCTTTTTCCGAAGCCATTGTATCTAGAAGATTTAGTACCCAGGTTTAGTGTCTTTTATCAGTAAACACCTCAAATAGTAAATTAGAATTTTCTTTGAATGTTTGAAAAAGGTACTCTTTTTGTTAGACTCGAAATTAAAAACAAACATCCTGCGGTCCTGCCTTTTGTCAAAAGTCAAAACGACACAATTTTGACATCAGATGATTTGACATTGACAGTGATAGTTAGAAATCGTTATTGTCAACGTCAACGAACTTACATTTTTCAAATGGCGGGAAAAATTTATGGCGCGATGCTTGAAAATATTGAATTAATAATTTTCATTTTCATTGTGAAGTAAATCCGTGAATATATTGTGATCTAGAGACAGTTGATTTCTAATTTTAATGAAGTAAGCTTAATGAATTTATTTTCATATTGAATTTATTGGAATTTGGAGAGTACCTATCGCATTTTAGTGGAGATTTCTGAATTTTACAAACAAACAGGTTTAAAAGCTTAAGTTATAAAGTTCTTGAAACTGCAGAATTAAATAAGGAAATAACGCCAATGAATTACGTCTCAAATTAACTGATGATGAATAAAAAATGTTACCTAATTGTATTCACCATCGGATGGGTTGACAAAATTGATAATATTGTAATTAGTAGTTGTATGTTGCGGCTTTACCTAATACGAGGATGGCATGTGGTGTGGCTGGGAACTGCCCACTCGAGGAATCCCAGACGGACACCAAATGTTTCGTGTTCCGGGCTTGCACACGACATTTGAATACTTATTTTGCGTAAAAAAGACTTTAACTTTAGGGAAAATAGGGAGGGCCGTGGGAATTTTTAGATCTACGACCCTTCTATATGAGATTATATTTTTTTTATGTAAGTGTATCTACCACATACCTATTCGAATTAGTAAATCTAGTTAAAAGTTTATGAATTTTGGAAAGGTGTAGTTGTTACCCAAAAGCACAAGAAGGGTATATTTTCAGAGTAACTGTATCACCCTGTAACTGAGTAGGTAAATACATATTTTTTATCTATTGATAGGCTTGTGCTTGACCCCCAGCTCGCCTGATGTTGAGCGATGCTGTGGCAAAGAACACTATTACTCCTAGCGCTGTGCTCCACAATGGAGCGCGCTTGCTCAGAAGAAATCTATTCATTCGTATTTTAAAGGCACCCAAGTTATATCTATATGGGAAAACCCACTCATTCATAAAATCAATATAACGATAGTAAATATGACAAGGCATGCCATAGAATATTTCGCGCTAACTTATCTACATAATTATATAACCAAATAATATTATTTATTTCAACTTATATCTGGTTATAGTAGAATTAGAATTGAACACAAAATGGAACACGTGCGTATATTTCCAAATTTAGGTTTTGGAGCCTATATTGCCTGACAGATTTTGTTATTTTACACCTATGCCTGAGCGTAGCGAAAATAAAATAGGGTTGTGACCTATACTGAGTACAGTACATTTAATTTTTTAAATTAGATTTTATTTTTCATTATTTGTATGTATTCTCTTTAGGGTTTTGATGTGATAACAAAATTAACGAATTACATTTTTTTTGACTTTTCATGTCAAAATAATAAATTGTCGAATATGTAACAAGTCCAAGAAATCATTGGAGATTTGGAGATACGTTTTAGTTAATTAATATCTTTAAAAAAAAATACCATGATTATAGGTAGAAAGCAAATAGAACAGTTAGCTGGCTTCACCGGCTCAGCCATATGTTACAGTGTCGCTGCCATGATAAGTGTTTTTTATCTCACTGACTGGAAACCAATCGTAACCCTGATACCATTTTATAACAGCCAATTCACAAAAGAGAAAAAACGCGAAGCTGATTGTAAATAATTATACAAACATTGCGCTATTTCTATTGTTTACCCAAAAAAAAGTCAAATTATAGACAGGTGGTCCTCCCTGAAAAGAAGCTCGTTATTGTAGTATTTCTGAGGGCACCAGCGCACGCGTCGAAATTTTCACAAAAGGAGCGAAGAGAAGAGAATGGATTTGTAATAATGACCAGTCCAAGATCAGGTGCTCGGATTTGTATTTAGAATGTCAAACGCGTATTGCGCAGCCGGCGCACGCGCAGCTGCCGTCCCTCCGCCCTCCGGCCGGCGCCCTCCGAGCAAACATTCGAAATGGGACCTCATGTATTGTAATTTTTATTGTACTTTGTCCATAGTATGAATTATTTTTTTGTGTTGTAAATTGAAGCATTAAAGTGTGAATGTACACCTGGATTTGTTTGAATAATTTTACTGTAGGTAAATGCGGGCACGCGACTTGTGATCACACAAAATCTCTCTCACCTTTTTGCGCTATCGGGTAATAATAATAATATAACTAACAAATCCTTGTATAAACCGAAATAACCTAAGGATCATGGTATCTATCTAATAGAATTACCATTATATCTTGTTGACTATAATAGCTCATTTGTTTTTTTTTTAATCTTGCAAGAATTAGATTAAGGGTTAAGCTAGATAGTATCCCCCTACCCTTGTGCTTCAGTTTTGATGGATTAAGAACATCTACGCAGTACATTAAATATGTCTTAAGCGGTTTTCGACAGTAAGTACTATGCGCATGATCCATACAGCAGGAGAAAATCGTTTTCTACCTCTAAATACATGATTAGATTTCAACGATTTTTTTTTAAGATTGAAAATTTCAAACCATCATAAATAAGTGAATGTAAGCATTTATTTCTTGTATGTGCCTAGCGCTAGAACCAACTTGCTAGCCAAATCGCCATAGGTTCGGGTGTGCACGCACAAAATTAAATAAATACCTAAACAAATAAACAAATAAACGAGCAAACTATTTCTACTGTCATAATATCTCCCTTCCAAGGTTGCTTGGAAGAGATCGCTTTTAGCGATAAGGCCGCCTGTTGTTTCACTAGTATGTAAGCCTTTTCTCACTATGTAATTTACGTTTTTCTGTAAGTTGTAAACAATAAAGAGTTATCTATTTATCTATATCTATCAAACGAACAAATAAATAACTGGCAAGTGAGCGGTAAACACTTTAAAATAATAAATACATTGTTCGCTTCTAACTTATCTAAGTTATGATTATTATATATTTATAGGTGATTGGTGTGAATCTACTCGATGCAAAGCTTTCAAAGGTCTGATAAAGGCTAGGGACCTTTGCTTCAGAGCTACCTGATCTAGGATAATTATTTTATACTTGTCTTCAACGAAATTTTCTTATGAACATGTTCTAATTTAAATTAGAAATTATCGCTTATCCCTAAAATTTTACTAAAAGTTTGATTTACATGATTGAAACATTTATATATTTCTTGTTCAGATAATATTTAGCTAGTATAGGTACATATTATGTTTCCTGATTTTTATGAAACATCAAAAATCCATAGATAGGTACGTATATTAAATAAAAATGGTAAAATAAAACTACGTTACAGACCTAAAGACATGTATGGTTGCCTGGAAGAGATTGCTTTTAGCGATAAGGCCGCCCGTTGTTACACTTGTGTAAAATTATTTCTTTTTTGTACTTGCTTTTGTTAATTTTAATGGTGTGTCAATAAAGAGTTTATCTATCTATCTATGGTTAAAATCGGTTATCATACATTTAAAACTGACCATCGCATAACAATATATGCAGAATTTATTATGTATTTTATATCTACTTATCTTAACAAAGTCCGCGCTTTTACGAGAAATACGTGAATTGTATTTAAGAGGTCGTAGTACTCCGCTCGTGGAAATGTCCGAGCCCGCTACCTACCAGATTACGCGTCAGTTTCAATACAAGGACCTCACTAAGGTCGCAGATTAGGTGTCAGTGAGTTAGAGGGCCCTCAATAACTTAGAGGGGTGAGGAGCGCAAGGCAGCCGCGTTCCGACACAGCCCTATACTTGATATTCACTTATCTGTGAACCGCTCGCGGAGCGGTCGTGCCGTGTTGCTTACCTGCTGTTTGTAAACAAACTTATTGCGCGAAACTTGGGCGTACGCTTCGTACTTACGAACTTAGTGACTTGTGTAGAGACTTGGTGCTAATGGATTTGTCGTGTGGAGAGAACATGCAGAGCCCAGGGAACAGTAGCGGTGGTCGAGCTGTGGACATGTGCGTCGCAGGACCTGACAGAGCTCTGGACAGGGATCCGAGGGTCATCTTGAATCTGCTTGCTTTGGAGAGGACTCACGCTCTGCACACTGACTACTTTCAGAACGTACAGATTGATATTCAACCTTTTATGAGGAAGGTTGTCACCACTTGGATGTTAGAGGTGAGCTAGTTAAGTTTGTATTTTTTTCTATGAAGGTAGTCAGACGACGTACTTTGGTATTACAATTTATTCAGTGCATAATGTAGTGCATATTAAATCCTTGATATTATTTCCGAGAAAAAAATGCAGGTGTATTTTTAATACCTAAACAACAAGCACCCATTGTTACAAGTGCATAAGTGTCATTGCACCTTAAATGCAGTTATTTACTCAGCTGATTTTAAACGATTACACTATTAAATTATTACCCACTATTTCACATAATCTTCTGAGCAATTAAAAATGTTGCCAATTACTTATTTAATTTTATCTAAGTTTTTTTAGTTTTTTTACTCAATCGCCCATGAAGAAGAGTAATGTTATTTGAATTTGTGTAGTTACTCAAGTACATACCTATGTATTTTTAGGGTTCCGTACCCAATAAATAAATAAATATTTGTGGACATTTCACACAATGGGTAAAAACGGGACCCTATTACTGACCGTCCGTCACCAGGCTGTATCTCATGAACTGTGGTAGTTAGACTGTTGAAATTTTCACAGATGATGTATTTCGGTTGCCGCTATAACAACAAATACTAAAAAACAGAATAAAATAAATATTTAAGGGGGCTCCCGTACAATAAACGTGATTTTTTGTTGTTTTTATGGATATTGGTACGTAATCCTTCGTGCGCGAGTCCGACTCGCACTTGGCCGGTTTTTTATGCTGTAGTCTTAGCAGCGGCTTGGGCGATTTTGATATGCGAGGTATCATTCGATAAGTCTTTACTTCCTGAGTATCATATTATGATTATGATACTCAGGAAGTAAAGACTTATCGAATATTATTATATAGCTATATTTTGCTATTTCATTGTTAGTAATTAAGTACTTTTATTTCTAATTGTGTAGGTTATAAACAATTTTTAAGTAAAAACTGTTTATAACCTACACAATTACGAATGAATTTGATAAAAGTAAACAAACAAAAGTAATAAAAAATTAAATTTCTGGTTTAGTTTTTTAGAGGTCTAAAGGTCAATAACCATATCATATCACAATATGTTTTTATTATTTACAAAGTTCATCAGTGAAGTGTCTGGCTTTTAGTTTTTTTTCGATAACATGATTTTTTAAATTCCTATTCCATAGTAAGAAGTTAGCCATCTCTACCACATGCCACTTAAAATCAGATGAGATGTGGTCAAACGTGGTCACATGTTATACTTCTTATGTCTAGACTTATTCATAACAATGAAACAACTGAAACTAAAAGTTTTCGCTGAAAACGATTATGAAATCATGAAATCATATTGCTGAAAACAAAAGTTTGACCATTTCTGTAAGATATGTCGCTGCACGATAGATAAATCCGACCATCTAAGGATATTGTAGTGACATATCGGAGTAGGCTATGGTATCAAAGATAAACAAGAAAGTTTCATAACGGTTAATTGTTTCCAAAGTTAGTTTTCAACCAGCCAACTTTTTAACGCTGAGTCAGCCTAGACGTTGTAGTGAACGCTGGCCAGCTCAGTCTGTTAAAAGAAAGTCGGTTTCATCTATTTGGTGACGACAGACGCATTACGTTCAAGTAACAAACATTATCCAATTTCAAGTTATTTAAGAAATACTTTCTCAGTCCTTACGCATCAATGACAATGACCTCCTCGCATCGCTTCACAGTGACGCAACAGTACCTAATCTGTTCCGTAGTATAAAGTTTCGGTGTTCCCTGCTACATCAATTTGTGGGCATGGGAATCGTGATAAAACCGTTTATGATTCAGTATTTCATAACTCAAGCCTTGATGCAGCGATAAACATCGTTGCACCTGTTAATTAAAGCAATATATTTATCTACAAGCTTTCTAAGCTTGAAGGTGCTTTAGAATCGCTTTGGGAATACCTGTTTACTTAATTTATGAATGAAGTTTCAGAGCAGCCAGCATTAATCTGAACCCTATTTTCAAAGATGTCTTTGGAGGAAAGACGTAGAATTGAAAATTCATTTAAATGTGGCAGATTTAATCAATTTTCTACAGCCTTGCTTTTTTATATATATTTTGCACAATGTTTTATTTTTTACTATGAATAGAATTTTTATAATAAGTCTATCGACGTAAATATTTCACCTTCATCTCTTTAACATCTTGTTTTAAAGATATCTGTGGATATTCAATTTAGCTCAGAAGGAATATAAGTATACTTTCTTAAATGAATAAGAAAAAGCAGATAAGTATTTTTATCAGATGCTTTATCCAGGTGTAACTAGAGCTTGAGCTCAAAGCGACTTTTAACAAATTATTTTTATGCAGGTTTGCGAAGAACAACAATGTGAGGAGCAGGTGTTCCCTCTGGCCGTGAGCTACATGGACCGGTTCTTGGCCCAGCGTGCCATCTCACGACAACAGTTGCAACTGCTGGCAGTCACAGCGATGCTCTTGGCTTCTAAGTTCCGTCAATGTCATCCTCTCTCTGTCGATCTACTCTGCGCGTATACGGACAACTCTGTATTTCCACACGAAGTTAGGGTAAGAACAATTTGGGTCTTTTCTGCACAGTTCTCCTTTCAGCTTCTTAGCGTTACTTCGTGTATTCAGTTAATCATCATCATCATCATCTCAGCGTTTACGCCATAAATATATTTACTACCCTAAAATGTATTGCCCTAATGTCATCGTGTCATACAAACAATTATACAATAATTATAACAAAATAAAACTCCTCTTAGTATTCAAACTTTATAATACATATATAATAATAAATAAATAAGGCTCAAAGGTAGCCCAAGGGTCACCCCGCGCAGCATAACCTACTACTATTTATGAACGGAGTTCAAATAAAATTATTTTTGTGTAATATATTTTTTCGTACTTAATAAAAATTTTGGTATTTTGCACTATATTTATTTATATACAACACTTTTATCGTAATACTCCTCTCGAAGCAGTGTGTTGCCGCAATTAAAACTTAACCTAACCTACTTTTAGGGCGACATAATTTTGGCAACACCTTGGTCACCCTATTGTAGTAACAGCCAGTTCATTACACGTCGTATTAGACGCTACGGCTGTATATCATTAAGGAAGTTAGTTGAACAGCGCCATTCCATCAAAAGGCTTTTAATTAAACGACTAATTGGTTGTCATTGACTTAACTAAAATGTAATTAAATGTATGAAATGCAATTTAGTTACAAAGAAAAATATGAGACCTTAACAATAATATATTTTATTTTGATTCTAGCTTTTACACACAACTTTGCCTGCATGGCATAGAGAATTATAATTAATCCTTAAACGTCCATATTTAGGTCACAGTTGTGTGTACCAAATTTAAACTTGATCCAAGAGATATGGATAAAATTTGGCTGTGACGTGAACAGATACAGATTTATACAAATACCAGAGTTATCCTTTAAGAATTTCGTAATTTAAGGTATGAAACTCAGAATACCATATAAACGAAAAAAATAGATGTGATTGCACAAAATTAAATACAGTGTTTGTTTTTCTTTAAAAATTATAGACCCATAAAATACACAACGAATATACAGAGGCCCTGACCGTTTACAATGTCTAGGTCAAATAAAAAATCCCGAAAGTTTATTTTACAAGATGTTTGATAATCTATTTGATTATCAAACATCGTGAATAATAAAGTTTCTAGGTTCAAATGAAAAATAAAACCAAACGAACCTAACCTAATAGTTTTTAGAGCTAATTAAACTTATGGCTAACAAACTAGTGGATCAAACGGGAAATTATTATTTATTATTATTTATTATCAGTCTGATATGTCCCACTGCTGGGCAAAGGCCTCCCTATCCTCCTTCCACTCTTCACGGTCTTTAGCTTTTTGTGTCCAATTGTTGCAAAAGGAGTCCAGTTCGTCTCGCCATCTGCGCCTGGGACTACCGAGTGGTCTGACGACCTGTGGAACCCAATTTGTGGTGATCTTGGCCCATATATCGTCGTGCATGCGACAGACATGTCCAGCCCAGTTCCACTTCAGTTCGGCGGCTTTTTGACCAACGTCAGCGATCTGAGTTTTGGAGCGCAGCACGCTATTTACGGGAAATTATATTTTACAAAAAAAAACAGATAGATGAGTTATCATTATCATAAAATAAACATCACATATAAAGTATAAGCTATAATACTATGACAGGAAACATAATGGACATTGCGTATAAGACAACCAAAGAATAGGACAACCTATTAAGTATGACTACTGAATATGTTGGTCCGATGATATGGCTACACTTAGAATATAGAAAAATACAGAAACCGTGAACATGCTTAGAACTGAAGCGACAGAAACTACTCATATATAGAGTAGTTTGAAGCGCACGCGATCAGTTGCTCTATGAACGTCTTAACGAATGGTAAGCTTTGTTGGTGTTAAATTTAATTCAAATATACCGTCATGTGTCGTTCCTACGTGTAAAAATACTGCTGGGGTGAAACAAAAACACGATGGGATAACATTTCACGTGTAAGTAGCACAATTAACATTATCTTACGTATTTATTTAATAAATTGTTCGGTCTTTGATCATCGTAGAGAAAGAATCGTCCATTTTGTTGGTGTTGCCAATATCAACGTTTTGATTTTCCTTACTTTTACTTGCTACCGATTTTTTTAGTTAGTAGTTTGTAAATTAAATGAGTAGGTATTTAAATATATTTTTATCCGATTAAAAATTAATTGGCCAAGTGCATGTCGAGTAGCGTTCAGGGTAGCGTTTCATAATTGCAGTTCACCCTATATGGACTTAGAATAGAACTACCTGTTTGATATTGTGAACATATTGATTGATTTTGCGATTTAAATGGATTTAGTGCGAAATTTTTCCTCAGATATTTTGTATTTTTTTTGTGGTGGTAGTCTATAACCCTTAACTTATAAAACCTACCAGGGCCGTAGCCAGGAATTCATTTCAGGGGGGGGGGGGGGGGGAGGGGTCAGCAATGGACTTGGGCATAGCTTATGGTTTTTTCGCGAAAATTGTATGTAGTGTGTAGTAGTGTAGTGTTTTTATAGTAATATACTATAAAAACACTACTACAATTTTCGCGCTCTTTATGCTTTGTGTATTAGTGAACCCAAAAAAAATTGGTTAGTGGCTATTTTTAGTTAATTATTTGCTCGTATTAGAAAGTTCACATCACTTTAATGATCAATACAAATATAGATCAATATGAAACAATCATGCGCGAGCGAATCGAGCGCGAAACTTCTTTTTTATAAAATGATTGAAGCCTGGAAGGATTTTTGATAATGGCCAGGATTTCGGGGGGGTTTGGGGGGTTTGAACCCCCCAAACCTACTTAGCTGTGACAGGTTAAAATAATGCCTAACCTTTAAAATTTTAGGTTCCCTGCAGATGAAACTTTTTTATTTTTTTGCATGCACAAGCAAAACAAAAAAGTATAATATTCTAAGCTAAAGTAATAAGATACAAACACAAAATAATTTATTTGACCGATTAATCCGAATAGTAAGTCAAGAGAACAGTTATAAAAATAATGTTATCCGTTTAAGAAAGTAAATATTTTATTTTAATATATTTTTATCTCCACGATTTACCACAGCAACGGGTAAATAATGCCTACACTAGCAACATTATGCGGGTGAGAGGTGAGAAGGGTGCGGGACGATTCTTTTGTTTTTGGACACAGCACGGATTTTGTAACTGCATCTGGACGCGCCTTCTGTATTTTTCTATATTCTAAGTGGCTACACTACAATATGTCATGACAACCGATGTATGCGGAATAACTTTATGACAACTAATATGCGAATGAACAGGACACCCTTGAATCCAGGGTCTTCCTGCTACTTGTTTATGGTCGTCTCTCTATCTTGTGGCTGGTTTTCCTATTCCTCCTTAGTCTTAAATAAAAAAATTGGAATCAAGAGAAACATCATGTATGTGATAGCATTATAGACATTGGTGTTAGTCGAAGGCGAGATGAATACATTCTTAGACTTTCGATTTATGTTTCTATGTTTCCTAAGTAAGGAAGAAAGCATGTGCGTTGTTTGGACTTTCTTCACGTTTATTTAACATAAATAAGAACTCAGTCAAAACCACTAAATAGGAATGTACTTAACCAAAAATAGATCTCAATCAATCATAATTCCCTTTCATTTCTCCGTTTTGGCTTTTGTTGCGCCCGTAGCTTACTTAAAATATTATTAAGCGTGTCCAATTTTCGCTGAGGTTTCCTCTTGTATGGCTTCATAAGTTTACAAAAACACTTGACTCAGTGGAATTGCCTTTTAACCTAGCTAATCATTCGATACCCTCGAATGCAGCCGCACAACATACTTACATCCTGTGTCGACCGCAAGTTATTCATTGTTTTGATTTCACTGTGAATGAACTTGATTGGCTGATTCAAATGTCACTCCTTCACCCCAAATAGTCGTTTCCTACACGTGAGTTTCCGGCAATTATGTTTTCCTCAAGACGTTCATGAGGGCAGTAATATTGTCACCCTCCGTGGCAAGCCATACCCTGTGACGAAGTAAGTCACCAAATTACACGACATCCTTCCGACGACTCGACGGAAGCATGAGTAACGCGACGGATATAAGATGGTGTATCTTTTATAATAGGCACAATTGGGTAGATAGGTATTTCAAGTGAGAGTGACCGTCATAAACAACCATAAGTTACATTACGTTAACCGAGAGTAACGGCCTCCATCTCGTCCAGTGTCCTCGTTTAAGAAAAATCTACATAATTACCGTGACGTGTCCAAGCCATGCTTTGTCAGAGTAGTGATGTGTGGTTAAGCTTCCACGCAATACCCTTTCCCACAGTTTGGCTTAATGGTAACAAAATTGTGAGGTAGGTACCTCCGTCCGCGTGGGCAGGTGTGATTGGAACAATTATAATGGTTGTAACCATGACAGTCACTATATTTCACACGCCTTGATGCGCCTCATATCATGTGACAATATGATATTGTCCTACTTCAAAAAAATCAATTAATATTGCAACCATATTCGTATTGTAATATTATATTATACTTTATAACACCAAAATATTTGTAAATAAATATCCTATATGCAAATTCGAATGATAAAAGTCATTTAGTCAGCAGTAGACCGTGAGAAAACCGTTCGTTCCTTTGAAGCAGCGTATGGCATCCCATACTTCCTTGCAATTAATTCGGGCGATGATCGCGATATGTCTACACTGCGCATACGTAATGATGTCATATGCTTCGGGCGGCGACTTTCCCATACCTTGACATATATTGAAATTCAACTCTACCACATTTAAATACCTGAACGTGCGACTAATTAAGAATACGTGTAGGTATTGTCTTACCATTTTATAAGTGCGTAAATAATTCACCTATGCAAATTTTGAGCATCCTTGATACATTAAAAACTTGTATTCTAAATGTCTTTATTTCTAGTTTCTCTTATCAATGAGCTCTGAAATAATAAATTTATTCTGATCACCATATACCGATACTGTAGTCACGATTATGAAGTATGCTTGTAGACTACAAGATAAATCACGTTTATCTAAATAAGTCCATTGAACTTTGTGGAGATTATTCTAATACGCACTCATAAATATTTTGGGATGGCGTTCACCCGTTGTTTACAAATAAGTGGTTCTGTTTCCGATATCCTATGATAGAGGATACGTACTAGTGTAGTAAAATAAATATGAGTACAATTATTTTCTATAATTGTACTCATATTATATTGTTTCATATATTATAAATTACGTCACACTACTGGCCTTGTTGGTAGTATGTTTGCCTGCTGTGCTGTAGGCGTGGGTTCGATCCCCACCCAGGACAAACATTTGTGTGATGAGCATGGATCTTTGTTCTGTGTCTAGGTGTTTCTATGTATCATATGTATATATTTAAAAAAAAAAATATGTATTCTATCAGCCATCTACTCCTAGTTCCTTAGTGCAAACTTTGCTTATATAGTTTGGGCTAGATGATGTTGTTGTGAAATGTCCACAAATATTTATTTATTAATAAAATATATTTATTTACTAATAAACAAAAGTAACGGAATTGTGTGTAGGGTGATACATCAAAAATAGAGTTGGGTAAGACACGTGGTCAGGAAATGGTGATGATAGATGCTATCATGCAATAACTAAATTACTTATTGGTGATTATGAACTACTAAGAAGAGAGCTGTAGAGACTAAGATTAGGATAACGAAAGAGTCTGATAACATACATCAATCGCTTGTTAATTGTCAGAGGAGAACAGCTGATCATGAAATAATACTAGTTAAAAGAAAAGGCTTCTATAAAACTATATAACCTCTCTTGTAGTTACTGGTACGTACCTAGAAAGCAAAGGTTCGTTTGTTACGCAAATTCCTTTTGAAGTTTTTTGCTTTTTGATTATTCGTTGCCACTTTTTGCGGTTTCCGTCTGAACCCTTGGAGTATGACCGTTACGATCTTTAACTGCCAAGAATAAGGTCTATTCGTCCCTTCCACAATACCTAAATCACTTTGAATAAGGCCACGTAAATTATTCTTTCCAAACATGCAATTGTGTATCGGTTTCACACGGGATCTTGCCCTTTGGGGACGAGCTATTTGAATGGGGACATGCATTCTTGACTCGTATTTCTTTTGAGGAAGTGTTCTTTTTTTGCAGCAATGGGAAGTGATGCTCCTCCAGCGGTTGAACTGGCAGCTATCAATCGCGACAGCTTTCGATTTCGTAGAGCCTTTCCTCGCGCGTGTGCCTTGGGGCAGAGCGAATTCCTTAGTCCGAACTCACGCCCTAACCTTGACTTCGGTTTGCTACACCGGTGAGTACTTTCGCATAAAGCGCTTTATTAGTCATAAATAGTCTGCGTGTGTGTAATATGCGGGCCGAATGGCTTCCTGGTGTTAATTACCATTAATCGATAAATGCGTGTGTCCTGTAATTTTTTGGCTTTACCAAACGTGTACAAACACGGCTTTGTTCTAAATATACAGTGTATGTAAGGGTTAATGAGGGAAAGCCTCCCTTTGTTTAAAAATGCGATTGTGCGTGCGGTCAGCAACACGAGTGCGGGCATTTAGGGCGGCGTGAGGGACGTCGAGTGTATCGGAACGCGCACATGTGTTTGCGCACTGATATCGCACACCTTGCGCCGGCGCACCCCTCCCAGTCACCCTAGCACTCCTATTGTCACAGACCAGTTTGACCAATTAATCCCGTACCTCGTAAAGAGCTCGAATTTTATCTCCTACATAATTAAGTACTCTATTTATCATTACAAACAAAGTAGGTGAACCAGTTTCGCGGTCAGTCTCGCCAGTAAGTATCTATGCAAATATTCATGCCCGAGTCGTTAACAAGGCACGTGCGTTTGAGAGGGAGATTGAATTTTATTTGAAGGACACCATAAAAATAAAACAGATTACAATAGATATTATAATATTGTGACGCTACTTCTGTTTATGGGTCGTAAAACTGAAGATATATCAGTAATAATATTATCATGGCATGCAGCTTGGGGCTTCTATTGTTATCAAATCGAGCGTCTATCAGTTTGAAAATACATATAAATCAGACATAAAATGTGCTTAGTTATAAATTTCGAAATTCAAATTTTCGGTTTTCTGTTACAATTATATTTTATCTGAACAATTCTCGTGTAGTGAATGTAATAGGGAAGTCTGTGTGCCTACAGATAAGTCGACTATAAGATTCATATATTTAATACTAGCTGAGCACTGCGGTTACACGTGCATTTATTTATTTGTTTATGGAAAACTAAACAGCTACAGAACAGATATCATGATACAGATTTTTTTTTACTAAAAAGCCTTACAAGTTTTCACTAATAGAACTAGTATATAACCCAGAATGCAGAATCAGATAATCTAGAGCAAGATCAAATCAATAGGAAGTTTGATGGGATATAAGAGCAAGAGAGCCGTATCAACCTTAAATACCATCTTTACGCCTTCTTCATTAATCCCGAATAGAATAAAATATATACCACTTAAATTGCAATCTAGTCACCGCAGAAAAACTCCTGAAAATAATGATGATAAAATGTGCTATGTTCTTCTTCAACATTCTAATTGGTCATATTCAGGTACATATTATAAGTTGTTTAGTCGCCAAAAGGTGAAAACAGACTGGAATAGGAGAGTTTTTTTTACTGTTGCAGACTGTTGCTTGGAAAAGTATCTACTTAATATATAAAATAAGCCTGCAGACTATTTTATTTATCTACATGCATGTGAGCGTTAACTGGTCACATTGACCAACAGTGACCCCTTGCTCACCATTACAACCCTGCAATGAGGGTTGCGCTTGCTGATCGCAGGCCATAAAAGAAAAAAATTACTAATTCAACAGACTTGCTGGCTTTGCTTGACCTTTTGTAAAATGATAGAAAACCTCGCATAATATGGCCACCAAGCCGTTTCGAACCGTTGAAACCACATTTCATTAAACGTAATTTATTTACCTGTGATAGTTGTAAAAGTTTTCTTCAGGAAATAACTTGCTAATACAGGTATTTTTGTCTACATGCTTAAACCAGAGCTAGACTAAAATCATAGTATAATTTTATTATCAGCAATAACTATTTGTACCTGATATCTTCTATCAATGGCTATTGAAGGCTTTGGCCTGAGTGACTATCTTATAGACAAAGTATAATGTTTAAACCGCTGTTTCTAGAGACATGAAATTGCAGTATATTGTGGGATACGCTTTCTGAATATAGTACTACCATGATTTTCGATTTAGCTGGCAGAGGTAACACTAGACTGTAAAAAAAATATCACGTTAAAGCTTAATAATTTGCAAACGCATTATTGAATTGAATAATTATCTATCTAATACCTTTAAACGAGCAATTCTTGTATATATGCATAGGTATATATCATCGGAATCCCGGGAACAGCTCCAACGATTTTAATGAAAATTGGTTTATAGGTAGATTAGGGGACGATAAATCGATCTTGCTAAGTTTAATTTTTAGTGAACCCAGGTTTGCTCGTATTTTTAGTCATAAAAAATCCAAGCGGAGCTAGCCACCCAGGTACTAGTTTATAAAACTAAAAAAAACTACTTCAAATACGTAATTCGTTTACTTGGATTACATTTTTCCAGTTATTTTGTTATAAAACCAAAATACTGAACCGATTTTGATAAAAATTATAAGGGACTACCTCTGAATAAAACCGAACAAAAAAGAACAACACACCCACCTCTAATAATTTGAATTACCAAACACACCTCCAATATTGAATTACCTGTCTAATGGTAAGGGCAAATTTGCAAGAGACACGACAAATAATAAAAAAAAAAAAAATTTTACCTCTGTCGCGTCGCGTGGCGTGGCGTGGTGGTTGTGTTGCTAGCCATTTATATGATTACTATCAGAAAGAAAAAAAAAACGTATGTTTTCAGAAATCAGTTTTCTTCTTATAAGTATATTATTATGCTTTCGTTTTTCTTAGTGTATGTCTACGAATCTAATATAGGTACTTAAATGTATTTAGTAAAATGATCAATGGTCTAATCTAGACTAAAAAAAACTTATCGTACCGTCAGTATTTTGTCGACTGCCCGTATGGTCCATCAGGCCCCCCGATAAGAGTTATTTATAGTTATAGCCGTCCGCCGAAAACCAATGCCCTCACTAATTGATCCATCGGTTATAGATTTAAAACCTTTCGTTCAATTCCATATGGTGTTCATTAAAATATGTTATAAACAAGTTAATAATTTCGTTCTTAGTACCACTATGAGAGATATTATAGCAGGTTTGATACCTACTTATTCAAGGCTAAATGTTTAAAACAAATAGAAGCCTTGCTTCCGGAGTTTAGAATTTTTCGAATCTATATGTATAATTGAACTATATATTTAGACGTAGTTAGGCTCATTTTTGAAAACTAAAAAGTTAATAATTTTACAATATCAATAGCAGGGTGAAAACCATTAAAAATGACCATTTTGACATCATAACTTGTCCATACGCAATATTTGACAAAATATTATCTTGTCTCAAGCAATGAGAGCTTCCTATAGTAAAATGGTACATTACCTAAAATAATATATAGTTTTATGTACTTTATTACAAGTATTTAGTGAACGCATTTCTATTTTCAGAACGAAACCGGATTTTGTCCATACAAAATAATTTGTCCTCTTCATGACTAGCGTTACAAAGTACATAAAAAAATATATACTATTAATTATATCGAAATATATGATATTTTTTTGTAAAGCTAATATGATTATTTATACATATCGGGTAAAGCTATCTTAATTTACTTATTTTGTACTTATTTCCACTTTTTTAATGCTCATTAAAAAAGTATAAGTTTTGAAAATTCAAAAGCCTCTGTTTGTTAAATTAACACATTTATGGCTGATCCGCTGGTTATAAAATTTGGTACAAAGGTAGCTGAAAACTTGATGATCATTACCATCATCGTAAAATTGAGATTTCCTTCCATTACTTTCTATGGTAAAATTTCTGATACTAAATTGTCTAGCAATGAAACTAGAGCTTTATCAAAGCTATTCAGTGTGTGACATTTTATCAGTTGTTGTTGAAGTAGTTAAAAGCTCAAACAGGCGTCAAATTTTGTCGGTGTTGGTCGCCGGAAACAGCGTAATTGCCGGTAACCGATCGTGCATTACTCGAGGTGTGAAAGGGTTAATAACATTACTTGACCCCTAAACTTCCTTCTCTTCTAATATACGAATAATTGCAGGGTTTGTTTACAATCTTAAGCACCATTATAAACAAAAAATCCGTCTAATAATATATCAAGTTTTATGCAAATTCATATGGCCCACAGATTAAGCTTAGGGTATTTCGATCCCCACCCAGGGCAAACATTTGTGTGATGAGCAGGGTTTTTTTATTTTTTATATAAGATAGATCTACGATTGACCACCAACTTGCCTGATGTTAAGCGACGGTGTGGCCGAGGATGGAGCTCGTCGATCTAGAAGATATCTATTCACTCTAGCCTTGAAAATTTCAAGATTGTGGGTCTCAGGAAACAGAGATGGCGGCAAAGAATCCCATTCTTGTGCAGTACGCAACAGGAATGTGGATCGATATCGCTGAGTACGGATTTCAACGAGAAATGGGTGGTAATTCGCCGACTTTCTGCTAGTCCTGTAGTGAAATGGGGAGGGTGGAATTAGATCGTGAAGCTCTTGCGCACATTCCCCGAAATGAATCCTGTAGAAAATAGACAGACATGCTACTTTACGGCGGTGCTCGAGACTAAGTAGCTTCTTGGCAGCTAGTTTGTTCTATGTCTGGGTGTTTCTATGTATCATATGTATATATTTACAAAAAAAAAGTATATATGTATTCTATCAGCCATCTAGTTCCATAGTACAAGCTTTGCTTAGTTTGGGCTAGATGGTGTTGTGTGAAATGCCAACAAATATTTATTTTATTTATTTAAATTTTCAACACGTTTTACCAAAGTTTAAAGAGCATGTGACTCGGTGGTTGACGACACTAGTCTGTTTCTGGAGGGGAGCCCGCGACAGCTGATTGGGGACAATACACGAAGAAGTCCCGCGGCCTTTGTGTGCCCATTCCCTGTCTCGAAAGTCACGACAAAAGCTCTCCGAAACGAGCAAAGAAATCGTCTTGGCGCGCACCTGGCCGAAACGGGACCTTGTCTAACCCGATACTTTGCCGTAAACATCTTCCGAAATCATATTGTACTCGAGATTTGAAGTTGCGGGACCTTCGCGTTTCCGCTTCGAGCATTCGACCTCATATCAATGGGCTCCGTTCTTGTATTTCTAAATATATTTAAGAATATTTTAGATCCAGTTTCCGTGTACGATTGTCTGTTGTTATGACGCGAAATCAGATAAATAAACCTGTTTTAAACCTATTGCAAAAATGAGATCGCTTTCTCGAATCTTTTGGCTATGAAATCGCGTATAATTTTTATGGCAAAATCTTTTCACTGTATCCATAAAGTTGGAGAGCAGTTAAGAATCCCTTCGACTAAACACGTTTATAAAATAAGACATAAAAACTGAAATGACTTAAAATTATATTGCAACTTGCTTTCGCACGATTAGACGTTGACTATTTGCAACCCCTGCAATTTGCATTGTGTTTTGATAGTCGGGATTCACTATTTTGGGGTGGGGTCGACAGGTTTCCAAACGAAACTTAACGGTCCTCGACGACAGTTGACTATTGATCGTACGTCATTGCTATAGTGTGGTAATTAGAAGGGTAAGACGCGGGGGTGTCTTCGAGTGCGTTCGGCCTCGCGAGGGCCATGCCAGCAGATGTCGGGTCGGGGCCCAACTGACGGACAACCTGTTGCACAACGGAACGCGTCGCTCCGCTGCCCGTGCCGAGATCTCTGCTGATACGCGACCCGCGATCGTTTTTGATTTTTAATAAGCCCACATTTCCTATTCAACCTCATTTCCAACCGGCGCTCGCGCACCAGTCTATCACGCTGATTCATGTAGCAGTTATTATAAAAGAAGTTCGTTAACTTTCGCAAGGGATTCTAAAGCTCACCCTATCTAGTCGTTTCATTGACCTGCAGTTACATGAGCTGGTAAGCTCCAATTACATAATAAAGTACGTTCATTAAAGTTGTGGGTACTTTTTCTGATCAAAGTTATGACGCGCTCGCGTGTAGCAATATTGTTTTTCTTTGGAAAATGGTATCTAGAAGCGCACCTATAAGGGCACGGTGAAGGAGGGTATCGTAGGTGAGGTGGGCAGTGACCCGGCGTACCGTGGTTGCAGTGTGGAGGTGTGCGGAAGGGTCGCGCCAGGTGCCGTCACATCTGCCGTCTTGGCCTGCGCCCGCGACTACCTACCTACACCCAAGTAACTTATAATAACCTTGTTTCGCATCAGTACACTCACCGTTAGAGACATAAGGAAAACGCTACGCGTTGCCAATATTTGTGAATTTAATATATGGAAAGGTCCTTGTCGCGTAACTATACAAGCACGCAATGTACCTATACACTTACGTAGACCACGTGGTTTAGTTTTATGCAGAGAAAGTGCAAAAATAACGGATATTACAAAGGTATTGATTAGAAGTCGCGATCGAAGGCTACATTTACGGAACAATGGTCTCCCTCATTCGCGTCACAGCTGCGCTCTTACCTAGACGACTTAAGATGTAAATTACCATTATTCCCTCTCTATTGTCCCGGCTGGGTACACAAAGATGCAGACGGGGACGCAATGCACAAATCGGGCAGCTGTTCGCTGCTTCCTTATTCTGAACAAAAGCGTTTCGTATTGTGCAAAATGTAACACGCTTTTTGCTAGACCCTTTTCTTAGCGAACTGAGTCTATTTATTTTTGGAGAAGTTAAATCTCCCATGAAATTTATGTCTTAGCATATCTTATAGTAAACTTTGTGCTTTTCCCTATACTATTCATAATTTTCCGACAGGATGTTCCATTTCATAAAATTGTTAATATCTACTTTTTGCTTGGAATAAATAGGTAATAAGCGATTAACGATAGACTGTCTAATTTATTTTATCTGCTGTTTATAGCTGTTGCACATACCTATCTGTATTTATTGTCTTTAATTAAAAAGTTATCTGTCTTTGCCGATTGCCTATTTTACAATGAAATGTAACATTTACACTGAAGCTTTCATTTATGTATGCCTAATATGATGATTCTCATAGTTTATTTTCATTATCATGATCATTGTCAGTAAATTAACATTATTATGATCCACACATATTGTATCTAATAGTTCAGGAAGGATAATGTGCGATATTTTATTTACGCAAGGTAGATCTACGATTTACCAACACAACAACTCAACTCACAACTCGCCTGATTATAAGCGACGGTGTGGCCGAGGATGGAGCTCGTTGATCTAGAAGATATCTCAATCCACTGTATCTCAATATATCAAAGTAATACGGTCATCGGATTATCATTTAAAAAACTTATGGCTAGCAATGGAAAAACTTCTGTTTCCTCACTTGGATTTGTGTGGGGATAACTTTGTAGTTCTTTATAAGATGCAAGGTGTTCGCCGGCCACCTGTCCGCAGCATTATTGTAATTATCTCGCAACAGATGCGTTCTACCTGCGCCTCGGCATCTGTACGAAACTCGAATGCACAAAAAACATAAACAACAAATGATGATACTTGGATGAGCTAAAAATATCAGTGGACATCGTCAATATTATACTTTGATCGCATCAATGTTTACGGCGGATGTATTATTTTGTTCTTATGTCTTCTTGATTTTTTCAACTCTACTGTTTTATTGTAAGATTTAAAACTGCTGAAAAATTTGCAAAATATATTCCATCAATATATTTTGCCCATGTTTTGTCCAATATTGCTCATGTTCTATTTTCCATCTTAGAAAATAGGGTACGATCCTATTCAGTTTTTACGAACTTTACTAATAGTTACAATATGATTTATTTCAATGCGTAGCATCGTTAACGTTTTGTAGATAATTCGTAGAACGCCTAATAAAAACATCCTCAAGGACCTACCGAATTTAATCAGTTCAAAGACTGATAACCTGATTGACTTAAAAAAGAGCTAGATTGTAAATGAAATACCGAAAAGTGATAAAACGCGTCTTTGATAGAAGATTGATCTTTGATTGATTGATCGTCATTGATCATTTCGATCATTAACACTAAGAAACCATTTCTTTGTCAACAGAAACCGAGTTCCTTCTAGTGCCGCCTTCACTGGTCGCCGTGGCTTGCATCACAGCAGCAGCCCGTGGCCTTCGCGTACGTATGTCTGTCAACGACCTCTGTACCCTCACCAGGGCTCCAGCTGCGGCAGCCGAGCTGGTCGCTAGACACGTAGAGAGAGTGCTAGCTAGGGAAACCCAGCCACAGGAACCGAGGACCAGACACAGCCAGCAGTATAAGCAAGCCACACCAGAACAAACGCATCTACCCAATACGCCAACTGACGTTCAGGATGTACATTTTTGATGTCAGATTTTTATAGATAGAGAATGCGAGCTAAGTGACTGTGCAAGTAGTTGAAAAGCCGAATCATAATAAATACACATGCATTTTTTCTTGTCAATTACTGTAGTAGAGGTATAAATGAAAACGTGAAGAGCTTGGAAATTCTTTAAGATAAAATATGTTAAAACATCAAGTCTATCTAATGATGCAGAGAAAAAAATGTATGTATATGAGTCTAACATTTATTTCTTGTCAATTTACTTGCACATTCACTTTGTGATCTAAGTTGTAAAATAAGCCGATTGGTTGTACTACTATCGTCAAAGTATTTGTACCGAGATATTTATTTAGATATTAGATTATATTTATTTATTTTGCATGTATTTTGTGTTTAGCCATGTGATCACAGTTCACTTGATAAAGACGTGTTGAGTGAGTACTGAGTACCTACGACTTTGGCAGAAAATACCTATGGGCGCTTGGCCACGTTTTTTTCTACTTGGGTATTAGCCAAGCGTACGCAAAAAAGTGTATGACCTGAGATTCGTGTTATTTCTTTTTCGACCTTTTTTTCATTAGATGAGTAAAGGCTTTTTAAATATTTCTTTCTAATATTCCAATTTCATGTAGATAATTTTAAAACGTAACGCAAACGTAAGCATTGCGTATGTTCATTAATAATTTCATAATATATATTAAAACGTATTTACTTACGTACTGAAATAATTGATAAGATGAAAGAAATTAATGTATAGGTACGCATGCATATGGCTTATTAAAAAGTGTGTGCCATTATCTAGTGCAAACTTCTCGGGAGAACTTAAATTGCAAACATAAAAACTGAAGTTGTCAATACATCATGCTTTCGATTTTTTTTTTACCAGAAATGTTGTCGTGCATAACATAATTTAGGATTAAATATTAAATCCGTTATTCCAGACTGGTTAGTTTTGATATTATTAATTATACATACCAAAAATAGAAAACCAGAAAACACGAACTTACAGCTCCTAAATGCTCTCTATTTAGTTGTTTTTTGTTGAAGCTTCTAGATCTAGAGGTTGATGGTTCGATTATCGAACTTTGAACTTATGTTAACAATATTATCAATAAATAAATAAGTAATTTAATAATAAATTTTAGTAACACTTGAAAATCAAAAAATACCTAGTTAAGCACTTTAGGTTAACGTCGACTCGTACAAGCTCTGGTTTTGATAGAAATACTTTGTCGATAGACTTAAGGTTGGTTATGTCACAGCTTCGATTCCGTCGATCTCACCGAAACTTTCAAAGAATGGATACGGATTTCATTGTTAAGATTTTCGAAGTATTTTTTGCGTTGCGCACCTGGGTGAGTACAAAAACTATTCAAAAGACAAAAAAATAATGCCTTCACGTGTTGCGTCGGTGATGTTTATGGAATGAATATGTCCATTGATCTCAAATTTATTAAATGTAAAATATTACTATAGCTATATTAGAGCTATGCTATTTATATCTGTCCACTTAGCGACAGCATTTCTCGCCGCTGCAGGTTGATCTCCATTAATCCCAAAATAATTGTTTGTAAGACTGAAGCCAAAATACACACGTCGTTTATTATTGTCTCATTTTTTATCGCGCCATGTAAACAGTGTCTTCGCCAAATATTTTGTTGATGAAAAAATATGTTACTAGCTGGTTTAAGGGGGCCCCGAACATCGGTCATACAACAAAAAGCTTTCGGAAATTATAAGTCGAATTCTCATATTTAGAGTATTTTGTTTGCCAATAATGGTCTTCGTAATCTCGTCGGTTCAGTTTACTCAAATAGTCAACATGAATGTCTAACAAATTTTAATTTTTGATTTACTTTTCGGATATGTTTTTTTTTTCCAAAACAGATTCTGAATTTAAATAGATAAGCATTCGATTATTTTTTTATGAATATGACCGAAATTCCGGGGAGCCGTTAATGAAAATGTTTTTTGGCAGAAGTTGGTAGTGTAGATAGATTTGTATTGTTATAACTTATGTTTTCTTGTGTGTGGATCTCAGATAGTAAATTCCAGAATAATTGTAAAAAACGTAATAGTGTAACGAGTTTGGAGTAAAAATGTTATCTAATATAATATTTATTAGGTCGAATGTTAAGTTTAGTAAATTCTAGTCAAGCGTTTTACATTCCTGTTTACGACCAAACACAATTTCTAGATTAGAATTTTTACTTAAAAATATAAAGATAAGTTAGTGTTAATTTTATATAGAGCGAATACTTGCAATCCATTATAGTATGGATTAGTTTAGTACAGGAGGCAACGTTACATTTTATCACGAGCAAAGGGATGTTTCTGAGAAGGCGTTGAAAAATACCTAGACGAGATTTATTTACTTGTTTTTTCTTCTTTGCGGCGAGTACACGGCTTTTCAGTTGGCGAAATTGGTTATTAATATGATTAGTTGTCATCTTGATCTATAGCAGTTATTTTTTTGACACGTCATGTGTCGTAGGTGCATTCCATTTGGTATAGACCTCATCAATAGAGTATGATGAACTCATAATACGTACCTTATATTTATATTGATGTTTTATAAGCACTAGAAGAAAAAAAAAGCCTACCATGCTTTAGCAAAGTTTTACTAGTTATAAAAGCGCCAAGTAGTACAGGGCAAGTATTACTGTTTTCCAGATTGAAGGGCAATACAATATTATTTACAATAAATACTAGAAATTATGAGGCATAATGAGATTTTTCAACTATTATTGCAAAGTGACGAGTGCAGAGCATTATCACACAGAGTTTTGTAAGGTTTTCGCGATTATGTAAAATATACGTGATAAATCCGTTAAGATTTGTTTCATTTCAATGAGTTTTGAACTGTTAAAGCCCAAAGATTTGAGTGGCATTGTACTATTATTTAGAAGCTTGACATTAGTCAAGCGATTTGCTTGTCTTATATTTCATTTAAAATTAAAAAAAAAAAAAACACAAAGGGTTATGTGAATCTTACCGATTTTTAAACGTAGTTATACGTATCATTGTTTTCCCGATGCGCCAAGTGAAAAGGCGTGTAAGTATGATCGTGATAACGTGTAACACGATCCCGTACTTACCTTATAGTTAAAGTTGGGTAAATTAAATTTATTCAAGTGTAAGTAATTAATGTCTACAGAACAGGATTTATGACATACTAATGGGTGTTAGGGAGAGCGTCGTAGCGAAGCTTGGAGCGTTACGTTCATTAAAATAAGTAATTGTTATACTACGCAGCATATAAATTGAGCGTTGGACAAACAAAAAAAAATTATTAAAATGTTACTTTAAAATTACGAAAGTAAAGTCTGGTTTTCAATGTCCATTGTCTTGTTTCCAGCACTCAACTTATTGTAGCTTAGTATGCGTTACTGTCTGAGCTTACAGGCTTCGTTGTTTCCATAAGCTTCTTTATAATGAGCGTTTGTGACCTATTATATTCATAAATATAAATTATTTATAAAAATAAACTTGTCTATGCGTGCTTTTTCTAGCATTTTTTCCTTATTAAAATAAAATTAATGTTTTCCACGCATAAACTAGTTTTATATAGTTTCGATAGCTTTGTGTGTTTTGTTATAAATGTCTTATGAAATTGAACTTTGGTTTATTTTTACTACTTACTGTTGTTATTTATAGAATGATAAATGCTAAACCTAAGATTTGTTTATATTTTCTAGGTAGATGTTACTGTTAATGTCGGGGTACCTAGGTACTGAATAAGTTAAAGTAATGTATGTTCAACTTAGGCGATATTTATGTACAGTATGTTCTAAATAAAAAATATCAGATATGAATAGATTTTTATTAAATATCATTTCTAGAGGTATAATAGGTACCTATAACGCGAAGGACTGAACAACAGGTTTTTTACCTCCGACCCAAAAAGAGGGGTGTTCTAAATTTGACGTGTGTATATGTAAGTATATCTGTGTTTGTCTGTAGCATAGTAGCTCTTAACCGGATGGAACGATTTTGACTTAGTTTTCTTTGTTTAAAAAAGGACCTGATCAAGAGTGTTAGATAAGTTTCATCAAGATGGGTTCAGCTGTTTTTTATGAAGGGGGGTTTTTACTAGTAAAAATAGTGAGTTTCTAAACTAATTTATATATTATAACTAAATACAAATACAAAAATTTATATAGCAGAAAGAGTACAATTAAAACCTTAATCTATTACATGATGCAGGTGTTATTCAGGTCTATCAGAGTTCTATCGGACCCTGCACTAAGCGTAGCCTGTATCGCATTTATTGTTTTCTGTTGGTGTATATGCGCACTAATACAGGCCCGGTATTAGTGCGCATACTTTTAACATGCGGCAGGGCCCTGTTAACCCAATGAGTTACAGTGTATTGCCTATACACGGCAGTGCCGCAATCTAATACCTTTAAACGAGCAATTCTTGTATATACATATGTATATATATAATCTGAATCTCAAAAACGGCTCCAATGATTTTAATGAAATTTGGTTTGTAGGTAGAATAAGGGACGTTAAATCGATCTTGCTAGGTTTCATTTTGAGTGAACACGGGTTTGCTCGTATTTTTAGTCATAAAAAATCCGAGTGGAGCTCGGTCGCCCAGGTACTATATAAGTTTATAAATTACAAAAAATACTATATAATTGTGAAATAAAGTTCAGGCTAATAAGCCTGAACTTTATTTCACAATTATATAGTAATGTAATTATGACCATTATGTCTGGTAAATTCGAAATAATTTGGCAGTGGCGGCGGGCAGACAAACACCTGAGTGATCCTATACAGTTACATTTATTTCCTTTTAGAAGGCACGAAACTCTAGAAGCATTTGGAGCAATGATAGGTAATTATATTATGTAAGTAAGCTAATAATCCTTTTACTTATAATTTAACAATATTCCCAAAAGATAAGGTATCCTATATCCGTTGTGATGTTGCTATATTATGTCGATGTTCGGTTCAACCGGTTCCCATCGGTTTTATTTTTTTGCGACATGAGATAAGAACTAATTCATAAATAAATAGAGAGCGCCATCTATAATAGTTCAACCAACCAAGTAGAGCTTTTACCACTACAAGCTTCTACAGTGAGCGCCATCTATAAATATTAGTGGTTGAACTAAGAAGAGCTTTTTATCACTGTAAGATTTTACAGTGAAGTTCCAGACAATTCTACTAGAGGGCGCTGTAATATCGGCTATGTAGATGGCGCTAGTGGTTGAGTACTCATAGCTTTTATCATTGTACGTTTCTTATACTTGAAATGAAATGAGCTTTCTATCGGTACAGCAGAAAATCAAATGTGACGATAGATGGCGAAATTGTCGCCTCGGATTCATACCTTCTTCCTACCTACACATCTTCATTTATATACATAATATAGTAAAGGTGTTATTTACTACTCGACGTTTAACCATGATCAAGAAAGAAATCAAATGACACCTACATTATGTAATGTCTTTTCGTAACTGTTGTTCACAACGGTGTGTTATTTATTTATTTATTGTAGATATTACAAGGGTGACATGTACAAAATAAAATGAAATGCGTTTATTCCACTAAAATTAGAGTACAAGCAAGGTGGTAAAAGCGTATTTGATCCAGTATATTTTGTCATTCATTGGCATGTGGAAAAGTTGTCCTTAATATCTAATAAGTCAGTCTTAAAATCTAGTTTGTAGCATAATTAATAGATATTTTATTTAACAATTCATCTAGTGTGTAAAAAGATTTTTCCAAAAGCCATGTTTTTAGTTTTCTGCGAAACATTCTATAATTTATTATTTTATTGATACTGATAACTTGTTGTAAACGGTGACACACATGGCATAACAGTTTTTAGGGTTCCTTACCTCAAAGGAAAAAAACGGAACCCTTAAAGGATCACTTTGTTGTTCGTCTGTCCGTCTGTCCATCCGCATCCATCCGGGTGTCAAGACCTTTATCTCTGGAACGCGTGAAGGTATCGTATTGAAATTAAAACCATATACGCAGATCCATAGTGTATTGCTGTAGAAAGAAAAATCTATTTTCTCAGTTTTCGTAAAAAAAGTTACAGCCGAATATGTCGTAAAAAATGCACATTTCGACCTTGACCGTTGACCTAGAACTATGAAATTTGGCAAGAAGCATTGTGTTAGAGTACCTACACATATAGGAAAAAATCCGAAAACCGGACATTTTTAATTTAATCACAAAAAAATAGTGTTTTATGCAAGGGATGAGGGTTCAAATTTTAAAGTGAATTAACCGTATAATGTGGGGTTTCATATGAAAGAGTTTAATTGTCATTAGTTAAAATAGGTTTATAAATATTTTTACGTTGTATATTTTTCGGTATAAGAAGGATAATATAAAAAAACATATGTGATTTTCCCCTTTTACCTACTAGTTTGTAAGGAATCCTCGGTGGGCGAGTCTGACTCGCACTTGTCGGTTTTTTTTGACATAATGCTAACCTAAAGGGCTAAGATGTACAATATGTAGGTACATAGAGGCTAACGTTAAGATTCCCAAATTTTTAAAGAAAGCCTTGCAAGATTCATAGGGGCTAATACCTACTATAGCACGAAGGCACTTCTTCTGCGACAAAAACGCTTTATTAATATCAGTAGAATTACCCCACAGAACAAGTAGAATAGAGCTAACATATCCATAATTGTATGCTAGCTATACAGTCTGTCATGAAGATGTTTTCCTGAGTCATGAGATGTGTTACAAAGCGCTGTTTAAACAGAATATAAGAAAAAAAACCTGTGATCAGATGTTAGCTGATTTATTTTAACCACACTTGTATTCAGGAAAGGGTTTATAGTTCGGGATGGCATTAGACGACATTATGACAACATTGCTGCTTACAACAGCCTATTATAAGCAGCAATGTTGTCATAATGTCGTCTAATAAACACATCATTAAAAAAAAAACAGAAATAGGGAGACCAGGCAAAATCATACTAAATCAGTCAGAATCAGTCACTTTTTCGTAGCATCAAGTAATGAAACACTCTTATACTTGACTAGCTATACCTGCTCGGTTTCCTTTCGCGCAGCGATGGTAAACGGTGATAAAATGTAGTCTATGTCTGTCTTCAGGTTCTTAGTTATCTCTGTGTTCCATTTCATAGCAATGGGTTGAGACGTTTGGTCACGAAAAGGTAACAAATATATAGAGCTAATTTCGCCAAAAAAGGCAATAGAATTTGTCTATTTGAAAAGAGAACTAATACGGCAAAAAATGGGAACTGACGTTTGGATTGTGTATACTAGTCGAATAAAATAATGAAATAAGACAGTAGCGCCCTCAATGACACATCAGTAATAACAATTATATAATAATTGTTTTGATATTGATTTTGAGATATGAGATTTGCAAATGATATAGGTACGAGTACTTATACGCGACGATGTAGCTGAGAAGTACCTAGATATTATGTCGATCTAGAAAATAATTATTAGGAAGATAAGAAGATGAGAAGATAAGATAATTATTAAGATTTTAGATTTGCCTAGTAAGCAATCCTTACATTATTCTTTTCAGGAAACAAGGAAAACAGAAGCTAGTTCAATTACAATATACTGTAGTTGTGATTCCTTACTTATAAATGTTTAAGGCTGAAGATTCTGAAGAATTATCACTAAACTTGTATCGTGAAAATCGAGAAGTGATATTAAAATAAGAATGTAGGTATGTTCTTATAGCATTTATGTCGTCTAATAATAACTTTTTAAATATTTTTTACATTGAATGCTTTATTTCATAAAAATCATCAGATTAATTTTGTTCGTTTCATTATCACCTAAAAGAACAACCACAAGAAGTCCACTGATGGAGATAAGCCTCCCCTTTGGATTTCTAAAAATATCGGTTGGACGCGGCAAGAAGCGGGTTGTTCGTTTAATATACCATTTTTTTTTTATTAGATAAATCTATATAAAAACTTGAAAGGAATGTTAAATACAGATTCATATTGGATGAAGATTATATACCTACAGATTAATTAATCTGTAAGGCTCTATAAATGTGTTTGTATGGACAGCGTAAATTATGTAAACGCTGTTAATCCGCGCGAATTCCATCGCACACTTTGATCTAGCTCCACAAAGGTTGATCTTTCATTTACTCTATACCTATGTAAGTTGGACACGATACGGAGTGGCGTGCAAACAGTAGCGAGGGCGGGCGGGTCTTCGGCCCCGGCCCGAGGTACGTTTGCTCGAAAAACCAGCGAGATGAGAGAGAGCTCGGGGCGTTCTCGCAAACACACCGTCTCAGGGGAGCCGCTCATTAGTTGTTCAAACAGCCGGCGGCCACTTTGACAAGCCAGCCAGCCGGTCCTCGCCCGTCTTCCTCTTCACTGATCCAACGATAAAGAGCTATCGGGGACTGCAGATGGTAAATACGCGCGGTCGTTCTTATTTGCTTGGGCGACGGTCGAGACATTGTAGCTGTGCGTTCGTTTGCTTGTTTTACGAGTATAACGCCTGCTTGGGATGTTGGGATAACACACAACAACGGTTTAAGCAGCGCATGGGGCCGCTTATAATGTATATATATATATAGGTATATATATATATATATATATATATATATATATACCTATATATATATATATATATTATGTCTATTCTTTTTTATTATTATCTTTGTATATCTATGTGTATTTGCTTATTTTGGGTATTATAATCCTACTTAGAAAATAGTAGTTTTTTTAATCATACTTCGTATATTTTAGAGTCAGGTGGCACAGTTGCATCGGCCGCTCATTTTTTATCAACTTCAAAAAACAAGGAGGTTAACAATGCGGTTGTATTTTTTTTGTTTGTTCCCTCTTAATCTGTCATTTATAAGCCGCTTTGAAAATTTCATTTTTATTTGAAAGATATCCTCTCATATTATTATGGGTGAGTCCCATGAAAATTTTATCTAAATCTAAGGGTTCAGTATCACGTAGTATTACGACAAATGTATAGAAATACCTGTATTTAAAATAAAAAAAACACAGGCTACATTCATCTACAGGTCATCTACGTCACATTTTTTTCATCAGGAGACTAGTGAACGGCGGAGCATAGCTATTAAATAAATGATTATTTGTCTATTTGAAGCTATTTAAGATTTTTATAAGTCATCCCAAAAACTATAGAATAAAATCCCTTCTCTGGTTCTTGAAAATCGTTTGTGATGCTGATGAGGAATTAATAATTCCGTTACCTGCAATACGAAATTTAAGCTACTTGCTAACAGAGACTACAATTATGTGTTGTTAGCTAAGAATTGTAAACGAAAATGTCGTATCCTTCACATACCTATATGCTTTGGCGAACCCGGTGTATATATGAGAGACAAGTGCTTTTGGCTACCGTTCGCCTGATGTTTGGATCGGATTAGTCTTGTGCATTCTGGTTTTCAATTAAAAAAACAAGCACACGTTAGCATGCAAGCATGCATGTAGCTTCGAAAATTGAATATTTATACGTATGAATTTAGAGTAAATGTCGAAGGTACTATGTCAAACCATTGTAAATAGAAGCGACAGCAGTCTGTAATCTGTATATACGTGAAGATCTCAGCTGTAATGGGTGTGCGAGACAGTTCGCAATCATGACGATGGCTGGTGCTCATCAATCACGGTACCAGGTGCACCGCCGCCCGTCCGCCCGCGCCCCGCGCCCCGCGTCCTTCGTCATCCGCGCCAACACTGACATCAAGTCAAAGGCCCTGCTTGGGGCTAGGAGGAATTTGAGATATTATACTTAAACTATATGATCGCCTATTTTTGTTCAATGTATACTAGCTGTGGCCTGCGGGGTTACGCTCATGTCTTATAGCGATGCAAAGTTGGCTTGCGCCCAATTTTTCTGCAATTTAGAGTGTGAAAAAACACTTGAAATGAGTGTACTTTGATTTGCGGTATTTTTGACAGACGCTTTAACTTTTGTGTGACTCTTTTAATTTCGGAAAATGCAAGATAAAACTGAGCACGAACCAACTTTGCATCGCTATAATTGATGAGCGTAACCTAAAATAAATGAATTGTAACCTAGCCTTCTAATTTAACAGTGGCGGCTGGAGAAATTAAAAAGGTTAAAAAGTTTAACAAGTTTATTTATATAATGAGAATGAGAATGTAGTTGGTTACAGAAATCTTAGGTCGTGGGTTAAGTTGGTTTCGTGATCGTCCTTGGTAAGAGGACTTATCTGAATTTAGTTGAAAGAAGTGTGGCGTAGGTGAAGACACGTGGAGGCATAGGGCTTGTGCCAGTTGGCACGTGGCAGAAGACGCAGGTAGCACTCGGGACCGGCACTCTAGCAACCGTTTAGTTCGCAATCGGCATCCAGTCCACGAGAAGTCAGAGCGCATGGGTAGCCGTCCGTAGGAACGTATATGGCAGTCCTTAGCCGTCCGCAGGAACGTAGTTGAAAGTTCTTAGCCGTCCGCAGGGACCCTGGAATGGAGCGGACACGGTGTCAGTCCAGTGTTCGTCACTTGACTGTGACATGCCACACGGAGGGCTGAAGGAGGTTGATGAAGTCGAAGCAGTAGTTAGATAAGCCCTCCGATGACGTAACACAATTCTTGTTACAAAAGGATGACCTGAAGGGTCCAACTAAAAATATCGTTCGCAGTAAGTGCAGCAAGGTAGTTTATAAAGTTAATTTAAGTGAGTTCACAAGTCTACTATAGCAAAAGGAAATTATTACAGCTTGGTTTGTAAAAAAAGATCAGGGTAGAATATTGTAAAGTCATATTAGACTTTTATCAAAGGTTAAGTACCAATTAACAAATTAAACAATTGAATTGCAGGACAAGAGATATTAGGTTCATGTTGGCCACGTATTTCCGGAGTGACCTAGGCAAGCTAGTCGTAGGTTAAATCCAGAAATATTTGTGGAAATGCCGACATGAAATTTGACGCACAGCAAATTCGACTTTAACATTTATGATGAGAATTTACAAAACAATTAGCAGAATTATTGAAAATACACACGCTGGATGTTCGACATAGCTGTGATATTATTAAGTTTTAAAAGGTAAACTTAGATTGAAAAGTAAATATTAACCTCAAAGCTATGTCGAGTCCTGAAGTACACAATTTAATTTTAAGAAGATAATAGAACGAGATGCTTACCATTCACCTAGTTGGGTTTGGATCAGTAGAAAGAGGCTTGGATACTAGTTACACGGATTTTTATAGTAAAATTGAGAAGCAACTAATGCCCAAATATGGACACGGTCAATAAAATATTAAAATTAAATTTTTTATATCTTAAAGTTTTTGAGACTAGAGTGAATTGATATCTTCTAGATCTACGAGCTACGAGCAACCATTAGGCGTGATCAAGCGTAGATAAAAAAAAACGGTCAAGAGCGAGTCAGACTCGCCCACCGAGGGTTCCGTACAAACTAGTAGATAAAATATGGATGTAAATTATATTTTTTTTTTATATTTTCCTTCATAAATCGAAAAATATACATCATAAAAATATTTAAAAACTTGAGCTAATTGAACGTCGTAAAGCACAAGGCGACCATCCTCGATTTTTGGCAAAATGAGTTTTAGTGCCCTAGGCTTAGGATTTAGTATTAACTACATTATCCAAAGACAGTTAACTTGAGATCATATTCAGAAGCCGAGATATTAAAATGTCAAATGCGATCATCTGCTATAATCGCTCATTTTATTGTGTAAAATGCGACCATTGGAGGCGATGGCTGTGCAAAATCCCTAAAAACCATGAAATGCATTAAGCAGAATGCGACCATCGCGATGGGCTGGGAGATTTTAGTGAAAAAGTACATTTTATTAATATGCAGAAACAGACCATCGCAAATGGTCTCGTTCTGCAAAATGTGTTATAGCAAATAACTGTAGATTTACAGAATGCGACCATTGTTCACGCGGGGATGGTCTAGTATTGCGATACGATATTTGACATAAATATCTGTGATTCTTTGTTTATCAGAAAGCGACCATCCCCATAAAAGGTAGTAGTCAAAAAAGTGGAACAGAACATCTTTAGCGTGTTTTATGCTAAGCATTCATCCCTCTCGCTCCACGTGCACCTCTGCAACATTTGAGGTCTGCACGCAAATATCGAACCAGTCCGATACCACCTTGAGACTGAGAGCCCGCACTTGCTATTCCTCACGGAGACGCAAATCAGATGTCCTGCTGACGCAGCCTATCTCTCTTACCCAGGCTATGTACTGGAGCACAGGTTCAAGTCGCGCGCCGGTATCTGCGTCTACGCGCGCGATGACATCTACTATAGGCGTCTCCGTGACCTTGAAAGTTCCAGATTCTCCGTTCTGTGGATTTTGGTCAACACCGGCTTAGAGAAGTTTACTATGCCGGCGTCTATCGCTCGCACACCGGGGACGAAGAGACAACTCACCTGTTTCAACACCTCAGTGAGACGGCAGATCTGACTCAAAGGCGATATCCTACAGCTCAGCTAGTTATTCTGGGATCTTAATGGTCACCACCAGGAGTGGCTATTCCCATACCAGAAGACAGACCATGCAGGCAGAGAGGCGTAAAATCTCACCCAGATGGTCAAGGAAGCTACGCGAGTGCCCGACGTTGACAGTCACACAGCCAACTGCTTGGACCTTTTGCTGACGAATGATCCGGACAGATATTCCATTTCGGTGTCTGCACCACTTGGTGGTTCCGATCACTGTCTGTATCGTCTTATACTCCGCCTGATCCTAGCCCTAGAGGCAAAAGGCGGGCATGGCGGTACAAGTCAGCAAAATGGGAAGAGATGCGGGATTTCTTTGCATCTTACCCTTGGCGGCAAGTATGTTTCTCTTCTTGTGACTCTTCTTGTGACAGACTGCGCAAATGCCGTTACGGAGGTGATAAATCAGGCAATAGAATATTTCATTCCATTTTCTGATGCTTCACCTTCTGGCGCAGCTCGCCCATGGTTTAATGCTGCATGTGACAGCGCCGTAGCGTGTAAGCATGACGCATATTTGGCCTGGGCTGACGCTCGAATGCACAAGTCCTTGGATTCACGTGAAAAGAAGAGAGCCTTTAACAAAGCCGCCAAGTCCAGCAGAAAAGCAATTCGTAGAGCTCGATTTGAGCATATAAGCCGGATTGGGGCTAAATTAGCTTCTCACCCGACGGGTAGCAAAGCTGTTTGGTCCCTGGCTAAGTCTATCGAATCGAACTTCTGTCGAACATCTTTGCCTCCACTGTTGAAACCGGACGGATCTCTAGCTCACACCGCAGTAGAAAAAGCGAATCTATTCGCAGGTCTATTTGCGGACAACTCACGCTTAGATACCTCAGAAGAAACGCCTCCAAGTATACCTCATTGCGGTGCAACTATGCAGGACATACGCATCAATCAAAAGGAGACTTAAGACACTTAGAGGTCTAGACGTGAACAAAGCTAGTGGTCCTGATGGTATACCAGCTATTGTGTTGAAAACCTGCGCACCCGAGTTGTCCCCGATTCTGACTTGTCTTTTCCGTCTTTCTTTGGAGACTGGTATAGTCCCTAAGTGCTGGAAGCTTGCGAACGTCCAACCTGTTCCAAAAAAGGGTAGTCGTGCCTATCCTAATAACTATCGGCCTATCTCGGTTACGTCCAATTTGTGTAAAATTATGGAGCGTGTACTGAATAGGATGCTCATGGCATACCTTGAAGACAATAACCTCCTCAGTGACCGACAGTACGGATTTCGCCGAAATCAGTCGACTGGGGATCTTCTCGTGTATGTCACACACATTCTGAGCGAGGCCATCGAGAACAACGGTGAGGCCTTGGCTGTGTCTCTCGACATCTCGAAGGCCTTTGATAAGGTTTGGCACGACAGTCTCCTTAACAAGCTCCCTTCTTATGGACTACCAGCCTCCTTTTGCTCTTGGATTAAAGACTTCTTGAGAGAACGATCGATTCGAGTGGTTGTTGACGGGTGCTCGTCCGATCAAATGGCAATAAACGGCGTACCTCAAGGGTCTGTACTCTGTACTTTCCGCTACTCTCTTCCTGCTGCATATTAATGACCTTCTGAAACCTGGTATCTTAGGGTATGCAGATGACAGCACAGTTGTGGAAAGATACACTTCTGGTCCAAGAGCCAAAAAGGCGGAAATCGAGGCGTTGATAGAAGATATGGTTGTGCGTATGAATAAAGCTCTAAAAGCTGTGTCCGACTGGGGTGACGAAAATCTCGTCAAATTCAACGCCAATAAGACTCAAGCCTGCCTTTTCTCCGCCAAAAAGAGTGAGTTTCTTTTGTCTCCTACTTTCCAAAATATATTATTTTCATTGACAGACCGTCTTGAACTGCTTGGACTCACGTTAACCCCAACAATGAACTTTAAGGGCTACCTTGAATCTAAGGCTAAGCTGGCTAGTAAAAAGCTTGGCATCATTAATAAGGTTAGGCGATACTTCTCACCGGGACAACTGCTTCATCTGTATCAAGCACAGGTCTGATCGTGTATGGAGTACTGCTGCCACCTTTTTGATGGATCAGCCAAGTATCAGCTGGAAGGTTTAGAATCAGTGGACCGGCGAGCTGTGAGGTTAATCGGTGACGATAAACTAGCTGCCAAGAAGCTACTTAGTCTTGAGCACCGCCGTAAAGTAGCATGTTTGTCTATTTTCTATAGGATTCATTTCGGGGAATGTGCGCAAGAGCTTCACGACCTAATTCCACCCTCCCCATTTCACTACAGGACTAAACGGTTGATAAATATTTTTTAATAAAATATTTATCAACCGTTTTTACTATAGACTGTTTTGCATTATTCAGAACACGACCATTTGTTTGGCTGTTTCTATTTTTTAAACTATTAACAAAAATTCATTAAGCTGAAAGAGACCACATCGTATAGATGTGTTCTGCTAATTACAATATGACGAATTTTAGCAATAAGCAGAAGACGACCACAACTTTAACTGCAAAAAAATATAATAAAATTAATGATTTTCTGAGTTTTTATTACCTTAATCTCTAGCCACTGAAATATACTTTCATATAAACTAAATACTTAAATCATAACATTACGTGGGAAAGTAGCAACAGCAAAATACTTTGAAATGGCCGTATCTCAAAATGCATTTTTCGTCGATGGTCGCTTTCTGTTTTACGACGTACAATTAAGCTCTTTCATATGATACGGTGGTGTCGGGTTTCTCGTCCACAAGTCCCTTGTTAACAACATTCTTGCCATCGACAGTGTATCGAGCAGGGTTGCATACCTGATACTCAGAGTATCCAAGAGGTATTCGCTGAAGGTCATCCAGGTATACGCACCGACCTCGGCACACTCCGATGATGAGGTAGAGGTGATGTATGAGGACATTAGTAGGGCCATACACACTTCAGAGACCTATTTTAATGTTGTTATGGGGGACTTCAATGCGAAGCTGGGCAGGAAATGCGAAAATGAGTTGAGAGTAGGGCAATTTGGATATGGACAACGGAACCCCAGGGGACAGAGGTTGGCCGACTTCCTGGAGAAAGAGGGACTCTTCATGATGAACTCTTTCTTTCAGAAGCCACCTCATAGGAAATGGACCTGGTTGAGTCCCGATGGTTCTACGAGAAATGAGATAGACTTCATCCTGACCACCAAGAAACAAATATTCAATGATGTCTCTGTGATCAACATGGTTAAAACCGGAAGTGATCACCGAATGGTACGAGGCACTTTGAATATTAATGTTAAACTTGAGAGGTCCCGTATGATGAAGTCTACACTCCGACCTACTCGCGCTCATATCCAAGACCCCAAGAGCTTTCAGCTCGAACTATCAAATCGCTTCGAGTGCCTGGAAAGCTGCGCATCGGTGGATGAGATCAATAACAGGTTTGTGGAAACTGTCCGTACGGTGGGCGCGAAGTTTTATAAACCCCACCGTACAAATAGACCGCAAAAGCTCTCGAGCCATACCCTCGACCTCATGGCTGAACGACGCTCATTGCAACTGCAGTCTTCCGGTGACGCCGAAGCATATAGGCGGCTCAATAGACTCATATCAAAGTCTATGCGACACGACATCCGTACCTTTAATACTAATCGTATTAAAGAGACGATAGAGCGGAATAAAGGCTCCAAAGTGTTCGCAAAAGACATGTCTATTGGGCAGAGCCAGTTGACGAAGCTGAAGACAGAAGATGGCAGTCTAGCGTCGACCAAAGCAGAAGTCTTGAGGGAGATCGAGAAGTTCTATGGACAGTTATACACATCGGTCGCAAAACCTGTTAGCAGTTTGGGTAAAGATCCAAGAGCCAAACTGACTCGACATTATACCGAAGATATCCCGGACATCAGCCTGTACGAGATTAGGATGGCCTTGAAACAGCTCAAGAACAACAAGGCACCGGGCGATGACGGAATTACATCAGAGCTACTGAAAGCGGGTGGAACACCGGTACTGAAAGTCCTTCAGAGGCTCTTCAATTCCGTCGTGCTTGAAGGTACAACGCCAGAAGCATGGAACAGAAGCGTGGTGGCGCTGTTCTTCAAAAAAGGTGACAACACTTTGCTGAAGAACTACAGACCTATCTCGCTTCTGAGCCATGTCTATAAGCTGTTTTCAAGGGTCATCACGAATCGTCTTGAACGCAGGTTCGATGACTTCCAGCCTCCCGAACAAGCCGGTTTCCGAAAAGGCTATAGTACCATAGACCACATCCACACGCTGCGGCAAGTGATACAGAAGACCGAAGAGTATAACTTGCCCCTTTGCTTAGCGTTTGTGGACTATGAGAAAGCCTTTGATTCGATCGAGACCTGGGCGGTGCTTGAGGCTCTCCAACGATGCCGTATTGACTATCGGTATATCGAAGTGCTGAAGTGTTTGTACAACAACGCCACCATGTCAGTCCGAGTACAAGACCAGAACTCAGAGGCAATTTCATTGAAAAGAGGCGTGAGGCAGGGAGACGTTGTCTCTCCGAAACTGTTTACCGCCGGTTTGGAAGATGCCTATAAGCTTCTGGAATGGAAAGGGCTCGGCATCAATATTAACGGCGAGCACATCACTCACCTTCGGTTTGCCGACGATATAGTAGTCATGGCAGAGTCGATGGAAGACCTCAGTACGATGCTCGAAGACCTCAATAGAGTTTCCCAACGGGTGGGCCTCAAAATGAACATGGACAAAACGAAGGTTATGTCGAACGCCCATGTAGTGCCCACCCCAATATCTGTGGGGAACTCCACTCTTGAAGTTGTTGACGAATACGTCTACCTAGGACAAACGGTCCGATTAGGCAGGTCCAACTTTGCGAGGGAGGTCAATCGTCGTATCCAACTCGGCTGGGCAGCGTTCGGGAAACTTAAAAGCGTCTTCTCATCCAATATACCCCAGTCCCTCAAGTCGAAAGTTTACAACCAGTGTGTGTTACCAGTGATGACATACGGCACTGAAACGTGGTCCCTAACTATGGGCCTTATAAGGAAGCTCAAGGTCGCGCAGCGAGATATGGAGAGGGCTATGCTCGGAGTCTCTCTACGAGATCGAATCAGAAATGAAGAGATACGTAGACGTACAGGAGTCACCGATATAGCACAGCGGATTAGCAAGTTGAAGTGGCAGTGGGCAGGGCACATAGCACGTAGAACTGATGGCCGATGGGGCCGAAAGGTTCTCGAGTGGAGACCACGTACCGGCAAGCGCAGCGTAGGAAGACCAGCCACGAGATGGACAGATGACCTCATACAAGTGGCAGGAAGACGCTGGATGCAAGCCGCTTCCAATCGGTCTTTTTGGAAATCCATGGGGGAGGCCTATGTCCAGCAGTGGACTTCTTATGGCTGAGATGATGATGATGATATGATACGGTTAAAGCACTTTAAAATTTCAACCCTCCTTGCTTGCATAAAGACCCAATTTTATGTGATTAAATTAAAAAAATCCACTTTTCGGATTTTTTCCTATATGTATACTAACACACAATGCTTATTGCTAAATTTCATAGTTCTAGGTCAACGGAAAGTACCCCATAGGTTTAGATTTCCTTGTGCGAAATGTGCGTTTTTTACGATATATTTGGGTGTAGCTTTTTTTTTTACGAAAACTAAGAAATTTGTTTTTTCTTTCTGCAGCAAGAAACTATAGATCTGCGTATATTTCAACACGATACCTTCACGCGTTCCCGAGATACAGGTCTTGACACCCGGACAGACGGCCAGACGGACAACAAAGTGAGTGTTCTGTTTTTCCTTTTGAGGTACGGAACCCTAAAAATAACAACATGATAACAATGACTTCACAATTAAAGCAAACAGTGTAAGCTACAATTTTATTCAGTTACGTCCATAGAGCCGTTTGAGTGGAATCATTACCTATCTACTTATTATGTGAGTATGAATGAGTGTGATGTTACGGGCCATCTACAGGCATACACATTTTCGTTTCACCATATGTACTGAAAACAGTTATGTAGTTAGTTACAAAAATAGAAGAAGCTAAATTATTTTTTTGTATATTCTTATCTAGAGGGTTGCGAAAGTACTCGAGATGTTTGCGATCAACTCTGTATCTCAAGCCGCTAAAGACTTTTTGATATGATTAAACTTAGTTCCTCAGCATCCTTAATTAAAAACAGTCGTATTGCGGGGACGAGCAAGTGCAGCTCGGCATGTGGCCCTCAGGAGGGCCGGAGAGGGCCGTAATTGTATTAGCGCCGAGTAAGTGGAGCCGGGCGCACGCACCGCGCCATAACCCACGCATTATCAGATTAGGACGAGTTGCGACTTCGGGAACATACATGCAGACAACTCGATTATAGTTTTGATTTGGTCAAGGTCAAAATAACACTTATCAATTGAATTATATAGATTTCTTTTTGACCTGTGGAATCATTTGATATTTTGTATGATTTCAAAAGGATATCAAAATCAAAGTAAGTTTTCAATTAGCTTGTATGTTTTTTTCATGTCTGTTTTCCCCAATATCTTCGCCGATAAATATATTTCAGCATTTTAATTAGAAAGTATGTACTTCAGAATTGATTTCGTAAAAAAACATGAATTTAATTTTAATGGCAGATCCAAATACATATGTATTAATATATCCTAAAAAGAATAATAATTGAAGTAATATACAAAGTTTTTGTAATGTTTTTATTGTTTTTTTTTAAATAAAAATATTGTAAAAACTTAGATTTAAGATTTGTAAATAAATATATATGAATAATAATAAATTCTAAATAAATATTGGTGGACATTTCACACAACACTTTCTAGCTGAAATTAAGCAAAACTTGTATGAAATACCCAGACACAGAACAAAAATCCATGCTCATTACACAAATATTTGTCCTGGGTGGGGATCGAACCCGCTATGTACAGCTTAGCAGGCAGACATACTACTAACTGGGCTACGAAGCCAGTCACCTATCTACCTGGCTACCTATACCTATGCTATACCTATTAGTTATTACTTTGTTTAAGCACGTACAGGTTGAAGTCAGCTTATCAGTTATTTAAACTATAACTATTAATTATATAAAAATAATGCAATATAATAATTATTTAATCAATAAATAATTCTCTCAAGTAATCAATCTTGTACTTATATAAAACGTCTTTGATACAGTTCTAAGTCAAATAATTCACCAGTTATACTCGCTAGTTCAAAAATGCTGTTAAAAAGATACAAAATGCTGCATAGGCTATGTTCGTAGCTGTGTTTTCAATTAACCTGCGTGTTTATTTTTCCGCTGCTACAGCAAACGTGACGCATGGATATTGCCTCACGTCCATTGACAGGTTCCTACTCAGGTAATATTATGCAGTTTAGAAGTATGTACAATAAATGTGAAACAAAAGCGCTTCTGATTTTTGTAATGCCAATTAAAACATGTCGCTTTCTGTTCTTCAAGCCGTCCGAAAAAAAAAAATGGGAGGATGGGCCAAGATAATGCAGATCTGATGCATACGCTTACCGATAATAAGCATAAGTTTAGAAAACTCAAAAACCCCCCACAAAAAAAAGCCTGAACCAATTTTGGTGAAACATAACTAAGAACAAACTCGATGAAATCGTTTTTCAAAAAAAAAAAAGATAATACCGGTACATTCGTTTGAGCGCTACGATGACACAGACACACAGATACACACGACATACTTATAACATCCCTCTTTTGGGTCGGGGGTAAAAAACCGATAGTCCAGTAAGTTTGCGTTGATGGTCCAGACTTTGGAATCATACAAAAACACTATAATAGGTAGTGAAAGGAAGGCGTATATTATTTTCTTGAGAATTATCTTGATCTAATTAAGGAGGTAAGTGCTGTTGACTTCAAAAATAAATATTTTCCTCAGGAAAAAATACGAAACTTTGGATTGCAAGTTTGATTGGAAGTCGTTAAGTGGCCACATATCTCACGAATGCGGACAGTTCCTTGTTTTCCCTTCACTTTCACTTGCATAATTATGCTTAGCCGGTTCAAAATTTGTTGAATATATGAATGAAATATTAATAAGAAAACGTTTATTTATTCATAACTAGCTACGTCCGACGGTTTTACCTAAGATAAAAAAATCCTTTCTTAGCGGATTCTTACAACTCACAAAGAACCTTCAAAATTTCTTCTAGAAGTAACGATTTTGGCTTATAAGGCCTTATGGTTCAGTGATAGTACGACTGCCTCCTGAGCTGTGGGTCGTGGGTTCGATACCCACACAGGGCAGATATTTGTGTGATGAGCATGGATGTTTGTTCTGTCTGGGTATTTCTATGTATTATAAGTATGTATTTACAAAAAAAGGATATATGTATTCTGGCAACCATCTAGTTTCCATAGTACAAGCTTTGCTTAGTTTGGGCTAGATGATGTGGTGTTACATGTCCGCCAATATTATAAGCCTTTTATAAGTGTAGACAGGTTTTTGTTTGACTAACTCACCTGATAGGTACTTCTGTGCCTGATCGACCCATGTTAAGCAATGTTGTTGTTCTACGATAGAACTCGAAGCAGAAACGGATTCATCGTTAACGTCGGTTGAATGTACGAAAAGGTATAATTTTAATATTAAATATTGAATAGTTTAAAATAGTTAGTTTAAATAGTTAAAATATTTAGTTTAAATAGTTAAAATATTTAGTTTAAATAGTTTAAATATTGAATAGTTTATTTTACGATAGAACTCGAAGCAGAAACGGATACATCGTCAACGTCGGTTGAATGTACGAAAAGGTATAATTTTAATATTAAATATGGAATAGTTTAAAATAGTTAGTTTAAATAGTTTAAATATTTAGTTTAAATATTGAATAGTTTATTTTACGATAGAACTCGAAGCAGAAACGGATTCATCGTCAACGTCGGTTGACTGTAGGGACTGTAGAGATGATGTCTGTCAATAAGTGGCGAAAGAAAACATGCTGTACTGACTCCACCTAGTGGGAAAAGGGCAATACATGTATGATTATATTATGTTTTTTAAGTTTGTTATCATCACTCAGGTATATGCTAGTATTATAGACTATTAAAATTATACGATACGGTTGACAGAATTAGAAAATACAACCACCAGATTTTTGGTTCTGCATTCATGTCTATAATTCTACTGTCGAGCTTTGAAAATTGCTTTTTTATCAGCCCTGTTTGTACAAACTGTCGTACTGCTGGGCGCGGGCCATCTTCTCATTGTGAGAAGGGTATAAGGCCATAGTCTACCACGCTAGCCAAGTGCGGGTTGGCAGACTTCACACATCTTCAAGATCATTGAGAACTCTCAGACATGCAGGTTTCCTCACGATGTTTTCTTTCACCGTTTGAAGTTGGTGGTAATCAACAATACGCACATAACTTCGATAAGACAGAGGTGCATGCCGCGGGATTCGAACCCAGGACCTGCGGATCGCAAGTCAAATGGTCTCCCGACTAGGCTGCCGGAAACTTCGAATAGTCTGTAATAATAACAAAAACGTTAATGTATTTCATAGCAGGCAATACATAAAGAAAAAAAAATACAACCCAATAATATTACTCCCCTTTTTGATAGGTAATAATGGTAGTGAATTGTTCCTTTTCAACATAGTGTTTTCATTTGGCAAAACAAAGAAGTAGGGATATTCGTAGGAGTCGCAAGGAAAGTGAAAAACAGTTGTTTGATTGCAGGTCGCTAAGTGATCACATATTTTACAGGCGTCTCCTTGTTTTTCATCCCGGACTTCGCGTAAACATAAAATATTCTTGTTTAGAAGCTTGTGCTATATAAATTGAAAGTGAAGCTCTTTTTAGGACTGATATTTCCTTTATAACCATCTACGATCACACTACCGAATGAAAAATCTAATTACACTCTATTATTTTACTTAGGAAGCTTGAAATCAATATTTTCATCTAACATAAAAAAAATACATATTTTTAAATTTGCAAGTGCGGGCAATATCTCGCAGAGAAACGTCACAAAATTTCAACATATTTTAAAGCGAGATTTACGACCATATTACAATATGAAGACTATAAATAAACAACAACAAAAAAGCGTTGTAGCAAGTGTAATTAATATAAATAATAAATAAGGAGTGTGGCACAGTGCGAGGCGACGCGGGAGCGTGCGACGCGACGTGGCGGCTACTCTCGGGGGAGACGCGGCTCGCGACTCCTCTCATTCCAATATTGTGAATATTATACTCTGTATTTTCTCACACGTATATCTATCACCCTTCTTTTAGTGCACTAATCCCTAGAGTGATGGGGATGTAATTTATGAATGAAATTGTAATTGATTTCAATTGTTTATTTTTTAATTGTCATTTATATATGTGTGTTTTCAGTACCTGTGTATAATATAAATATTAAGACGGAGGACCAATAAAATTTCGTAGTTTCAACAGTAAGATTGTTATTGTTCATAAATTCACTATGACTGTGACAAGCAAATACAGAGAAAAAGAGTTGTTCAAACGATACCTTTCTATAGGTATAATTGTTATAATTATTGGTAGGTATCTAATCAAAATAATAATAAATTGCATAATTAGTTTGAATTAGAAAATAGTCATTAACATATTCAAACAACCATTTATTTGCAATATTTTTTTTAAAGAGCCTTTAGCATACCTCTACACATACCTACATACATGAAATTAAAAATACCTATATAAGATATGAAAATAATTAAAACAAATTATGATTTATTTGCGAAATCATGAACCTATTGCGGCTTAAAATTTATCCAAAAACAACGATAATGGCGAGCTGTTCAGCATTAATTTTAATTTAAAGGCAATCAGCAATTAAGCTTCGTTATCAATACACTTGCGGTGAGCTTGTGCTGACCTTAAATAATGACGAAACACCTAGAGGTAACAATAGGATACCTACAGCCATTCATTAAGGGGATACCTACCTGGATCGTTAATTACAACTTTTTTATTTTCCTCAATGACAAAGGAACTGTCGGCGAAAAGAAAAGTAGACAAGTGTCGTGACACGGACCCCCTCCGTGTCCGCGGGGTGGGGGGCGCTCGCGGCCAATGCGGGGCGGCGGCGAGGCGAGCGCGCGCGGCCATTGGCCGCCCCCGGGGGTTGCGCCCCGCCCCGTCCTCGAGCCGAGCCCTTATTGAATTAGGCTTATCATTCGATTTCGAGTGGGGCGAGCGCGCGGTCCTCCGCACCGGCAAAAACTATCGCCGGGATCCGATACCGTCTGTAACCGGCATAATTCGATATACTCGCCGCTCATCCGATTATGTGCGTGTGAGCCTCCGCGCGGTCAGAACAGGTAGGGTCGCGCGCGCGGCGCGCCGCCGGCCGCTCTCCGACGGAGCCGGGCACGAGGGCACATGGTGGAGGCGCGCAGATAGCCGGCCAGGCGCGATGGAGTACGGGTACCTGAGCGGGCCAGGCGGCGGCTTCGACGGCGGCTGCCTGGGCTCGGGCGGCGGCGAGCTCTCCTGGGGCGAGCTGGCCTCGTGCGGCCAGATGTCGCAGGCCGCCTACCGGTACCAGGGCATGCGCTACCAGCCGCCGCCGCCGCAGTGCGCGCGCCCGCAGGACGCTGCCATCAGGAACCACCACATCTTCCCACCCTCTATGAACCTGCAACGTAAGTTATACTAACATATATGACACTAAAACAATCGCCTGAACTACGAATATACAAATTCATAGATCTATAAATGCGCACTTTTCCAGCCTTAGGTATGGCTTAAAAACATTAAAATCTCACAAAATATCACGCATGTTATTAAAACAAGCACAGGAAAAAAACACACAAAGAAAAAGCTGACGTTAATGTTCATATGAGGTTGCCGTCGGCTTTTGTCTGTCTCTTTAATTTCACATTAAAAGTATTTATGAAGAAAAGACAACGTATTGTTTGAGTCCTTGGTTGAAAAAAAAGCCTCTTAATTTAGACCTTTCAACTTTTATTTCAAATACTTATAACCATTGCATAATATTAAGAATGTATTATTTTCAACTGTAGTGCAGTTAATGTTAATCTGCAAAAATAAAGAAAGAAAGCAAAATTGAACCGGAAGAACCATAATCATGTGTTTTTAGGGTTTTGTGCCTTAAAATGAAAAAACTGAACCCTTATAGGATCACTTTGTTGTCTGTCTGTCATTACCTGTATCTTGGGAACGCGTGAAGGTATCGATATAAAATTAAAACCATATACGCAGATCCATAGTTTCTTGCTGCAAAGAGAAAAATCAAATCAAAATCTATGGGATACTTCCCGTTGATCTATAACTAACTGGAATTAACTGGTAACTGGAATTTGTCAAGAAACATTGTCATATAGTACACATAAAGGGAAAAATCCGAAAACTGTACAATTTTAATTTAATCACAAAAAAATGATTTTTATGCAAGGAAGGAGGGTCCAAATTTTAAAGTGCTTTAATCGTATCATGTGGGGTATCATATGAAAGAGCTTCATTAGCTCATGTTAAAACAGGAACAGGAAGGAAAATATAAAAAATATATAATTTCCCCCTTTTATCTACTAGTTTGCACGGAACCCTCGGTGGGCGAGACTGACTCGCAAGCCGCACTTGTCCGGGTTTTTATTTAAATAAGCTTTCCGTGTTTGCTACGACGTAGCAACACTGCTACGGCGCTGTAACGTTGCTACGGTATTACCATGACGCATAGAAGACTAATCGTGCGCAACATGGAGCTACTGCAAGTGTATGTATGTATTAACATGTTTTTTAAATACTTTTGTACATTAGTTGACAATGTAAAGTTTTTATTGTAACTATTTTCATAGACACAAAAAATATATGTAAAATTTTAACACATGTTTTTGAGTATTGTAAAGTGAAAATTTAAACATGATAATTCATTGGATATGAGAAACAAATCATTTACTGTCCTTTTATTAAATGAAGTGGACAAATTACTTTAAGGTGGTACGATTACCATACAAAAGTATTTTTACTAATTATGGTTAAAAGAGTATAGTTTCACAATAAACTAGTTGTGGTTAGCTTTAATATCGGTATTAATTGGCGGCAAATCATATTGTACATAGGTACATAGTATTACAGTAGACACAGTGTCTACTGTAATACTTCCGATAGGTACATAAAACACCCAGACAGAACAAACATTCATGTTCATCACACACATGTTTGCTGTGGGTGGGGACAACTCCACGACCTACAGGTTACAGGGTCATATTACCCACTGAGGCACGAAATATCCTGTGTTCACAGTTAATTTAAAACTTTATTGAAACTAACTAGGTATACCTTAGCGTTCGTCTTAGGGTTTAGCATGGCTTTGAGGTAAAAACTAAGTTGAAAGAAAGAAAAAAAAATTGGGATGGCCTAAAAAAAATAACCTCAACCTGCTGCTTCCATAACACTGACAGATTCTTGTTCATTGTTTGTTGTAGCATCGTAACCTCAAAAGGTTACGATGCTACAGACAGACACACAAATACACACGTCAAACTTATAACAACCCTTCCTCTCTTTGGGTCGGTGATTAAAATTGGATATCATCTTAGCATGATGTTGTCATAGCTGGTATGACCAGCTTTTGCCTTAATTTGTACTGGGACATTATTAAATTGCACACATCTTTAACCTTACACATCTTGTATATTTTACACATTTATCGCCTTATTCTGAAAAATTGTTATTACAAAATGTTCAAAATTCAAGTTTTAGTTTACCATGGGAAAGAACTATAGCTGCCAAGATACGGGTTGGCGCCCAGTTTGATGGCTAGGGCCGTCATTGTCATAAGATGTACTCAATATGAAAATAAATAATATTGAATTTTGAAAAAAAAAAAAGAATATGCACTATCACTTCTAGGTCTAATAATTCAGAAATGCTATTATTTAGCCGAGATATTATTTAAAAAAAAGTGGAGGTACACCTACAATTATTATGAGCTAAAACACATCTAAGAAGTAAATTAAAATTGAATTATATTATGTTAGAGCTGTCATTGTAATTTTTATATACCTACTTATTGTGCAATAAATATATTTAATAAATAATATAAATGATAATAAATATTTTGAATATTGTGTACTAACTGTGCCTGCAGTTCCACCCGCGTAGTGATGAAAAATCGAGATAAGAACTGATAATAAAAGAATAATGAAATGTAACAATGTCTATTAACAAATTCCAAGCAATCTCGGTGTCAAATTTTATAACCATCCGTTTAGACTTATGATAGTGAAATGGTAACATACAGACAGTGAGAAAAGAAACCTTTTATAGTCTTGAAAAAGAGACACAAAACATCTGTTTTGAGTCTAAATAACTGAATAATATTTCGATTGAATAGTCGGATATTTCGACTCAAAATAGAAGTGAGTGACCCGTAGTTTTTATATAAAAATATGTGAAAAACATGTTAGTTTCCATAGTAAAATAGTATGTTATACATCACATACTTACCATTAAAAAAAGAAATACTCTTCAATTATCAATGTGTATTTTTAGACCTCAAGACATGTATAGGTAATAATTAATTAGTTTTTCATGAACTACAAAATTAAAATTGATAGAATAAATTTTTTATTTTTTTTATACCTCCCTTATCTATATTTTTTTTTCACCTTTATTTCTGTCACATCATATGGTATTAATTTTTGGATAGGTAATTATATATAGTAGTATATAGGGATAGGTAATAAAAAATATTGGGGGTATACGAAAATCAATTTTCAATTTAGGATATACGAGAATCAGTATTTTTTTGTGAAATTCAAGTCACCGTCCGCCCCCTTTGCCTGCAAAATGGTTGGCGTCGGGTATGTGAAAAAATTCATGGCAGCATGTATAACGTAATGAATAGGAAAACTATATTGGTTAAGTAGGCTTTACAAGTTATGAGTAATAGTCAATATTCATAAAAAATCAAATATCAAATCAAATCAAATCAAATCAAATATTTTTATTACTTAAAATATATAATAAAAAATATATCTACTTACATAAAAATGTAAGTACTTATAGAATTAAAAATGTCATGCAAATTTAATTTAAACTGACATAAAGTTACCTCGTACGCTCATAGTATCAAACAAGAAGTTGTTTTAAATTCATATAAATTGTGATGTGCAACTACAGAATCCTACTTACCCGTGGCCTGGCATGCACTTGCCCAATTTTTTATAATACGATAAGTTACCAGACTATTTTATTCAAAAAGTTTTTTGTCATTTTCATTTCATTGACATTTTTATCCACAAATGAGCTGCGCGTCTAATTGTTGTTAACTCTGCATAACGTTTCGTTCCGTGCCGTAGCATCATGCTGACGTAGTCACATGGCGTGCGCGCGCCAGTTTATCTAGGAATTTTAGACAGGATAATAATTAATAAATAATTATTATAAATCAAGTAAACGTTTAAAAGATTATAAAAACCGACTTCAAAATACACAATCCGTTTACTTAGACGACATATTTTTTTCAGTTATTTTGTTATAACAACTAAAATACTGAACCAATTTTTATAAAATTTCTATGGCACCATCTGTAAAATATATCCTTTCAAACAAAAAGATAAATTTTCAAATCGGTCTAGGCGTCTTCGAATAATCCGGGGAACATACATAAAAAAAGATTCCGACGAACCGACCTCCTTTTTGGAAGTCGGTTAATAATTTTTTGTTTTCTAAAACAACATTTTGGAATTAATCTTACCCAGTGCTACATGTTTAAGCTGTACATGGTACAATGATTTATCGGCCAGGGGGGTTATGCTCATCTTTTATAGCGCTCGCGGTCGTTTTCAACTTGATTTTTCTGCAATTAAGAATGAGAGACAAAAGTTCAAATTTGCCTACTTTGAATTGTAATATTTTTAACAATCGTTTCAACTTTAGTGTCACTCACTTAATTGCAAAATAAGCAAGATAAAAACGGGTGCTAGCTAACTTTGCATCGCTTTAAGGATTAGTGTAACCATGATGATGATGATAAGTGTAAGCATGATATTGAATTTTTAATTACTACGATCGAGTTATAAAACCATCACGTTCGGCCACATACGCAACTATAGTTTCGTAACTAGTTTCGAACTAAACATAATTATTATTGGTACGATTTGATCAGCTGATGTTTATTGTGTATTTTTAAAGTAAGTTTGTTAATCCTCTTGTATGCTAGTTTAAAAAAAAAAACTTAGTTTAAAAATAATGTATAAGCATTTAAATAGCACGGAACCTGGAGTATGTGGAGCTCAAACTTTTAAATAAATATAAAAAGTAAGTTTGAATTTGTTTCTTTTTAAGTTTTAAGAAATCAAGCAAGTTATATATTTTTTATTGCTTATAATAATATGGAACACGTATCTATATATAGATAAGTAACATCAAAACTCACGGTATCTATGAATATTTTGTGACAATTCTAGTCTACAACAGAAGCTTTTCTATGAATCAAGTTATGGCACATAAAGTTACTGAATTTTACAGTATGCCCGCAAAGAGTAGTAAATGATATAACCAGGGTGTCTTTAAATCGAGAGTGAGTAATTTATATAGTTGCGTTGTCTGATAAATGCGAAATATCGAGCGAAGCTTGGCCACCCTGATACATTGTATAATTTTTATTTCTCATAGTCGGAAAGCACGCAAGCAAGTTACCTGTGAAAACAGCAATTTTCGGCCCTGGGCCCTGGGAAACAATTTACTGTGCTGAAAATTATTTAAAAAAAATCTGTTTTGAAATCTATTTATTATTTCATCATCTGCATTAGTAAAAAAAGCTGGCTGGCTGGTAGATTGCCACAGAAAAAAAAGTGGCCAAAATTGTGTCGAGCAACGCAAATAGTAAGGTTCCGTAGCTAATGTTGTAATTTGAAAGAAAACTACTTGGCGAGTATTTTTTGTTTAGACTACTTTGCAAAAAATTCAATGCCCTCAGTATTATAATGACTTAATTGTTTTACATATTTATCGCTATATCTCGAATAGTTGTAATCACAGAATGTAAACACCTTTTTCAACTTTGGCGGGCTATATCTCGAAATTATATATGGAACCTCAGCCTTATTTTAAGATATTTTTATTATATTATCGATAACCACACGATGGGAAGAGTTGAAAAAAAAATCATCCCTTCTTTATAGATATGTATAAAGTGCCACCCCTATTTATTATTTTTGCATATAATCTTAAGTTCGTCGGGGACCCTAAGGAAGCTCCAAAAATATATTATTTAAATTTTATGATCCTATCGTAGAAGCATGACAGCTCACGAAACACAACAAACGAAAGACGCGTACAGGTCTCATAAAACCATTTTATAAAACCAGGTGATAAGCTGTAGTTTATAAGCTGTACTTTCCAGGAAAATACTGTAACTAGACTTGTCTCTGGGTTGGTATAATTTTATTAAAATAATTTGACTAAAGCAGGATGACATTGAAAATTAAATATAAGACTTACTGTTAAGTATTAGAACACGAGTGTATAAACACTATAACAAGTTTACTATACATAGCAGAAACCCAACTTCGAAAACAAAAGCAAGAAAAGGTGAAAAACCTTTCTTAAACTTTATCTTTATTGCTTTTATTCAGTAATAGCAAAGTGAAACCGTTTTCATTTGGTGAACAAGTAGCGGGGCTACGAGTCTCGGACTCACGGCTTACAGAACAAAGAGTAGTTCAGGGTAGGAGGGGACTGAAGGAGACCGGGGGTAGGAGGGGGGCGGAGTACGCCGCGTGAGCGATTGCGCCCCTAATTGGCAGCGGCGTTCGCGAGAATCTTAAGGGGAGGACAACGGAGCACAGAACGGCGAGCCTTCGCATCTTGCGGCTCGTGCGCCCCCCCCCGCCCCGCACAATAACTCACCTCGGGCGGAACTCACGTAATCTCGAGTAAGTCCGGATTATACCCGTTAATCACGCGGAAATTAATTACAAGTTTGTGTATTAATTGTAGCACAATAACAAGAATTACAGGGTTAACGGAGCCTTCGCCGCCTACTGCCACTTACGTTTCATGTGCCGGGAGGGCGTACGATCAAATGTGTTATGTAAAGGGCAATAACTAGTTACTACGTAATTATAGTTGTATTTATTTGGTCTCCCAAACTATTTGGGCTCAAAGATAAATCATAAACGTTATTTCATTAGCGTTGAGTTGCCCGTATGTTATAATGTTGATGTTATTGGTGACGGTTTTTACACGCCATTAAGTGATTCATCTACTTGTTTTTTGTTATTTCTATAAAAAACATCACCAGTGAGTCACTAGATATTCATACAGATAGAATACGAGCGTATTTAACTTTTTTATGTAAGATAGATCTAAGATTGACCACTAACTCGCCTGGGGGTCAATTTTTGAATCGCTCGAAAGTTATCGCATACGGATATGACTTTGTTTCGGACGGTATTCAAGAATTCGTTTGCTCTCAATCATTCAAATCACTCGCTAATGTAACAAATGGTCTGAACCATTCGAATTTTCATTCTATAAACAAAAACTTCTACGTAAATATTGTTGATATTGTTCGGAAGTCAGGCGAATTCGTACGTGAATTCCTTTCGAACGATTCAAAAGTCGCACCCCTGATGTTAAGGGACAGTGTGGCCGAGGATGCACGGATGGAGCTCATCGATCTAGAAGATACTCGTACGTGAATCAGTTTTTTCAGGCAAGCGCGCTTTAGGTGATAAGTTCAAGCCTATTACTGAATAGTAATAAAAATACATAGTCGTTTAGACCAGAAATGATAATAAGTAAATAAATATTAAATAGCTATAGTATTTATATAATAATAATATAATAAATAGCTAATAAAAGCGACCCTAACTTTTCGGCAGGGTCGCTTTTATTAGCTTAATATGATTTGGCCTTGTGGAGGCTGCTATTGAATAGGTATTTCAATAGCAGACTCCACAAGGCCAATACATATTACTAGTAACTTTACTTGCTAGCGAGGTAGAGGGAGAAAGTTAATATTTATTTTAGTATCAACTATTGGAGGTCACACTTTCTTTTCACTACCAAAATCTTCTAACATCGTTACCTTCAAATGTTTTGTATCGTTTTAATTTTCAAATCTATTCACTTACTCTCCGTAATAAATATCTAACAATATTATCCACCACAAAATATCAGTTCATCGCATATTTTGTCTCAAAAGAAAAATAGAAAAATATCGCAGCGCCGAGGGAAAATGTTTACATGCCCTAACTCAATATCGTCATTTCTATTCCTCGTATGCAAGTGGACGGGTTAATTCGATTTGGTGGGAAGACCGGGGCCCATATTTTATCGCATCATGTGATCTATTCTGTCCCAGTATAGTATAGAAGAGTGGGCTATAAAAACGGCAATATCTCACAGTTGAGCTGAGACGAAGAGATCGTAACTTCTACAATGTTAGGGCGGCGGGCGCTACACACAGACTTTTATTTTTAGAATAGAAAAATTATTGTTTTCTCCGAACGTTCAACGGCGGATTCAGCGTACATGGCTTGACATTGATGTTGGGATTTTCTTTATCATCGGTTATGGATGGTTTCGATTTGGGTTTTGCGTGTACTTTTATTCACTTCATTGGGTTTGTTTAGATAGAAAACACTTTGGCAAATACAGATAATAACTTTGCATGGTATATTTTTAATATATTTTTTTCATTTATAATAAAAAAATTGCAATGTTTTAATGTCTACTAATGTATTATCAAGTATCAACTTTAAAAAAAAAAACTGTTTTGAGCAAAATATGAATCTGTTTTTTGAAAAAATAATAATTAAAAAAAAAAAAAAAAAATTACTTAATACATACTAGGTATCTGAAGCTTGGAACCTTTATTTTAACGGAAAAAATTAACAACATTGTGCAATAAATCGCCCAATTCGTTGACGGTAATACAATACAATACAAAACATAATAATATACAGGAGATAGCATAGAAACATAAACTACAACGAAACTTTACCTTTATTGTGTTACCCGAATGTCAAAAATTCGGGTAAAAATATCATGGTTGTACTTATAGGTAGGACTGTTTTATTCTGAAGTTCTGCAGGCTAGACAAGTGGCATACGTTTATATTTCTACAAACGCTTAAACTTCGAAATGTTCAGGAATTGTGACGTGACGTCACGTGACACTTCGCTAGCAAAAATGATGTCATTAAACTCGGTTTTAGTAATCTGGTTTTCAGAACAAAATGACTAGAAAAATATATCATTTAATTAAACAAATTGCTTTGAAGTCGGTCGCTTCAGTTTTTTAAATTATTATAAATAAATAATAATTCATAATTCGGTCTTTTTGGAAATCCATGGGGGAGGCCTATGTCCAGCAGTGGACTTGTTGTGGCTGAGATGATGATGATGATGATGAATAAGTAATTATTATGATTTTTTAAATGATTTTACTTGTTATCGTTTTTTTTGTTGATTTTTTTTTTTTTTTTATGATGATGATGAATAAGTAATTATTATGATTTTTTTAATGATTTTACTTGTTATCGTTTTTTTTTGTTCATGTACTAATCTTCAAAGTATTTATTAGCTAGAAATATGTAGGTGTCTAGTATATAACGCCGAGCTCGGCCGAACCGACACTTTTCCAGCACAAAAATGTTCCGTTTTACTACCACCATTACGCAAATTTATCCACATGTTTATTTGCAATATAAAATATATTGCCGTTGTATATTACTCTTGATGTTTTCATACCTTTTACATTCGGCAACTTGAGTACGTTTTATATTTAGGAAGTGGATGTTTTGGTAAGATGTGTCTTAAAAGTTTATTTAACACCTATATGATATTTTGGCAATTTTATTGACGCAATTTTCAGTTCTCGTTAAAAGTATCGGTATCAGAAATATTTTCTAAACAATGAATTCAGTGCTATTTCTAAATCGTAACACATCATATCGTTTGTTTTGAATAACAATCTGAAAATAGTATACCTACCATTGATTTTCAATCGAACTTGTGCCAGCGTACGGCACAACATCTGGAAAAATGTAATTATAGTAAAAAAATGAATAATAAAATCAATTTAAATCACGCCTGAATAAAATAAGTATTAATTGATTCAACTTAATCGAAGTTGTTCATTTTTTTAAGACAATTTCTGAAGAACTCGCTTTATAATAAAAATTATAAGACCAAGTTAATTCAAAATCGACTTGGTTTAAGCTTTAAGATCAAAATTTAGATTTGTAGACATAAAACTTTTTTCATTTTCAAATATATTTGAGAAATGTATTTACTTCTTGCGTATCGTAAACACATTTTTCCATAAGAAAATTAGCCAAATATATATATTGGAACCGTAATGCATAGAATAACGTATGTATTTTAACTATAAAAAATGAAATACATCCAAAAAAAGGTGCGGAAAACTTTGTATTTTTGGTGTGAACTTGAAGGAACCTTCATTAATCCAAACATCAACCCTTCTTCAGCAATATGGTGCGATGACGCGCCGACGCCCTGCATTATGGATGGAAGCGAACTTTCCTTCTGACGCGAGAAAAATGAACCGCAGCTAACTCAGACAGATCGCGATCTAATATACTGACAGTTAGCTCGACACCACTTTTATAAATATACTTTTCTAAATATGTAACGTGTATCATATTATAACATACTTTTATTACTTTCACTTGTAACACAAATCTTTAATTTCACTTTCATCATACGGCCTGCTAAATTGGGAATACTCTTCCTGAATGAGTTTTCACATATATTTATAATCTGGGTGTCTTTATATCACGAATAAATTTAGATTTGTCAAGGTAAGCATGCTCCATCGTGGACCGCAATGATGCTTAACGGATGGACCGTTAAGCATCATTGGTCAGTACCTCTAGCTTCTTTGTTTTATCTACAACTTTGCAACATTCGCTTTAAAAATTAGTTTTTAAGTGTATGACACTTTATGATTGGTATTTCATTCCTCGTGCTACGACTTGCTAATTTGGTGATCAAACTGTGTGATCAAACATGATCCTAATAACTGCAAAAACAAAAAAAATAGGCTAACCTGATAATTCGCTATTATATTATTAATTTCATAAAGTGTTTGTAATGGTAAAATTCTGTTGTATTGCTGATTTACATACAAAATTTATTTAATACATAAAGTGTCATTAAAAACTTGTTTATACCAATACGATCTGAATATTTCTTTAAAAACACATTTTTACCAGCAAACGTTTCTACAAACCATTTTGCTTACCTTGATATTTCAATCTTGAGAATCCCAAGTGCCAACGTGTTTCGGCTAACTCCTCAGCGCCCTTCAAGACGTCTCGCCGTCTAGTAATTAGCAAGGCCTCTGCGGGTGCTAGGGGTAGCGGGGGGTGACCGTGCTGCCTACTTCGGGGAGGGAGGGAGGGAGGATCTCGGATCATATCACCCGTGAATTAATCGCTCCGTGACGATTAATTAGAGGCACGTGTTCCCACAATCACGCTACGTTACCGCGTGACGGTGAGATTGCGTAGTTTGTGTTGTGGAATGTCCCATAATTTCCTAAACTTCGGTTATGTGATTTTTTTAATTAGGTAAAAATACATAAATTGTTAAGCACCTGCTGTTTCAAAATAGCATATAAATGTTTTTGAAGTGATAACTTCTTATGGGAAGGTAAACCGCTTCGTTACGTAACGCGTTACGGCGCCAGCCAGTCTGTTTTATTTAAGTGATTAGTTTAAGTTATCACTTCTGTCGGGCGTCTCGATATGCACACGTTTTTTTATAATTATTAATATGTTTTAATTATCGCTATGAATTTATATAGGAGTATGATGCATCAAAAATATATTTTTAATATTTTGGCGTTTGATGTATTTTGGTAGTTTAAGCAATTAAACAGGTTTTTTTCTGATTAAATGGTTTCAGTAAAACTAACGAACACCCAGAGATTTAATTCTTTCAGCGACGATATAAATGTCATTAATTTTCAGCAAAGCCAATGTATAGAGAGCATTACCTAGTAGTCTTTAGAATGCGGACGGTTATAATTTTATGTGCTACTGTTACAAATAAGCTTCCTTTCTGGCAAAAAAATAATTGTCTGTATCTAAAACAAAAATGAACAACATTAGGTAACGTTCAAGTTCCAGTTTAAAACCACAACTTTGTTAACCTTTACTCCGTCAAAAAACCTTGTGACAAGCCTATCCAGCATCCGTGCCGTTCTAAAAATACCAAAACAAAACGTAACAAAACCCGAAGCTTTTTACGTATTGATGTGAAACGGAAAAGAAGTAAATTCGGAGCGGAAAGGAGGCTCGACCGCCCGATAAAACATAAAGGCCGCAATAACAATGAGCGGGTCCGTCTGACCCACGAATTGCAAACTCAAATTAAACATCTTATGAACAGAAACATCTTGCGAGCATTCTCTTCATTAGGGGCCGCAAATTGCGGGGGTGCGGGTGTGCGGGGGCAGTGACACGGCAGTTATACTACTACTTATTCTGTGAGGGTGGAGCCAGGCCCGCAGCCTCTATTAATAATGCAAATGAGACCGCAGCTCGCCCAAGGAGTCTCGATTAATTCCGGTTCATTTGAGGTAATTGTCGCTGCCGTTGCGGTCTGCGGTCCGCGTGCGATCCGCATCGCTGCTGTGACGTCATTACAGACTACGGCCTTGATGCAATTAAAGTATTCATTTGAGAATAATCCTAAATTACTTACATAAAATCGACCTTTTTATTAATAAAATATGTCACGTATTACGTTTAAGAAATAAGAGTTCAAGTCAAAGGAATAACTACATTATTATGTACCTTAAAGAGTATTTTTATTGTATTATATACCGTCTGGCACACTGGAAGAAGATAGTTTCATGGATAGAATGTTCCGTCTTTGATTGTTGATAAGACAGCGTTTTGAATTGTGAATATCCGCTAAAGATCCGAGAGTTAATAATACTTTTTACATGGCATTACGAAGAGAGTCATTATAAGTGTATGGCATTTGTTTTTGTTTGTTGTTATCATAAATACGTCGTAATAGGCAACCTCATACAAATGACACGAAGCCTGTAAAAACCAGCCTTCAACTCGTGGTATTAAGGCACTTTAATTAATTATATAATTATATTGAGGAAAACTCACTCAAGTAGTATATTCCACAATTTAAAAGTGAACCAAAACGCTTCGTTCTATTTTTTTTAATTTCCACCATGCAACGATATCGTTTTTTCGTGTTTCTGACTTCTGATAGAAAAATGGGTAGTTGATTAAGCACATTTATAAATAAAATAAAGTAAAGTTTTAAAAACAAAACAATAATAAAATAATCACGGCTTCCTCTCAATACTAAAATGTAATAATAGTAAAAATTTACATTACAATGTAATAAAGTCTAAAAATCTACAAGGTTGCAATGGATTTTTATTGACTACAAAATTACAAGATTAAAATGTCCAATACAATCTAAACTTTAAGACGTATCATAAAGAAGTTGTTTTAGAAAGTTTACTGAGCGGAATAAAAAGGAGAACGTTGGTGTCGTATCTCGTAGCAGAGCTACGGCGGTAGCCACGAGCTACGATCGATACCGTATCTACGCGACAACCCGGTGCTACGAGGGTTTTTCTGCTTTACTTTATATAATATTTATAGATTATAGAAGTATGTGTGTCTATTAAGGGTTTGAACAGGTAATGCGGGACTTTGTTCAATTTTCATATTAGATCATACACACATTTTACAGGTAAAATTTGTATATGTTAAATAATTCCTACGACTTTTAACAAGTACTTACATTATTATAAGAATAACGATATAAGCGATATGCTATACTTTTGCAAATATAGCTTTTGAATTTAATAACTAACAAAAATCTTACGATATCTTAAACGACAAAATTAGCCACACTAAAGACTCACTTCAGCCTCGTTATTTTTCGTGGTAGGGTTAAGTTTTTAACCGACTTCAAAGGCGGCGTTCTATGTTCAACTGTTTGTATTTTTATGTGTATTCACCGATTTCTCCGTCAATTATTGACAGCTTCGAGGTGGACTAATATTTTTGATCAATTTTGGTTTAGTAGGATAGTAACCGTATCAAATTATGTGATTAAATTGTTTGAGAGTGCTGATTGAAGTCATTTGTTTAGTTTTTAAACTGTCATGCTTGTTATTATCATTTACCGTATATCGTCACAAGAACACAGTAACGCATAAAGCTAAAGAACGCTAATTAAAAATGGTGATGCAAGGTAAATAAGGGCCGTAGGTACGCAGCTGTAGGCATGAAGGGCGGAGGGCGTCTCGGAGGGGAGACAAAAATGGCGGCGCATGCAGCTTCTTATGTGCAGTAGTTGAAAGGCCAAGTCCCTGGCGATGTATGAACAAGTTATAAGTGGAAAAACTACGTCCTCGGTTATGTCTTGCCTCTATTCTTATAAAAAATATTTTTTTATGTATCAATTTTGATACAGATGTTTATTTATGTACGTAAATTATAATTAACACTCATACAGCCATTGCCTTTGATATCAATTATGATGTAATTAAATAATTAACTTGTAATTAATTTGTAATTATTCATTATTGATGTAATGTAATTAAACAAATGTTTTATATCAATGTTTTTTTAAATTAAGTTACCATACATATATATATATATATATATAATAACGCCTATTTTCCCTTAAGGGGTAGGCAGATCATCAAAGCCTATGAGGACGAAATACCATGAGGACGTTCGATGCCACACTTGACCGTGGTTAGAGGGTTAGATGGGAGGGAGAGGGTATTAGAGGGTTAGGAGGTATTGGAGCGTAAAATGTAATGTTGATGTAATTAGGTTACCAAATCCGCCATATTGAATTTATCAAAATATTTTCAGAAGTATAGACGCTATATACGATGGAGTACTCGAATATAATAAAACATACAGGAAACAAAATATGCGGCAAATAATTCCATTTATGTTCAGTACGCATCAAGAACGTGAACCGAAACATGTAGTAAACATCCAAGTCTTAATAAAAATGTGCCGACTTTGTGATAGTTCCATAGTGGGATCAGAAGGCTGGAATAAGATCATGAAGCTCTTGCGTACATAGTATAGCTTGTACATAGTTATGCTGTTTTATGGTTGAATAACAGGCAAAAACGAGGGTTTTCGTCAAGCGAAATCTGTAAAAAAAACCTACTATAGTACTACACTAAAAAGGAAGTTTGGTTGTATACCTTTGTTTGATATTATTATGGTTCTGTACGAAAACTATTAGATTTTCTTTATTACCCAGGTACGCGCTAAGCAATTGTCGAAAGTTAAACTGGATTTGTGTAAAAAAACAACTAATATTTTGTTTCAGCTGGTCTTCCATACAAAGTGTATGGTGGTCACGAGGGTTCGCTCACCGAAAAGCGGAAACAACGCCGGATCCGAACCACCTTCACCTCGGCGCAGCTCAAGGAGCTGGAGAGAGCGTTCCAGGAGACGCATTACCCTGACATCTACACTAGGGAGGAGATAGCGATGAAGATAGACCTCACTGAAGCGAGAGTACAGGTACGTTGCATACTGTTTTAGCTTATTTTTCTTTGATCAAACAAGGTCTAGCTACACAAGTTATTTGGTCTTTCATTTACTTCGTTTTTTTTGTGAGGACTGAACAGGTATTTCCTACACAAGTGACAGCTTATTGACAGGTCATTTTGAAACGACACATTATCAATTTGAAACACAGATGTCACTATTTTTGTTTCTATCGGGTATTTACATCTGTCTATAGTGCCAAAATTGTAATTATCAAGTAGACAATGATAAGATTAAGATATAACATAAGTTGTAAAAAAATCACGAAATTACGTTTTTCACGGTTTACTTAATAATTCAACCTATCAAGTATTTTTAACTGCAAGGCACGTAATGTTATACATTTTCTATTATGACATAAGTTGAGTACTTAGTAAGCAGTTATTTTATCGCTTTTTAGTTGTTTTAGAAGAGAAAAGAAGGCATGACTCAAGGAATTCATTCGAAAAAAAAAATACCTGACGTGTTAATCACGCACAATCCGGAAAAATAGATTTAGGAGATTATTTTTACGAAAAAAGTGGCGGTATTTCGCACCGTCCGTCACTTCTCTACAGTCCAATTAGTGTCCGGTAATTCGACTGCGGCTGACGGCCGAAAAAAAGAAGGCAGCAGACAGAGCGTGGCGGTGCGGTTAGCTCTAGTTAATTTCATAATAACCGCTCATTTTTATGTGAGTGGAGCGAGCGACGTGTGCTTCTTATGAATGTTTAATGCAATCGGCGATGCTATTGTTATCAGATCACGTCGCGGCGACTCGGAGACCCACTCCCGTATTCCGGGACACACGACGCCCTCGGCGCGACCGACACTTATTGTTCTGGAGATTCTCATAATATTATTTTCATATTTTGGTTTCGACGTAAACCTGACTTGACCGGCATAGGTATGACTCGTGAGTTGGCCAAAGACCGTAATATAATGGATGATGAAGTGATGCTTACAATTATGTAGTTGTTTTGTACACATGAAAAATTCTGCCATGGGTGATGGGATTAATTTTGAAATCATAAAAATCATGATTACTTACTTAAATTGTTACATATACCTATATCAGGTTTGGCTTGTGAGTTGACCAACATCGTGTTGCCAAAAAACTATAACATACGGGCGATGCTTTAAGGGTCATTATACTCGATGTTTTTTTTTATCTGATCGGAATAATAAATAGCTAGTCATCTATGTTTTTAAGTGCATGTTTATTTTTAACCTCCGACATAAAAAGAGGGGTGTTATAAGTTTGACGTGTGTATATGTGTATCTGAGTACTTGTGTCTGTCTATGGCATCGTAGCTCTCAAACGGATGGGCCAATTTTGATCTAATTTTTTTTATATTTGAAAGAAGATTTCATAGAGAGGGTCTTAGCTACGTTTCATAAAAATCGGTTCAGCTGTTTTTTTCGGGTGTTTTGGAGTTGTTGTACTTGTTTGTTTATTACCTTTTTGATTTTAGTTTAATTTTTAAATTTCATACTTTTAATTTACAATCAAAATGATTTTTTGAAATCAAAATAGAAGTCTGACCATTTATGATTACAATTATTGCCGACAAAAGAAACGTCTGAACCGATTTAATGAAACATAGCTTGGAACACTCTCATGAAATTCTCTTTGAATCAAAAAAACTAGATCAAAATTGGTCCGTCCATTTGACAGCTACGATGCCACAAACAGGAGCATAGATACACAGATACAAACGTCACATTTATAAATATATATTTTTTGGGTTGGGGGTTAAAAATCATTTTTATCCTTTTGTATCCCCAAGTGCGCGGTCAAACGACGTGTTCGAAAACATAGGTAATACAAAAACAATAGAGAGTGTATGTACGTATTATAGGTAGGTAGGTGGGGCAGGGGCTCGAGTGCGACGGTGGCGCCCCCGCGCGCCAACGAGCGCTCATTACGTTAAAAAGTGTATTGGAATGGCGGGGTGCCTCCATAAATATTGCGGGCGGTCGCGTAATTCACGCGCGCGCGACTCCTCATAATTAAAACTCGAGTGGAAAACGCGAATTCACATATTACAATTAAAAACGGGTAACTGCAACGAGTGGGTCGTTATTCGGTAAATATACAAATTACATTTTATATTGCGTGTAGTCGGATGTCGAGTTCATATGTCGGATGGTCATTTTAGGTCTGTGTACGCATAGGTATGCATGAATTGTCTATTTTAATCTTACGGGGCAGGTAGAGCATTGCTGCCACATTTCACGGTTGTGGAAAGGTTACAAAACATGAATTGTAGGGTTATAGTTTGTCAGAACATTGCCTATAAAAACGCTAATTGTCCTGAAATCTCTCAAATGACTTTAAGAATGACTAAATATCATAAACTACGTCGCTTATGATTTTTTTTAAATTTCGCATGGTTTAACAGGTATGTGATTATATATACAAACCAGTTATATAACAACTACTTGCGCTTGACCGCTAACTCCCGTGGACTACGATAAAACGCGCTTACTTAAAGAAAACCTATTAAAATTATATTGTATGAAAAACGTACTTATAAAATTTATAACAAAAATACCATGTATTACCAGCACTCCTACTAAGTTGTCTGTATGTTCATTTACATTTATGTACTAACATCATATTTTCCGTCCATCAAGCACTGGTCCTCATACCAAGAATTTACATAAAAATATAAATGTGAATACGGGCGCGTCCTAACCCAACACCGCTCGAATTCATCAGCGGTAGCGAGCAAACATTGTTCCCAAACGTAAGCGTGAATTTATAGTAAACCTTGCGGACAGTACATACAAAAAACCGCACTGAAGTCGAATAGATAGACTTTTCTTGACCATTACGTAAATTTGTTGATTTTTCTTTTTAGGTGTAGGAGAAATTTATATATCCAGCAGTAAGATAGAGAAAGCGTGGATGATGAATTGAAAACACGAGATATATTATTTTATATGTTATGTCTTCAATTTTTATACAATTGTCGCTATATTTCGAATAATTGTCATCACATAATGTTCAAACTAATTTTCAATGAAAGTAATAATTTTGGTCCAGCATGGCCTATATAGTTAAACGTAAATCGTAGTAGGTCGAAGAGTTCAATTAAGCATGCATTCTATTTTTTTTAATACCCACATTTACTATAAAATTGCGTAGCAATTCAGAGACAGGATATCTTACATGTCCGCAGAATGTTACCCAATGCTAATAGTTCTTAATTAAAATGGCTATGATATATGCACATTATAGTAATTTATCTATGAAACACTACTAATAAAAAACATGAGTAGGTACGTCTTGCATCTATTGAATTCTTATATGACCTGAACAAATATTGTGACATATCTTTTCTTCGTATTCTATTCATTTAAATAAATTTACAAAACTAGAAAAGCAAGGAGTCCCAAGCGATTTACACATGTAGGTATTAATACGACACACATAAATAAACATACCTAGTACCGTAGTATTTAAAAAAAGTACTTATAGGAAAAAAGTGGAGAAATAATTTTACACAGCATCCTTTAAGCTTCACAGTGGAGATCTACCCGAACCTTATCCGACCACCTGCTCCGGCGAGCAAAAGGAATCGCCTGAAAAATGACCAGCTGCTTTTTAATACTGAGCGTATTTTTTCTGGCCACGTTGTCATAGGGCCCGGGCAATTTAATCCATCACGCGGCATTGCGCGCCACCGTCCGACTCAATAAATTCTATATTATCGCAGACGATTCTGGTTTTATTGTTACTCTGCCGCCCGGAGAGATTAGTTCCGAGAACAGGGGGTTTTAGATTTTTGTTCATTTTTTTTAGATCCATCGATTTATTTACTTTGCTATCCGTGTCTATTTAGGTACTATGATGTTGAAATGGAAATATCGATTTATGTTTTCTTTTACTAAAATCTAAGTTGTTGTATGTGCTTCCTATGTGTTTAAATCCAAGAGTAACTTTCTTTCTCTAGTAAAATTTTCATAAAAAACGCCTGTATCGTTATGAAATTTAATATAAATATGTCTGAAGATTTACAAAAGTTAATGTTTTACATACCTACTTATTTGCACAATCGTTTTTAATCATCACGTTTATACATAATACTTAATAATATTTGTGCATCTCATCTTAGTAGTATTACGTACCTATTTAAATCGACTATCAAAACAAATAATATTATAAAATTAAAATATATCGGTCTTATCATTTATCCTAAACGATCGGACAGATTACGATGTCTATAGGATGCGTCTGTCTGTAGAATTTCAAATTCTATATTTTATAGGCAAAATGCCTTTCTTTAATAAAATCACTTGCCTCATCCAATCTCTCAATTTTCAGTCATTAGCGTAGCTATCGTTACATGGTTGATATTCTGAAAACACGTACGAAACGCTTTGGCTCCACTTTCATTGTGCGTACTGCCAAAATGTGGAATGCGCTTCCTGAATGGGTCTTTCCGAATAGATATAATCTAGGTGTCCTCAAATCGCGAGTGAATAGGTTTCTTCTAGGCAAGCGCGCTCCATCGTAGACCGTAACTGTCGCTTAACAACAGGTGAGTTGATGGTCAAGCGCAAGTCTATCGTCGAATAAAAATTTTTTAAAAAAGCACGTCGAGAGTATACAAAACAAGAAGTGTTTTTCTTACTTCCTTTGTAACAACTTGGCAACAACATATAAACTGATTATACTCGTATCTTTATCTTTTGATTCTATTACTTGAAACGTGATATCTGACAAAATATACTTACTGTAGTAAAATAAATAAATGATAGGTGGTAGCGGTCAGTCGATTCTGTCAGGTAGACAATGCAAGGCCGAGCAATAAAGATTGACATGTCAGCCACCAGGGGCGCTGCAAAATGTCAATCTCTCGATCTTACGCTCAGTCCAGAGGGAATGCACCGGCAGACAGACGATCTGCCTTTGATCTGATGCATAATTTCTAGACTATACCTATAGAGCGTTGTAAGATATAACAAAATAATACGTTGTAAGGAAGTCAAGTAGGTGTACTTATTTGAGTTAATCATAATTGAATAGATAGATAGAAGATGTAGTTTTTAATGGTAATTAATACTTATTGCTATTTTATCACACCCCTAAACAATGTTGTTACTAGCTCGTATAGTGCGGCTATGAGGTGTGTAAGAATTAACGAGAACAGATTTATGAATTTAAAAATTATACTCAGAAAAGATTACACCTATCTATTCACCTTTTACCTATTATAAAAATCGGTATAATTTCGAATTGTTCATTTTCAATGGAACGAGTATAGTACAATACAAAGATGATATCATCGCGTGTAGCTATGTTTAATTATAATCGGTTCAGCAGGTTTTTTTAGTCGAGGCGCAGTTTTCTTTTTGTCGGGGGTTTTGAGTTTTCAGAACGTATACTTGTTTAAATTTTAATTTATAAATTTGATTGAAAAAAGGATAAAGTAACTGGTAATAATTACCAATTCGTGCTCTTTGCTGCTAATCACCAGGCTCGTCTTGGCACTCAGTCGTATGTGGAAATTCGGAAATTGTGGAATCCGGACCAAGAATTTACTCACTTGAAATCGACTAGTTCTAGTGTCATTATATAGTAGTCTATTTCGTATTTGACTCGTCCATGTGCGCTTGTTTTTAGGTATTTATGGAAATGGAATTTATTTTCTATATATTTTCTATATTTTCTATAGGTATTCTGAAGTAGAGTTATGGACACTGAAGTATCATACAAATCCGATCAGTATTAAAAACAAAAAAATATCGTTTTGAGTCGCATGTGTTTTCACATTTGTAGGTAAATGTTACTATATAGCTGTGCGCAGCTTCACTTGTGTAGTGATGAAAAATGCTGAACATATGAAATACCTAATGCTAATATAGCTCATGTTTTTTTTCTAGTTTTTAGCTACATATCTCGATACAATGTTTCAAAAAGATCCGTCCAGCTGCTGAATCGTGAAGAGGTTTGTTATCTTTCATTACAAGGCAGAGCGACTGTCACTTTTTAACCGACTTCAAAAAAAGGAGGTTCTATGTTCCACTGTATGTATGTTTGAATGTATGTGGGTATGTATGTATGTTTCTATATGATCGACTTCAGCCTAAACCGCTTGACCGATATTGATGTGCGAGGTGTGTGATTTTTTGTAATAATAATAAAACATTTCTCGCAAAACTAAAATTTTACGCATACTTTCTCACAAAAAACGTGTACTCAACAGCGTACTAACCAAAACGAAATCGTAAGTTAGACTGTATAAACTGCTTTTCTGCAGTCGAGTATTTTGTTTTTCTTTTAATATATAAATTTGTTTATGTGTGTCCACCGATTTTTCCGATTTTTGTAGATTGATTTTGAATTTCGAAGTGGTTCCATATTTTTTTTATCAATTTCTCCAATTATTTATATGATAATTTTGTTCGAGTCTCTTGATTGAAGTCTATTGTTTTGGTTTTTAAGCTATATACATTTAATGCTTGTTTAAGTAGAAATTAAGATACAGATCAAACATGACAAATATCAAAGGTCATTGAGACAATAATCATGTAATGCAAAGTATCATCGGGTGCTTCGATCATTTTATTGTATGCTTCTCCCCCAAGCGTTGAGTCGCGCAGGTGTCGCACGCGGCACACACGCGATACGCACGCGGCTGGCACGCGGCAAGCACTCCACTCTCCACTTGTGATTAGACACACTTGCCACAAATGTTTGTCGCTTCGTGCCTTCCAATGGGACAAAGACAACCATTGTACGACTCAATGACGGCATTTGTGAAACCATAATATTGTTATTGGGGAGATTGGGGCTATTGCGAAATGGTTTGTGTTGTTTTTGGGCTGATTTATTTGCTGGTAATAAATTAGTAAGCATAATAATGGTGGACTGCAGTTATAGTAGAAAAATATGTCTAGAAAAATATAGTAAGAAATATATTTTTCATTACTCATACTCTGAAAGTAGGTCTGAAGTTGCCTGAGGTGCGGGTTGAAAGTAATACTTTCAGCCCTAGGGAGAATCGCTTTTAACTGCCAGCTGTCAAATAAAAAAAAAAACTAGTTCTATTTTCACGTTTCTATTGAGCCATTTCCAACTTTCTTTAAAGCCACTCAATTACAGCGCGATGTAAAATTGAAATAACATAAAGATTAGTATTGATTAAAGAATATTTTTTTTTTTAAATAACTATAATAATTTAGTTTCAACAATTTCTTTAAAATAACATTTTTGGACAACAGATTTGGACAAAATATTTACCATTTTTAATGATGAAAATGAAAAATATTGGCTGAATAGATTGCCGGCCACATCTATGTAAAATAAAATTTACTCATTTTTTCTTTATCTAATTCGTGTTTTTATTTTTACTTTCCTTGTATTCGTAATGAAAAGCACAGTGTTTACCTCGGGTTAAAGACTTATTTAGTCCCTCGAACTATTGGCTATTAAGCCCCGTCTCGGGACTAAGTAAGTTACTTTCACCCCTAGGGTAACAATGTACTATTGTTTTTGTACTTACAACAAAACGCTCATGAAATTTGAGGAGCGAATGCCTAAGTAAAGTAATTATTAAAAATAGTTATTATGTCAAACTTTTTTCACGTTTTCAAATTGGCATGGATTCCATGGATCCTATCTAAATAAACAAAATCATCTCTCACTTCTAATATATAATATTCTCACTTAGTAATTTTAAATCATTATAAATGTTATGAGAGAGAGAGAGAGAGAGAGATAACTGCGTGCTTTTACAATCACATTACACGCGGTATAAGCACGCATAAACATATTTTCAGCAGTTTTTATTCAAAATTTGACTGAAATATCTATGTAAAATGCAAATGAAATCTTTTTCCATTTATTACATTGTTTGATTGGCAAATTTAGAAATACAGAAGATTTTTTATAATCTTATAATTGTTTGTTAACAATTTTAACAAATTATTTTGGTAAAAAATCTCGTCTTTTACATCTTACTATATATATATATGTATATATATATATATGTCATGGCATTCCAGCGAATATATATTTAAATATATATTCGCCGGAATGCCATGACATCATTAAGACACAGACTAAATTAAAAATCATCAACAAATCTGTATATCAATCGAATCAGCGTGCAAACGAAACTATGGCATTAAAGTAATGGAACGGTTAAGTTAACCCTTGGCTAATCGCTTTGATTGCCGTTGCCGCGGTGTGGGATCAAGTAATTACTTAGCGCGGGTCGTCTACTTACAGAGGTTATCGACAACGCATCAAACGTTGCTTAAGAGAATTAACGAGAACGAAATTTTCAGTACGTTGCGCATTTTTTCATAAATGATTTCTACTCCTAAACGTTACCCGATTTTGATAATTCTTTTATTTATTATGATACTTTTGTTTAGATGTTTTTTTTATTTATATAACCTTTGCCTTAAAAATGAGTCCAGCCAGACATTATAAGTCCAACTTTTGCCAGTAGAAGCCTAACCAGGCGTCTAGTTTAAAAATAGTAAGTAATTTATTTTAAGTAAATTTTAAAACTAAAACTTTAAAAGAGGTGTTAAGTTTTATCATTTAATCTTGTAATTTTCCCATAATAATTTGTAATGAACAATAGTTTGTAACTCTGACAAAGATCATGGAACCCGGACTGACATTACCGACCGGAATTCTGACAAAGATCGTGGAGTTGAAACTCAAAAAAAGTTTTAATTATCATTAAACTTGAAAAGCTGTTAATTCAGTAGTAGTAATACTGTAAGATAACAAAAATAGCAATAGCGCATAAATCTGATGGATTTAACATTTTCTGTTTGAGTGTTCCGGTTCCCATGATTTCCATGTTTATTTTTAGCTCACTTAAAAGAGCCAAGTCATCGCATGTAACTAAAAAAACTGATTAAGACAAATAAAACAACTATCTATAAAAAAAAAACTTTTTAATAACAAGGTTTTATGTCTTATGTTCTTGTTAATAGTAAAGTACTCGCGAATACAAGTAAGTAAAGTACAAGACGAATCAAACAAGCCGAAACTCGATGGGGTTGCAGTCGTTTCATTACAGAGTTCCTATGACCACCTTCCAGCTCCATCATCAGACCCTGGTTACGAATGAAAGACAAACTACTCGTTAAGACGATTCAAATGATCCCAAACTCGATTGTTGTTTCGTTTCATTGCGAAGTTCCTTTGACCTTCCAGCTCCATCATCAAATCAGCACCATGTCATCATAATATTGTATTGTCACGCGATTTACACATGTATGCAAAATTTCAGCTCAATCGATAACCGGGAAGTGGATCAAATTTAATTTGCAAGATTTGATGACAAACATCGGGACAGGTGAAACTAAATAAAACCTTGTTAAAATTAGCCTTACCTTAACAGATTTACTCAGTCAAGTTCTGGTGCCAACATATAGTGCCTATCACGGTTTGCTGCGTTAATATCAAGTATACTTATATAATAACTATTATGTAAAGTCTAAGTGTAAATATTGAGTGCATATAAATCGATATTATCTATTTTCCCATGTCACTCAGTAATCTCCGTAATCGTGCGAAAACATCGTCGAGATGATAATCAGGCGGGACGAATTAAAATATCAAATGTAGTCGCGTGGGACAGCGGCGAGAGGGAGAATCGGACAGGACACGGTGCGCAGGCGCAATCAGCCGCACCTACCCGCCATTCGGGCCCTACCAGTGAGTGCATGATCGACATACATGCGTAAATACAGTATGGAGAAAATATGTGAGGTTGATAAATTTTCACACTGTATTGTGACCACACAGTAATGAAACTTAGAGTGAGTGTTTCATTCAAAAAACCATTTACAGTTGGATCCGAAAGTCAATAAAAATGTGTTTATCACGTAATTACACTATTTAACAATCACATGAGCGTTTGAAGATATTTCAAGTTTCCGTCAAGGAGTAGCAATTTTTTATCAATTGTGCCAAAATTTTGCTTATCTGACGGCAGTTGTGATGGGCGGAGAGACTTGCTTAGATTAAAATCTTGTTAAAAGTTTATTCGATGAGCTAGAAGCGACTCGAATTTTAAACCTAGTACTTCTGAGTTTGTGAGTATTGCAATAGCAATTAATAATAATAAAAAACCCAAGAAAATCATAAATATTAAGTACATATTTGAACAGATACACCTTTGACTCTATAAAATTTGAATTCCGTGAAATAAAATCAACTGTTAACTGTTCTTTTTAAACAGAAGTAGTTCGCTAACAAAATATATGGAACACCTGATTTTATCTATAATTTTGATTTGTTTATCATAAAAAGTGAAATAACTTCTATCCAGCTTAATACAGTCACCCTACAGTAAACCCTTTATTAACGTTTTATTAAAAAAAGGAACAACTTTCATAAAACATAATAAATAGTGATGAAATATACGACATTACAGAATTCTAGTATCAATAAATCAGTATAATATAAGAGTTAATGAGAGAGATGTTAATAAGAGAAACTTTTTATGCTAACGGATTAACCTGCTAGTATTTGTCGGTTCAACACCAGGAAGTTGAGATTGCTTACTGTTTATTGGCTGTATGGCACATATAATCTCACACTTCCCATGAAAGTACATGTCATGGATGTACCAGTATCTAATGTTACGCCTGCCTTATGAACTAATCGTGTGAACGTGATCAGTTATGGCGGATTTCAATATTCTGTCAAGTAGAGTTTGTAAGCATTTGAATGAAAATAAAATAAAATAGCTAACTATTACTTACACGGAATGAGATGTCATGAGTACGAGTATATTACAAGCAATGATTAGAATAGAATTAGAAAATAATAAATAAGAATACAATTAAAATGTGGTTCGACAACCAATACGCAGGTACCAAGAATTGCAAAAGTAACTACATCAATCGTCTTCAAAATTTTTTTTTCGTTATTTTGATTCAAAACTATTATTTAATTTTTCCAAAGTTGACAATAATTTGAGACACTGACGGTCCTATTATTTTCTTATTCTTTCGGTCAAGATATACTTCATAATAATACATTAAACATCCCAATGGGATTATCTGCAAGATATGTTTTACTAAATTACAATTTTTCTAAAACTTGTTACTTGATCTCATAAAATGCCAATAAATAATAAATTAGAAAAAATATTACTTGCAAAATGTTATCATTTTGAAAAAAATATTACTTTACAAAATGACACCTCATTCATTGTAATGCAAAATATTAATTTTCTATACCACACCATTCTTCTTTATCTATTCACCGCTAAGAGGCAAATCCGGGCAGGCACTTAAACCGATTAAAAAGTGACTTGTAGCGGCGTAGAGGAGCTACGGAGGGTGTAGCTAATGCTACGGCTCACTTGCGTAGATGCTGTTACGTAATTGTTTTTGTATAGAGGGATTAAATCTTATGTAAGCATTAGGTTAGCTTCGTTATAGTCTGATAAAAAATAAAATTATGAATAAAAATTAGTAATCTATAAATCTCAAGCAATTTTGATTATACTCTGCATGTAATAATAAACACATAGGTGGTGATTCTATGTCTATGTCTCTCTATTTGTCACGTAAGTACGAAATATTTTGCTGAAGATTTGTTTTATAGAGTAATTGCTACGCTACACATTAGGCTAGTTAGCGGTCAAGCTAAGTGTATTTTCGAATAAATAAAAAATAGGAAAATTGTTTGTTTTGCCGTTGTGTCGCTTATTTATAATAATTTTCGTAAACGGAAAATATCCACGATAATAATAAATATTTTATAAAGTTTTACAATCTTCATAAAATCAACTTTATTGTAAGCGTGTGAAAACTGTCCCATTCACAGTTCTCACATTAACAAATCCCTGAGGTTACCGCAATTATACATACCCTTGGAAAACTTTTACACGAAATTATGAGCAAGTTCACAATTTTCCCTCCCTCTCTTGCTAATATCGTTTATATACAGACATCCTTTTCTCTCCAAGTGAGTGCAATTATATTTCATTTAGCGCGGCACGTTGCCTATCTCCCTAGAGTATCCACGGGAGCAAGTGTGACTGTTGTCCCATAGGATTTAAGCACCATTTAAATGTGAGAACATTGCTGTGGTAAGTTTTTTATTGGTGTTGTCGTGTTTTTTCCCGTTTGGTTACCAATTTAGCAAATGAATGGATGGAGTAATTCAATTTGACTTCAATAAAAACATTGTCTATTGTCTATTTGGTAGAAATTATTCACTCATCTTTTTGTTAATAGGCAAGTGCTTTTATTAATTACAACACTACAATATACAACCTACACATACTTAAATAACTAAACTACTACATAAAACGTAAATTGAAAGACAATCCAATTGCTCAAATCCATTACCAGTTGACAGTGTACCCAGCATGCTAGTCTTGAACACTTCGTAGTTGTTTTCTGGAAATAAAAAAGGTGGGATTTTTTTTGTGGCTCAAAATCAATATTAAATAATATATGTTTTATACTGACGGTAAATTTAGTTTTTTAAATTATTATGTTATTAACCTGCTCCAATTAGAAGTACTTACTTCGCTACGCTTAGATGTCATAGTAGTCTCAGTTTAATAACCGTTCAGTTAATTATATAAGAGTCGAAATCTTAATTTCTAACCGACTTCTAAAAGGAGGAGGTTCTCAATTCGACTGTATGCTTTTTTGTATGTTTGTTATACGATTATTTCACCAATTATGAATCGGTCTTGATGATTATTGTTTTGCTTGATAAGTCATATTTCAGAAGTGGTCCCATGTACATTTTATCCAAACCAGTTCAGTAATTCGGTTTTTAAAACAAAATAACTGGAACAAATACATAATCTAAGTAAATAAAATTGCGAAATTTGAAGTTCGTTGTTTTAGTTTTTTAAACTATTATTTATTTTTAGGGTTCCGTACCTCAAAAGGAAAAAACGGAACCCTTATAGGATCACTTTGTTGTCTGTCTGTCCATCTATCTGTCTGTCCGTCTGTCCGTCCGTCCGGGTGTCAATACATTTATCTCGGGAATGCGTGAAAGTATCATGTTGAAATTCAAACGATATACGCAGATCCATAGTCTCTTGCTGCAGAAAGAAAAATAAAATTTCTCAGATTTCGTAAAAAAAGTTACAGCCGAATATGTCGTAAAAACGCACATTTTGACACTCACAAGGGAAACAAAACATATGGGGTACTTCCCGTTGACCTAGCTAGAACTATGAAATTTGGCAAGAAGCATTGTGTTATAGTACACATATAGGAAAAAATCTGAAATCTGGTCATTTTTAATTTTATCAGAAAGAATAGGGAAACAGGGAATTTAAGCAAAGAAGAAAGGTCCATATTTTAAAGTGCATTAACCGTATCATGTGGGGTATTATATGAAAGAACTTAATAAGCACAAGCTAAAACCGATTTTTAAATATTTTTACAATGCATATTTTTCGATTTATGAAGGAAAATATAAAAAAATATGAGTTCCCCCTTTTATCTACTAGTTTGTACGGAACCCTCGGTGGGCGAGTCTGACTCGCCCACCGAGCCGGCCAAATAAAAAAAACCGGCCAATTGCCGGTTTTTTTTATTTAAACTTTTTGTTAGACCGTCGTCATACGGGCACGCGTATATTATAATGGCTTAACGTTTTCTATAATCTACAAAAATATGAACATTGAGTTAGAAATATTCCAATAGTACGTGTGTGGAGTAAATCACACGCCCCTCGCGCGACATCGGTTATGATGTCCATATATCGATGCTGGCTGATCGTATCTGACACAGTGCTTCTGCCTCACTAACTTGTAAACGACATAAAGATAAACTTACTCTTTTAACTCCATTGTTCTATTCTGTATTGCTTATATTTGAACGCAATCTTAAATTATTCAGATTTCAGATTCAGATTTTATTTATTGTTAACTGTGTTTACATCAATTATCTTAAAATGAGTCTGCATATTGCACTTATAGTTTCAACAAGCAAAAATAAATCTGTAATTTAAACAAAACCGGGTCTAATTGTTTCTTATTCTATAAGACCCGGAAGGAAGGGAAAGAGGAAGTAAACTTCCTCCTTTCCTGGTAATTTGTAGAACTTCTTCAATTGAACTTCTCGTCGCAAGTAAAAAAAAAAAAAACTAAACTATACAAACTATTTAAAAAGTTACTTACTTTATGTAAACTCATAGTGTTAGAAAAAAAATGTGTTGACTGTTGTTTTATACCCGACTGCGCTGCGCGATATAAAACAACAGTCAAGGGCTATGTTTTTCGAGCGTAAGTATGTTTGTATTTATGTTTCTATATGACAGTCTATAGCCTAAATGGATTGACCGATTTTGTTGTTCGAGATGTTCTTAGATTCGTCTTCAGTTCCTGAGTGTCATAGACTATATTTTTTGTAATACGTCTATCGCAAAAATGTAAAAAGAAAACGCGTCCTCCAACGAAATTATTACGAGAATTATTCTAAATGCTGCGCATTTATAATCTTTTACAGCGATTGTACGCATATTTTCTCACAAAAACGTACACTTAACAGTATCTATAGCGTAACGAATTCATAACGAACGAAACTAACTAACGAATTCGAATTATAATTTTGGTTTTTTTTTTTAATATAGTTACTTGTAGTATTTACACTAAGTAATTCCTTTATAGTGGAGTATTACAACTTACCGAGCATACCTAGTAACGCAATATTTCTGCCATTATTTACATTTTGCGTATAGCGCTATTGTACGTTTCACTTGACTTTTTGCTACCATTATACTGCGTTTATCGCCCAATGATGAATAAGTAACGAAATAATAGTCATTTATTAGCGTCAGGGCACCGAACGCCCCACATTTGTTGCAAAAATCACAAATGCCCTCCGCTCACGAGCCATTTACCGATTACTTGTCCCGAGCAGCCGAGCTATTGTCTGCGAGTTACGGCTACACCACACTTGCTACTTTTCTAACTGTGGGGCGAGCTGTGAACTAGCGTTGTTACGGATTTAAAATATACATTTTGATAATACAGAGTTGTTTTTAATGAACAAGATGACTTTTTATGCCTAATTGTGTTAAAACATAACGAACATCTTTGCTATATGTACCTTTGGACACCGCGAAGAAAATCAGATGTTTCATTCATTTTGCCGAGTATTGATTATTTTACGGGTGTTTTTTTTTTTGTAAATTTCTAAAACACGTAGAATAAAATATGCTTAAGTGTAATATGTCGAAAGAATACAACATCAGATTTGTGCAATAATAAGTTTAAGTTATTTGTGCAATAATAATAAGTAAATAACTGTAAAAAGTCACTAACTATACTAATAACTTATACATACACTTGAACGCGTTTTGACGAGTTCTAAGTATAATGCAAACACAAAAAAATTAATGACCTGTCTTCTAGCAACTAAGATAATGATAATATGCTTGAATTTTAAATTTGTATGACTTAATTGGTTTTTAACCGACTTCCAAAACGAAGGAGGTTCTCAATTCGTCTGTATATTTTTTTTTCTTGTATTTTTGTTCAGAAATCACTCTGCTAATTATGTTTTTTTTTTGATGATTATTTTTTGTTTGGTAGATACCTAATACAATAACCTCAGAGGAAGTTTCACTTTTTTTTATCGTTTAAGTACTTTGATTTTTATAACAAAATAACTGAAAAAAAATCGACCAAGTAAAGGAATTGCGTTTTTTGAAGTCGGTTTTTCCCCAGTTTTTTTAAACCATTATTAGCGTTCTTTCGCTCATGTACTCAGCATAACGCATCATCACAGTTTCCAATACTTCTGTTGCTAAAAGTACCGAGTATGCGCCGACCCTTACATACTTTATTTTCATTTCTGCTTTCCTAGTGACATTTATCATCGCGATCGGCCTCGATTTCTTCCACTGGCTAGGTTTATTGACTACACATGTTGACAGAGTATTACAGCAATACTCGTAACAAGTGTTATGGGGATGATGACCGATTTATGTGCATAATAATGGAATAAATACTATAAAAAATTGATTACTTGTAATTCGTTTTCGTATTTCCGCCGTTTTTTGTCACGTTTTAGCAGTATCAAAACAAAACGTAATATTAAAATTGTTCAACAATGTTGCTTTTCATCTTATTGTTGGGAGTTCTGGCATAAAAACGGTTTCTTAATCTATTTTCAACAGTTAATTAGACTCTCGGTAGTAACTTATTATTTCTACTCATTTGTGTGCACTTTTTTTCTATAGAATAGCTTTCTTACGTTTGACCACCAGCTCGCCTTGTGGGAATTGACGCTATGGTGAAGATGAAACATGCAGACCTAGAAAGAATTTATTATACAAGAAAAACAACGTTTACGTGAAATATGAGACAAGGGGCTTATTCGCTTCGCCCTCGCCATGCCGCGTAGCTTGGATTGTTTTTCATTTCGAAGTAAATAAGTATAAGTATTACATTTAAAAAAACATGTTTCCAATCATATAAATAGTCATCTAAATCGGATAATGTTTAAAGGTAAATATTAGTTTTCTGTGAAAAAAAAATTGTATGAAATAATCACAGAATTCGCCCTATTTACATAGGACCAAAAAAAATTACATTTTCTAACAATTTTGACTATAAAAAAACTAACAATATCTCGTACATTTTATTGAATTTATTTAGTGATCTGGGGGCCTAGTACGATATTTAAATTATCTTATTTCTATACCACCAGAAAAAAAATATAAGTATATAATTTGTATAAGTATTAGTTTTGAAACTTTACATTTAGTAAAACAAACATAAAATACGCTTCTAAAAAGTGTAACGTACGAGTAATTGAAAAATTTTAACTTACGGATATAAAGTTAATTATACCAAAGTAAGGTCAGACGTGAACATCTGTCGATCGCTATCGGTTATTTGTCGTGTCGCGTGCCACCTACTGATTGGATCATTGTCCCGCGGAAGAGCACCCGATATGTCCCTATCATCCTTTGAACAATGTTCCAAATTCAAACGGTGTATATCACGGTGATTCGTCAATATTTCTACCGTTCCATTTTTAATTGAAACTAGGGTTGTGCATTTAGGGAAGTGCCATGAAGATCGATTACGAGTGATTAATTGAGTAGATGTTAACTTGCATTATTTATGACTTTGAGTTTAGTTGACTGTTTTTTTTTCATTGTGACCTGTAACATATTTAATATGACTTATTGTTGTTTGTAAAGTTTTACGGCATAATAATATAGACAATCCATAGTCAAAAAAGGCAAGTCCTTCAATGCATTTTCTTCATTTTTATCTCTCAATCATAACTTATTCCGTTTTGCCCTTCTTTCTATTGGACGGTTAAAACGGAAAAGCTTTGGTTCTACTCTAAGTAGTGGCATAAGCTGCCTGAGTAGTCTTCTTCAATGGATATGAGTGTCATAAAATCACAAGTGAATCAGTTTCTTCTAAGCAAAAGCGTTCCATCATAGACTGCAATGGTTGCTTAACATAAGGCGAGTTAGCGGTCAAGAGCAATTCTATTTGTGAAAAAATATTTCTTTCAATTCCTGTCAATAAAGTTCTAGCAATGGTCAAACATAAAACTATCTTAGTCAAGCTCTCAGTAAAGTGGTAGTGACTTTACTGGAAGCGTAAATGAGTTTTGCCGTCAATATGAAAGTTTAATGTTTACCACTATATTTTATGTATTTACTCCAATTCATTTTTGCAATCGATAATTGAAATAACACAAGTTTAGAAAAATAAAGCAATACGGTGGCAAAGTTTTTCATTCATGCAATCGATAAATAATGAAAATAACACAAGCTTAGAAAAATAAAGCAATACAGTGTCAAAGTTTTGTAATTCCGCCAAAACTCATTCGTTTTTCTTTGTGAGTAGTATGTATCAGATTTAATATTGTTGTTGTGTAGGTGTAGTCAACCTTATATTTAAACGTGACTGAGTTTTTGGATGACATAGGCAAAATAACAAACTTTTGAAGAGTGTCTTAAAATAAAATTTAGTTTTGCACGCGACTAAGACAAATTACAACAGTTTTCCAGAAAAATACAGTCAAAACATACACGCCAAATATTTGTACACTATTTAAAGAGCGGACGTTTGTGTAATTCATTTAAAGAGGTTATTAAACTTCTAAACATGATTATTTATAATCCATGTGTCCAAATAAATAAACAGCTACGCAGATGAATAAACAGTGCTATTTTCATGAATATCAATTTAATGAGCTGGTAAAGTCGGGGCTTCATCCGTAAAATTGGATTGGAAACATATTTTTACCCAAAAATAATTATATAAAAGAATTAAATTTAATTAATTATTAAATAATTATATGTTTCCAATCTATGTACCCACATAGATTTATTTCAACACACCATTGAAATAATTATGATAGAATTTATTTTCAACTGGCTGTATCCACACCTTCATTCGCGCGTCGCGGGTGATCTTAGAGATCAGGGGCCCAATTCAGTTATTCAAGACCGCTCCATAGCCGAACCATATGTGGAGCGTTTCCCGTCGGCCGCCATACTTTGTTTGATTCAGTCACTTTTATGTCATACAATTGACACATTTGATGAGACGTAACACGTCTTTCGCTCGTTACTTAATCAAAAAATAATAGCAGCCGATAGGAAATGCTTCGCACAAGGTTCAGTTACGGATCGGTTTTGATTAACTGAATTGCCCTACTGACCTTACTCGATCTCTCGATCGAACTCTCATCAGGTTCGATCGATTTTCAAATAACCTTCACTAATATTTTTAAGAATTTTCAATTTTGGGATAAATTATGCCAGTTTCTTTTCCATAGTGTGAATACTGAGAAATAAACAAACCGAATTTCGTTAAAATTTTACCCGTACTTTCAACGCAAAGACACCATACAGACCGAACGTAAACCGATAATAACGCTTGGAGTAATTAAAATTTTCGCAGATATTGAACCGTTTTAATTATTGTTTAGAATAATTTTAAAATTTATTTTTATTATATCTTTCAAAAAATTGGTAACATACCTTTGGCGTCACTTAACAAGGGTCCCATTAGAAGAGTGCAAGTCACCTAGAGTGCGATATAGAAAGCCATTTACGGAGTTTCACTTCATGATCAAATCAGAGATGAGGAGATACGTTGCAAGTACATATAACATGACCGACATAGGAATTCCGAAGAATCGTTTGAATAAGTCGGCAGTGGGCAAAGGAAGTGGGCAGGCAGTGGGCATACTCGTAGAATAGATGGCCAATAGGGCCGAAAGGTTCTCAAGTGGCGACCGCGTACCAACAGACGAAGCGTGAGCAGGCCTCCAACTCGGTGGACCGACGACCTCGTGAAGGTCGCGGGAATCCGCTAAATGCAAATGATAATTATTGTCATAGGCTTCTCCCAATGGCATCAATAACGACTTATCTATAATTATTGATGTCACTGGTAGAGGCCTATGTCCAGCATCTTAATTAAAAAACATCTTTGGAGCAATCTGTAATTGTACAAACAAAAACAATATTCAAGAATTTTACTTTGGACGCGATTGTCGTACATTTAAAATTACGCTAATCAAAATTAATGCCTCTCTTGATTATTTTGCAAAAGACCACCGCATGGTTGAAACTATAGTAGAAGATTTCTGTTCAAATAGAAGTGATTTATGTTATAAAGAGTAAAGATAAGGCAATTTAGTTGTAAAAAACACGAGAATTTTATACAAATAGTGTATTGTGCCGGTTAGGTGTAAAAATATCGGTGAGAATATATGTACTTATAAAAAATCAAAATAGAAAACAATTAAGTAATATTACATATATATATATATATATATATATATATATATAAGTAAATACATAAATTCAATAACCAAGTTAAGAAAATAATAATACACAAAATAAAATGAAAACAAGGTATCACTCCATAATAAGTCATAATAGTCAATGTTCGTAATTTTATTTTTAAATATACAGACTGAATTGAATATGCTAGAGTATATTTAGTCTGATATTAAAAGCTTCAGGCATTTGCAAAATGAAGTAGAAACAACAACTTCTGCGTCAGTAACATCATAACATCCATCCGTCTAATGATTTTGCAACGTAATTCTTTCGAAGCAGTATATCAACTGGTAATTTGCAGTGAGTGAATATTTCGGGAGTTAATGTTTTAGCCCGAGTTAATAGTGCAGGCGTTAGTTTATTTATAAAAGAAGCGATGGGGTTTGGGGTAATGGAGCATGGCTTATACTCGCGGACGCATCTGTCGTCGATACAAAAAGAGTTTGAAGTCATGTCAACTATTTTTTTATTTTGGTTTTTGTCACTTAATTCACTTAACTCACCAATAGTATTAAATAAATTAAATTATTAACTATTCCCATTTATTCATTTAGTATTTTTACAATACAAATATATGTATACATATAGAAATAACATAAATATTGTAAAATACTTAAAAGTAGGGTGCTGACGGCTGCAGGGCAGGGCTCACACTGTTGACGATAAGGGCTACAAACGGATGAATATCTTGATAATGCGCGCCGCATCTACGATGACTGCCTTTTGTATTCGATTCTTGACCCAACCATGTTGACCGTACCATCCTTCATGATGTATTTCCGATAGTTACTCGTTTTGATAACTTTGTCTTCAATCTCTATCTGCAATAGCACAGGCAAACTCTTCAGTTTCACCAAAGATGTCACCGAAGCGTAGCCAGTTCACCAACGCCAGAAACTCTACATCGGGTCCTGTTTAAGGCCCGGTAGAATCTCCCTCGCTACTGATAATTATTATTAGTATTATTAGTTTTAATGGTATTTTTATGTAGTTAAGACTGAAAAAATAGATTTCAATTAGCAGGGTGCCCGGAAAAAATATTTATAATTGAAATTATTTAAAAAATATTGAACGGAAATGTAACCGGCAAGCGCAGCGTAGGAAGACCAGCCACGAGGTGGGCAGATGACCTCATACAAGTGGCAGGAAGACGCTGGATGCAAGCCGCTTCCAATCGGTCTTTTTGGAAATCCATAGGGGAGGCCTATGTCCAGCAGTGGACTTTTTATGGCTGAGATGATGATGATGATGATGATGAACGGAAATGTTGAATTATTTTTAGCGAAAATATCATGGGACCACCTTAGAGCTCCCTTTAGTTTTTCTATTAGAAGAAATCGAAAGACGAAGAAGTATAGGAATAGAAATGCAAAAAAAATATCGATTGGGAATATTAATGTAAAGTTGCTTATGAAGGAGGTGCAACTAGTTAACGAATAATTTTAGGTAGTTAAGATATATTTTTATCTCAATTTTCTTTTTGTACTACCTAAAATCATTTTGTAACCTGAGTACAAAATTAAAGTGGTTTTAATATATTCCTTATGACGATGAATTATTTCAATTTATTATTTTAATAGACCATTCTGATTTCATTAATTGGCAGCCAATAACTAATAGTTTACATTTTCAAAATTAAACCAAAATAGGTTCATCTGCTTAGAAGCTACGATTACATATAGAGTAGAGACATATAGATACAAAGATTTCTAGAAACATGGTGATGAAAAATTAGGGATGTTATAAGGGGCCGTTAGGGTTCATTAAACCGGTTGTTAAATAAATATTATAGTGTAAAAAACTGAAACTTCAAAATACACTATTTCGTTTACTCGGACGGCATTTCTTTAGCGATTTTGTTTTAAAAACTAAACTACGAAACCGATTTAGATGAAATTTCCATAGAACTGATCTAAAAGTACCTACTTACAGCCTTTCAAATAAAAAAGAGTTTTCCAAATCAATGATAGACAATGGAGTTATTGATTAATTGATTAATTTTGAATGATTTCGAAAAAAAGAGTCGTTGCGAGACGCATTGCAGATGATTCTCGAGAATTTTCTCTGTTGTAACAATCATGCATTCATCGCCATGCCAACACCAGTCTGCCCTGCCGCATTGCATGTTTCACATAAAAATATCCAGAAAAATACGTGATTACCCATTTCAACCTACATTTTAATGAATAAATCACGTCACCGGCAAATAATGTTAACACCATAATAGCGTTAACAAACTGATGAATATAAAATGAACGGGATTCAATTAAATAAGATGAGTTGCGTCAACGCACCTGTCACTGTTGCTAAACGACGTAGAATAGCCGCCATACGGGCTAAACAAACGACGCATTCATCTCTTTATTATGATGTGTTAATCCAGGATTATCATCAAATGTTAACACATGTTACCAGTTACTAAAAAAACCGAACACACAATTCCATAACAACATAACTATTTAAATGTTAGAAATTGAAACAAGCTTTATGCGTTGAAAGATAGAGTCTGGAATTAAAGCGTTCTGTTAGGTGGCGGAATTGGTTGGATGATCGAGGGTAGCTAATATTATTCCGGGGCGTTCGGTGTTGCCTTTTCATCCGCTAAGTATAAACAGGGGGGTGTGTTCGATGTTTGAGCTCGACCGCCGCCTCGATTGATTTACTTTCTATTACCCGATGCGATACCAGTTTGGAGATATTAATATTTTTGTTTTGTATTTCTGAAAGCTTTTATTCTACTTGCCCTGTTAGTATGTTAGTATGGGACAAATCTTGCGAGTTAAATTAGAACCACTTCCTGTCGTTAGATTAGGTTGAAATTTGGTTTACTTACGTAACTTCGGTGACAATGCAATAATATGGTACCATGAAGCTGGTCTCAAGATGGCGTCGGAAGGTGGCTATCGGAACTCCTAAACTAAACGAGATAAAACCGTCGAGTTTGGACTCGTTTGAATAGTCTTGACAAGCACTCTTGTGCTATATGACAGCCAGGGTCTCAAGATGGCGTCGGATGGTGGCCATAGGAACTCCTAAACTAAACAAGATAAAACCGTCGAGTTTGGACTCGTTTGAATAGTCTTGACAAGCACTCTTTTTTAGTCTATTAAATAAAATATTAAATAAAAAAATATATTTAAAAACAAGCTTTTATTTAAATGCTCTAAAACGAAGAAAATAATTTTTATATTGATATAAATAAAAGCTTGTCGCGAGATTTCAAACAACATCGTACCTATCTACTAAGTAATATTTAATTCCAACAAAAGACTTAGACGCGTTCTTATCATTTGCTTAGAAATAAGTTAGTTTGTTCTTTTGAAAAAAAAAACATGTTTGTGTTCTCGCGACAAGCTTTTATTTTTATCAATATAAAATTTATTTTCTTGTTTTTAGAGCATTTAAATAAAAGCTTGTTTAAAAAATTTTTTTTTTTAATTAGATTATTTAGATTGCGGGTAAAAGTGAAGGTAAGTTCGGGTTTTTTGTAACCTATAAATATAAAATACGTTCCATATTAATTACTTTGCATAACGTTACAATGTATTAAAAATAAAACCGGACAAGTGCGAGTCAGACTCGCCCACCGAGGGTTCCGTACAAACTAAATAAAAGGGGGAAATCGTATGTTTTTTTTATATTTTCCTTCATAAACCTAAAAATATACATTATAAAAATATTTAAAAACCTGTTTTAGCTTATGCTAATGAAGCTCTTTCATATGATACCCCACATGATACGGTTAATTCAATTTAAAATTTGGGCCCTCATCCTTGCATAGAGACACTATTTTTTTGCGATTAAATTAAAAATGTCCAGTTTTCGGATTTATCCCTATATTTCATAGTTCTAGGTCAACGGGAAGTACCCCATAGGTTTTGATTCCCTTGTGAGTGTCGAAATGTGCGTTATTTACGACATATTCGGCTATAACTTTTTTTTACGAAAACTGAGAAATTTTATTTTTCTTTCTGCAGCAAGATACTATGGATTTGCATATATGGTTTTAATTTCAACTCGTTACCTTCACTCATTCCCGAGATAAAGGTCTTGACACCCGGACAGACGGACAGACGGACAAACGGACAACAAAGTGATCCTATAAGGGTTCCGTTTTTCCTTTTGAGGTACGGAACCCTAAAAACTAGCTTTGAACCACGGTTTTACTCACGCAGTGATAAATAAAACGGGCCAAGTGCAAGTCACACTCGCCCATCGAGGGTTCCGTACAAATAACAAAGAACAACCGGGCGAAGATAGTCATTGATAAAAGGGGGAAATTATATATTGAAAAGTTTTGGTCATAAACCAAAAATTATACATCATAAAAATGATTAAACACCAGTATTAGCTTGTGCTAATGACGCTCTATCATAATGTTACCTCACATGATACAGTTAACACACTTTAAAATTTGGACCCTTATTCCTTGCATAAAGACCCTTTTTTTGTGAACAAATGAAAAATGTACAGTTTTCGGATTTTTTCCTTTATGTGTACTATATGACAATGCTTCTTGCTAAATTTCTTAGTTCTAGGTCAAAAAGAAATACTCTATAGGTTTTGATTCCTTTGCGAGTGTCGAAATATGCGATTTTTTGCGACATATATGGTTCTACTTTTTTACCCAAACCCTAAAAATGATGATGAAGAAGAACGGTGATGATGATGATACAACGTAGCTTATGTACAACTTCAGTTTCCTACCTGTTGTACCTAATTTCATAACAATCGGTTCAGCCACTTGGTCGTGAAAAGGTAACAAACATACACGACGAGGATTTATTAGTTTGATGGTTTGTTTGTATAATATTAATGTGATTAGTGTGAGTATTATGTAAGCAAATACCTGTATATTACCACAAATTAGAAGTTTATATATTGATTATTTCAAAAATACCCGAACATAACGCTTTAATTCCATTTTTATTGTTCGGTATGCATAATACTAAATACGTTTATAGAGTTTGTAAAATCGGGGTGTGTTTACATTCTAAATGAATCGTTTTCTTCGAGGCAAACGCACTCTGTCGTAGACCACAAAGTTTCCTTAACACCAGACAAGTCGAGAACATTTTCTTACAAATGCAAAAAAATATAACTTGCCATCTGAAAATTTTTGGCAATGAAAATGTTAAATTACCCCAAAAATATTATAATTAAGGACTATACAGTTCGACAAATGAACTCATAATATAACTTTCGTGCTAAAATTTACGTTAAAAATAAGAAGCGTGCAGTTTTATCTTAGAATTTCTCTACTAAAATATCCTTCAACATAATAATAATGAAGATGAATATAAGCGAGATCAAACGTAGTGTGGCAAAGGCCAACCGGCCGGAGGCGAGGCGAGGCGACAGCACTGTCAATATTTGCGCGCCCTGCCCCTACTAATGAAGACAATTAGATCATTCCGCGCGGCCTCACGTTTTTCATACTCGTGGCGCCCTCTGCGTCAAACAGACGCCTTCATGGCACATAATGTGGATGCAAACATTACATGCAAACACTGGAGTCGACAGTTTTGTGGCTTTCCTTGAAGTTGTGGTCTTACCTAAAACTAATTTGATAGCGTCAAAGCTTTAGAGCGTATTTACTTAAGGTCTATTTTGTTTGGTAATCTAAAGGATTGGATGAAGCTTTTGATAACGATGGGTTTAATTTTAATATAAGAGGCTTACCAGATAATTTCCATTCAATGATGCTCCGCGTCTGAACTGATGTGTCAATAGTCGTGGAAAGAACACTCCTGATCTAAGTGTCAAAAAGGCAAGTACCTATTGAGGCTTTGAAGAAGCTTTCAGAGAAGGCACAACGGAGCATATGAATTGAGCTTTAAAAAATTCTACTAAGGTGACGAAAATGTGATAAAAATGAACTCAAAACATCATAAGCTTGCCTTTTCTTCGCCTAAATGAATCCCTTTCTGTCATCTCCTACCTACTTTCCGAAATGTAGGTATCTATAACAAAGACAGACCACCATACCATACCACCATACCACCACAGTGACATACACACTGAGTTGTACTAGTTTGGAAAGTTGTATTTTCCCGTAGTGCTTGACAGTTGAATCCAGAGCAAGCGTTTACAAGGTTTGAACCACGAGCATGTACGAAGTGAGTGGTTCTAGTGTAGAACCAAGAAGGCACGAAACAAATTAACTTTATAGCTGAGTGTAATACGAGTTTTTCACCAACATAGCAAGGAAAATGTTTAGTTTACCTGTAGCAATTGTACCTGCTGTTAATATGTGACATTGATAATTGGAGTCTGTAACTGGTCCCCCCTACAATCTAATTTTAAAAAGAAATAAGAATAAAGAATAATAATGCTCTAAGTCTAACTTAACTAAGCTTAACCAACACCCCCTTCCGCCTACTTACCCTCTACCCCTAAATTGCTTTAAAAGAAATATAGATATAAAAACCCTGGTTAGCCTGCCTACGTGCTAAACCTAAATTGCGTCTAAGGAATATATATAATAAAACCTGAAGCCCGATACCCTATGTTGCAGCACCTAATTATACCTATAACGTTATATCTGCCCCTATTTACTTTATACTAACTCCTTATATAACTGACCTCCCCTAATATAATATATTACCCCCTACAAAATACATGGTCTAATAAGAAACATTTACCCTACTACAAAAAGGAGGACATTAGAAAGGTTCTCTACTTATAATGTAAGTGTTTAAATCTATTTTTATCGCTTAACATACCTACTTATGCAAACCTAGGTGGTATTAAAACACAGGTAAGTAATTTAGTAAATGAATGAGAGTAAATCCTAACATTTTGCTACCTAGTATTGGCTCGTGAAAGTCTAGAATATAACAATGGCTCGTGTATCATCTAGTAGTTAGAAATGGCTTGTGAATTGACTAATTGTTAGATTAATAGCTCGTGTATCGTCTAGTGAATAAGTATGGCTCGTGTATCGTCTAGTAGTTAGAAATGGCTCGTGTATCGTCTAGTGAATAGGACCCCTTTCGTTGTGATATAGTAACCCAGTAAAACATTGGAAATGAATATATTAGATCAACCTAGCCTAACTGAGAATTGGTATTGGTACCTGAACTGTGATGAAGTGAACGATCCCTACATAGTTGTAATATGTCTGTTATGCCTAGCATTATAATAAATTCAATCAGTAATCATTTATGAAACATAGAGCTTACCTAGAAAGGTATACATTTGAATAAAGTCAAGTCTGTAGTTCTGGAAGTTGTAAGATTGAGTCGAGTCAGTAGAAAATATTATTTATTTTGTTGTAATGAAACAGGCCCCAAAACCAACGCCTGTTTCGATTCACTCCGCCGACTATCTGGGAATGAGTGACCTCCATTTTGGGATCTCGGAAGAACGGCTTCCGTATGGACTCTAATTGTAAAATTCAGTCTTAAGTCATATTTATTAATTATACTCAGTCATAGCTACAAGCAAAGGACTGGGAACTCCCTTTTTTCTTTCAAGAGGACGTGTGTATTGTCTGTATGTACATTATTTCGCACTCCTACCAAAACAAATAAACCCACAGACCGGTTCCTGGGGTTTTGGAAGTCAAGTCAGTAATTGTCATAATTCTGAGTCTAGTCATATCCTAAGTATATCTTTCCTGTTCTCTAGGTCATACTTGTTTTCATTTAAGTACAAGATAAACTGAAATTATAAATGTTGTACAATTTAACCAGTATAATCTTCATCCATTAATAATATGAAATCGTTCAGTCAATCTGACTTCTGTTTGTCGTGCTATCCTTCAATATATCCAATGTAGAAAGGTCGAATTCCAGTTTCTAGTGAATTCTAATTGACCTTAGGGACAATCTGCCCTATTAGATCTCATTAAAGGAGAACAAAACTCACACAGTACCTTTTGACTGAAAATATAAATTGGCGTTTACCAAACTATAGTAAAACACCGGGTCTATTTGCCCGTTTGTAGTCACAATTCTCTGCAACTTTTATGTGCATATTTAGATAGAATTCAAGCAAATCATTGTAATTTTAATCAGTTAATTTGAGAAGAAATCAAATCTATAATTTCAGTTTATTTGCTTATATTCAACAATATTTAGAGAGGTTAGTTTTTCCTAGAGCTTTCTTTGTCTATGTCTGTTTTTTCCCCAATATCATTTTTAGTATAACGTAAAGAAAGACTCGATTATTCTGTACCGGGTTCCGTCTATAACGATGAAATCTCTTAAACTTGGTAAATATGATTATAGTGCTTCAGTGTTCCTTATGGGATGAATTTTTAGAACACTAAAGACCAGTTAATTTGCAAAGAAATTAAATCTATAATTTCGGTTAACTTATTTGTTTACAATCAACATTCCTGGAATAACATAATACATTTGGGCTGACACAACAGAATACATTTGACCTGACTCTATGATATAGCCGCTTCCCGCCAACCTATAAACACAGCCTAGAAATCAAAGTTTATTAATGTAAAAAATATTAAATTTACATACCGACAAACGCAGCGTAGGAAGATCAGTCACAAGATGGACAAACGACCTCACACAAGAGGCGGGAAGACGCTGGTCGCAAGCCGCTTCCAATTGGACCTGTTGGAAATACCTGGGGAGGCCCATGTCTAACAGTGGGCTTCTTATGGCGAACCTCCAGATGAACCCTAATTTACCGATAATGATTTTATGTAACCAACGAAATTAATAAACCACAATTAATTAGGCTAATCAAAAATTAATCATAATAAAATTAAATTACTTCCCTATTTCTTCTTTAGATTACGCAAACTAATATTAAAATTTTCTCAAAAATTAGGCAACCCGAACAGAGAGTAAGGAGAAACGCGCGCTTCCAAATAATTGAACACTGAATTGAAAATTGATCTTGAACGGATTCTACTTTTAAATTTGATTACAAACTGATTAAAATACTAATTCGAAAATTGATCTTCGACTGAGTCCCGACTCCACGCTTCGATCCCTTATATACTAATCACGACTCCCTCGCCCCGTACTCCTTTCTTCTTTCCACAGAGCTCTGCACAAGAGCGACTTTTGCTAGTTCTAAGAGTTTTGAGAGTTTTCCGAGTTTTCCGACTTTTCCGAGTTTTCCGACTTCTCAGACTTTTTGCACCAATGACAGTTTTGCCATAGACTACAGTTTTCCGACCTATGCTACACAATATGGCGTCTTTGCTTTGAACTAAATGTTTGCTTTGAGTTTATTTAATTCAAACTTTAATATACATTCGAAAATCGTCTTCCATATTAATTTTGATGATTTTTGTTATAAGATATAAATACAAGAAATTAGTTTCATAAATGAAATAATATGACAAATAGAATAATAAAACATTTACTCCGCGCCATTTTGTGATTTGAAAATTCAATCATTCCTGTTTTGTTTACAAAATGTGTTTAAAAATATAGTAAAATATGTAATGTGTTAAGAAGAGAACTGATTAAATTTAACCAAAGATGAGCCAGAAGATATGGTAGACAAGTTTTAATAGAAAAACATGGTTTTCTCCTGGATTTGCAAGAATTGAATTATGCTGCAAATTCACGACAACAACACGATCCCATCCTTCATCATGGATTTCCAGGTAAGTTTAATCTAATATAATTCCGCCATTATTCTCTCAAGATACTACAATAATTTTTGTTCAATTAATTATTTCATATAGGTACATAACCTCAAAGTTTCGAGTTTCATGAAAACTTTACTTACAACAAACCCCATTGAAATTTCATCATTGATTGAAGAAATTTAGCTGTTTACACCCGTTAGACTACTTAAGATATTAACTCTATTAACAAAGACTTTTGATGTTCTTAAAACAGCCAAAGACATTTAGGTTTTTAATGTAATTAGTCATCTTTTTAACATTTTATTTTAATTGATTACAGCTCCCGTTTGCCTCTTCAAGCTATCAACCTGGTTCCAGCCAAGGACATACCAACAACTCATACAAATATTGTCAAAAGGAGATTTATTTTGAGTTCTAAATAAATAAGTGATCAATGGAATTAAAGCATTCAGGTACCTCTTCCTTCATGTTAATTTGTTCTTATATAGGTTGCAGAAAGCTTAAACAAAGTGACTTTTATATCAATCAGTTAGATTAGTTAACCCTAATTTGTCTTATCAATCCATTGATAAGCTAATATAATAGTTAACCTCAAAATTGTAATTATAGTGACACTAAATATAGGATTTTAAGTTTTAAATCTCATTAGAATTGTCTTAGAAATGGAAATAAGGCAGAATTAGTATTTTAGATTATATTAGTTTCATTTTAGAAGATCTAGGCTATAATTTATACCACAATTTTTATTTGAAATAATAGAACATAGTTAACCATTTGCATTTGTTTTATTTTCAGCTTAAAACAATATTCTTCAAGTTTGTCTGCATATACCCAAGGCGCATCATTATCTAAGCAGGAGTTGCCAAGAAAATATACACAGCTATTTCTAATATCATTACGGAAGAAAGCTTAAGTTGATAACAATTTTACCAAGCATGAATCTATCGAGGTCATTTATATAATATAGTCTTTTATTGGTAAAACCATGTAGAGAGCTTAATTAAAATGACATTATAAAGTTTGTTAGTGTCCATTTTTTATGTCCAAACCTCATCGGTAAGTTTTTATTAAAAATATTTGTGTAATTGTACGGGGCAGTAAACCTGTACCGTTACAAGTCTTCCGTGACACTAAGACACAAGACTAGCAGTAAAAAATAGTCTTAGTAAAATTAGGGTACTCCGTGACTCATTTTAGGTGAAATTATATAATAATAATAATTTTCTTTATTCAGGTACAAGTCCCATTACATATTAATTTAGTTAATATAATATAATATAAAGACAATTGTAGGTATGTGTAAAGAACAACACAAATTATTTATAGAATAAAAATATAAATTAAAAGTAGTTACCTACTTGCGGTTGGCGTCCCGGTGAACTGATAGCCAGTATATATAGGTTGAAAGCTTACGTATTCTACGCAAAGCTCTATGAACTGTTGAAGTTCAAAGTTTTGAGTTATATTTCATATTTATTATGGTCGTTTCGGCGACGTACTGTCAAGCAAACATTAGGTATCGCAACTCGTAGCTTAGTTAGAACATTCTCTAACTCAGGTTACACTCAATACGATACATACAAGAAATAGAAATTCATTCCCTCCAAATGTTCTATGCAATTGTTTTTAAAGTCAAAACATTAAATGCATATTAACCTAATTTCATTTTGAAATCATGCGCGGTAATAGATTTGAAACTGAGCACACATTTAACCTAATATTATAAATTGGGAAATAGGTTTGTTGATCTGTCTGTCCCTAACCTTCCGTAATTTTCATAAATAGGAAGATTAAAATTTAAAAATATTGTTTTTTATTAGCTATTGTTTATCCCGAAACAACAAAGATTCTTTTAGAATTGTTACTAAGCAACTACTCAATTTAAGCAAACAAAAAGTCCAATTTCATTTTTGTTTCTGAACTTATGATCGACATTTGTATTTTCCAGAAATGTCTATGGCTAAAAGTTGGAAAAATATACTTACCTACTTAGTACCTATGTACGTACTGTCACCATTGGTAACTTTAACACCGTGTCCAACATTGTACATACCTTTTTAGAAGGTTATCAATTTTTTGTCCAAAAATTATTATTCAAGTTATCTAATAAATTAATAATCAATCGTTTTGACTACGTTGGGTAAATAATCGATAACTATCGAAAAAGCTTTGTATAATGTTTGACACGGAGTCAATGTTACCCACGTTTACAGTAAACGTAGCACGCGACAGCGCGTAGTAGGAAATAATAAAAGAAACGAAAATTGGACGAAAACTCGTCGAACAAATGGATGTACGAGGTGCTATATAGACCAACACTCATTCATACACTATATTATAATCACAGACATAGATAATAATACTATAATTATGGTTGTATAAAGAATTAACATGTACGTAAATAAATCCGAAAATCATTACTTTCCAAACATCCTTCCACCTAGACTAGACTATATTAATAATTAGACTATATTAACAACAAAAGATTTTTCGCCTTCATATCTCGCCTCATCACAGTTCAAAATGCATCTCCATCGTCAACGCGTGCCACGTTCATTAGAAAGTCAAAGTCGTGTGGAGGCGAGTTCCCAGAGCCAGTTGAGGAGTAAACTCTGGAACTGTTGACGTGCACCCGAATACATTAGCCCCTGTTTGCTGCCACATGGCATGCCTCTGTTTATTTTAATACTCAGCCATTGTCGCTCGCCGCTGTTTGCAGAGGGACTATGCTGAACTGCCATATGGGGCTGAGTACACCAAAATATAAAGTTTGCGATTAATAATTGCAAAAGAAAACAACTTTTAGATATTTTTAAATAGGACGTTTTGAAATAGAAAAGTACAGTAGTGATTATAAATGGCGATAGACAATGAATATATTTTAAAGGATTAATGGCGACAATGCACTTAAATGATCTTGATTGTAAGTTTCTAAGGTGTGTACAATAAAGAGTTTATCTATCTATCTAAATGTAAGTTATGGACAGTTTAGACATGCACCATTTTTTTTTATTAAATAGACATAACTAAAAGCACATTAACTAAGGACTAATAAGCTTTTTGCAAAGTAATCAGCTGATTGGGACAAAGATAATTTAAGACTACGTTATGAAATTGATCTTCAACAAAATTTAGTTTGTTGTTTGTTTTGTCGTAGTTACATGACAAAATTATATTATAAAATAAATATACTTTTTTACAGACACCAATTAGCATTTTTTATTAAAGAGATGATATTTTGGGATTACAAGATTAGCTCAAACTAAAATCTATAAAAAAAAATTGGTTGTCTGTAAAGTCGGTTTACGGACGATAGTTTAACGAGACAACGTCATAACAAAACATTGATGAAATGATGATGATGATGATGATGTAACGGGACAATGAGCGTAACGTACCGGGACATTGAGTCATACTTTTTCGTGCGTGCACCCGGCGTTCATCGATTTATTAGACGTTGTCACGTCAAAAATATGAGTACGTATTGACCGCTTAAAATATATCCGTATTCATGTAAAGATTAAATCGTAAATGAACTCCAAAATAGCAGATATCTATGGCTTAAATCAGATAATAATCTACCATAGGGACGTTCAATCGTCCAAAATATGATATCATTATGTTGTCCTGCTTCCATTTAATCTGATGTTAATTATCATCCCGAGATGGCATCTGCAGAGCGCGTGTTTCACATTTAATTACATTTGCGAGTGCAGCGCCCTCTGCCGGCCAATCGGTTCATTTGCAAAGTGCATTTCGATGCTGCGACAATTGTTCCGACCCCGCGCTTAATTGCCCGCCCGTTATTTATTATTGTCATTTCTGTGCACGCTTCCCTGTTTATCGAACCATTCATTTACGATTCCAGTAAAATTGTATGGTAATTAAGATCTGGGATAGTGCTATTTACAAAAGGTTCGACCGCAGACGAGGAAAACCGGAGGGAAACTTGAGAGAATGTTTACATCAGAAGCACGCATCCTATTCGATAAACATCGCAACGAATTCCTACAAACACATCGGCGGACGTTTATTTGCCTCGGGGCCACGCTCCGGCTCGCTCGACTTCGCATTCCGCTCGCCGTGCTATCGGATCGCTACTCATTTGTATTGGCGGTGGATTTTGTATTATTTGTTTGTTTGCGGATGCCGCATACGTTGGGAGCTTTGATTTTTTCCAATTTGGAAATAATGCGGAAGGCACGGAGCCCGGAGCCTGGGGCGATGGGCTGCTAGGCCGAGCCAATCAAGCGAACCCGAGCGTTCGTTAGTCGCCGACGCCCGACGCCGAGCCGCGCTTGGTTACCCCGGGCACGTATCTACGTGGGACCTTTCCACTCCGCAGCGTTGATTTTCTCGAATAAAATAATGAACTTCAGCAATCTTTGAGTTCACTTACCGTTTAGAAAACATCTTCCTCGGTATTACACACATGCTAACGTATAAGAGAGGAAAATGAAATTCAACAGTTTATTTTCGAATTGAAAACAAAGTTGGCTAAAACTAGTCATTATATCATAACAGCTGTAAACCGTAATTGCGACTGATGTTTATTAGTACTTTCGAATGAAGTATCGATCATTATGAGCTTACAGAGCAAAACAAGTCGCTATATCGGGAATAAGGACAGTTGCATTGCCACATGTCATAACTGATTTGGAGATGATTTGTCCATGTAGAGATGATGTAGAGGCGGAACGCCGGAGATCTGCCGGGTGCAGCTGTGGCCTCGCTAACATAGGTACGTCTCGTGGCCTACACTCAGACAAATGTAGCATCAATATATCTTCTACTCAATGTAATGCATATTTGCTAGCATGTATTTTAGTTGTTGCAAAAATTGTAGTGTACAATTGCAAGACGTCGAATTTATTTCTGGAGTGCATAACATATTATCATTCCAGTAATGCAGTGATAAATATGTATGCATTCAAATATGTTCTAAAATCAGCGGCGGGGTAGCGGGTCATTACCGTCTATCATATTCATTGCCAAGGAGAGCATTATCGCGTAGGAGTAGGTACTAACCGGTCGAAATAATCATTATTCATGCCTTTGTCATCAAAGTAAGCATACCAGGGAGTTGCGTAATTTTGAATGTTCCAAATCTTACAAAGAAATATGTACTGTACTGAACAAACATCATCAGCGTACAGCGATGAACAAACAGGCGTGCGTGTGATTGTGTCGCGACCCGTTCGGCTCGATCGAACGACCGTTTTTTATTCGCGAGCGTGCCCAATCAGCGCCAGTGGCAGTTGCAATTATCTCTCGTAGCAAATCGAATTATGATCAATTCGGATTTGCTCTCATACGAACGAATATAAAACGGTTTGCATTAAAATTTGGCGCGCGATGCACGGGATGCGTTCCCATTAGTTGGGTCGAGCGTTCTGTTTGTTCATCGGAAGCCGCGTTCGTTCGACGTTTTCATTATCTTTTTTAACTGAAATGTTGGGTTTTGTTTGCTACCAGAATGGATCAAAATTGTGATTGTTTACATTTTCAGGTGTGGTTCCAAAACCGGCGGGCAAAGTTCCGCAAGCAGGAGCGTCTCGCGCAGCAGAAGGCGGGCGAGGCGCCCGTGAAAGCGGAAGGCAAGCGCGACAAGCCTGCGTCCCCCGCGTCGTCCCCGCACCCCGCGCCGCCTGCGCCAGCGCCGCAACCCGCACACCACGCGCTGCCTCATCTCTCGCCGCCTGACCTAAAGCCTATCACTTCAGCAGGTGAATATCGTGACCTGAGATATTTCTGTAAGTTCACAATGAAAACACGTATTTTTATTAGTTATGAGTAGCTTTATCGTCACAATATAGATCATATAGATGGATGGATAGTTAGAAAAATCTACTGAGCCGAGTCTCTAAAACCTGAGTTCAGTTCATTCCCACATGATAAGATAGTTTCTGCTGCGGTCCAATTGACTAAAAGTCGATTTAACACTGTATCATTTTAACCAATCAGAAAAATTTCTCAAAAGCCAAAATAGCTTAATAGCTATTTTTTACATATTAAGGAAGACAGCTTGAAGTTGCATAAGAATTCCTTACCAATACTTTTCAACTTCTTAGCGCCCGCTGAACAATACTCTACTGAGTATTGTTCAGCGGGCGGCGACCGTAATCCACGTGGATGTCGTTAAACAAATACAAATATCGTTAATCGTTAAGAAAAACCTGATTGCAAAAGATAAACTATGATATTTTATATAGCATAAGTCGTTTGGTTTTAGGACGTGTGAAAAAGAATATATTCCTTAGAAAAATATAGGCAAGGCTTCAACAAAACTAAGTTTTTCGATCGCGGATAAAACGTTGGATTGCTAGTTATTACCGATACATAAAATTGTCATAACCATAAAATGATGGTTTTCAAATATAGTTTTATACCTATAATACATACATTCCAAATTAAATAATACACATTAGCATGGCATAGCCTAAGCCGCTGGTGGTAAAAAGAAATGTATAAATTAGAAAAGTTAGCTAATGGATTTTTCATTAACCAAAAAAAGCTGTTTCGATCGCGTACAAAACGGTGTAACGCAAGTTCTGGCTAAGCATAAAATAAAGTTTCAAAATAAATAAATAGTTAACAAAAATCTTCCGAAAATGTGTCCAGAATAATTTTAATAGAAATGAATACAATGTTCCATTAAACATTTATACATCCGAGCTCTTTGGAATGCGCCCACTACAAAACCGTTTATATAAATTGCATCAGTCTGCACTTTTAGCAGACATAACGATCTGGCGAGAGGGAAAAATTGCTAATGTTTCATTACATTATTTGATTTCGTAACTGAAAAGTGTTTATTTTTGTTTGGTATTTATTTGGCAGCCTGGTCACATAAACGATGAAAAATGACTTGTTTTTATAGAAGACAATGTTTTGCGTTTGTAAGCCTACGTTGCTAATTACTGACACGCTCATAATTAATGACTTGCAACTTATATTTAAATGTTTTAGCAATAAACAAAGAAACGTTACGTATTCAAAAAAATAATACATACGATGAACGACGATGATAGAATTTTGTTGACAGTTACCTACATTTTTAAGGTATTTATTATATATTATTATTATATACAGAGGGTTTTTATTCCGTATGTAATAAGAGCGAATTTTTAGCGCAGCGTACGCAGTTGAGAAAGTATGTGCCCGCTTCAATTTATTTTAGTAAAAACATATTCTTCTGTGAGTCTCTCTTATCTCATTTAAAAAGTAGGTGAAATAAAAATAAAAAGTTCAACGGTATCGGTTACCACTTTCGAAAGAGTAGTATAAATAAGCGATGCAGCATGAAAAAAATATTTGTAAGATTGTGTTGTATTTTCGTACGCGTCGTGATGTCACGGGATAATTTTAGACGTCATATCTGCTACATCGATTGACTGAATTACCAATCTGAGGAGTGAGTCATGCTTTTTGGCCAATGGGCGAGCTTTATCTTGCTATTTTAACCGCGTATGAGCGTGGGAGAGTAGAACAAGGCTCTTTTAGACTATGGAATGAACCAATTTTATTATTAGTCGCCTTTAAATAGAACTTCGGTAATAACTTTCAGTGACGCTAGATGTAATATTACAACAATAGTTGAAAACAAAAGCTTTTCATCGATAAACAGGGTTTTTGTCTTATGACGATACAACAGTGTCCCAGTTATATCGTAATAAGATAAGCATGGGATTAAAACGTCTACGCGAGGTTTCTTGAGGAATAAAATTATTGTTTTTGAAGCATGTATGTATGTATGACACATGAAAACATGTTTCTTGTGTAAGCTTGGCTGTTTAATTTTATAACATTTTTCTAGCCAAAAAGATATCTGTATGTTCAATATAAATAGTTTTGATTATAAATAAATAAATATTTGTGGACATTTCACACAACACCATCTAGCCCAAACTAAGCAGAGCTTGTACTATGGAACTAGATGGCTGATATAATACATATATACTTTTTTTTTTTTTAATATATACATATGATACATAGAAACACCCAGACACAGAACAAACATCCATGCTCATCACACAAATGTTTGCCCTGGGTGGGGATCGAACCCACGACCTTTCATTTCAGCAGGTAGACGTACACACTACTGACTGAGCCACAAGGCCAGTCATTATGACACATACTTAAACAAAATATTCTAATTCACACAGTCTAGCCTTGGATTGACTGAACCATGTTGATAAAGGCTGTATTTAAAACTTTGTCGCAGTCTTTCCCCTTGAAGTACCTAACACGTTTTTTTTTATTTCAACGTTAATGTTTCGTCATTGGACGATAGTTGTGTGTTCTAAGTTAATAGTACCTAGTTCCTTACTGCAACCAAGTTTTTTCATACGATGCATGTGTACCGTCAAAAATTGACAAGAGACTGGAATAGCAGCTGATTATTTGAATTGTTAATTTAGCAAAATTTCCTCCAGTTAGTTTCACATCAGTGTATAGAGACAATAGGGGCTCGTAGAGGCTAGTGGAGGCATAGACCCGGCGGCGGGCTAATGGTCGCGGTCACATTAATCACATTACCGCCAGCCGCAGCCACCGCTGCCGCCAGATTTTCACTTCGGCTCATTTGCGCTAATTCCGCGCGCGATTGTCACTCAGGCTTGAATAAACAACGGAGCCGCGCGGCAAGGATTAGGTGATTAGCGCTTAATTGCGTTACCACGATTATTTCGCGTTCGCCCGTCGGCCTGCAGTCTGATTTCGTATTCGGATTTTGTATGCGAGTTTCGCTTGTTTGTCTGTGCAATTACGCTCTCGATTGTGAGCATGCACTTAATTAATATTTAGGATTTCCGTCTGTGTATGAATTATATATATTTGGTCTACTGTGGCAGGCAATTTTCCTTATTAAGTAGGGCTTTAGTTAAATTAGTTTAATCTCAAATAAGCCTATCACATAAAATTTGAAATGCTTTGCAAATACGCCAAGCTGGGTAAATCTTAAAAATTATTTCCATATATTTCTTTGAGGTGGAAACAATGACCGATAACTCCTAGTATTTTTTCTTATCTTATATATAAAATGATTTTTTATCTTTACAGCCAACAAGCTGTGTGAAGAGCTGAACGGTGTCGGAGGAGGTAACGGTGGCGGAGTGCCGCCTGTGAGCAGTGCTGGGGGCGGGAAGTGGGCCGGCGGTTGCGGCCTGCTGCGCCAGCCTTCGGGATTCCCGCTACTCGGGGTGGCGCCGCCCAACTATCTTCTCTCCGACCACCTGGGCACCCTCGCCAAGTCGAACAACCATCTCTTCTAATGGGAGCCACGCCGGCCGTCTCAGCGACCGGCCCGCGAGTCGCCCACTCGACACAATATAGATTACTGAACACAGTACGGACTCCATAGTGGGTCTAAGCGCCTCAGTGCTGTTTCCCGAGACATGCCGTTAGAAACAAATGTCGATGGCTGACAATAGGCGTAGCCGGCCAGTCGCGCTGACTCCACGTCATGTCATCGCACGTGCATCACGCGCCGACCAGGCACCTGCCCAAAACATTCAAGTAAATCATTTTAGTGAACGTACAAGTGACATTCCAATGTAACTGTAGTGATTGACCTCTAATGTGCGAATCACAAGTGCCAAAATCGTGTCCATTAAAGTGTTATCGCAATAGTGAACTTTAATAAATAAATTTTAGACGTATTTATCTATCATAGTTTATTTACGTGCGTAACTTCGAGGGTGTTAAATTGAAATAGATTATTTGTTTGGGTAAAGTTGATGTACGAGTAGGATAATTAACATTATGTTGTGTGATATGTCTGTAAATATAAGTAAGAGTACATTCCAATACATTGTATACGTTTTATCGAAGTATACTTGTAATTTTAATTGTACCGAACAAAAAAATTACTTGCGTAAGTAGCTACCCCGTATATAAACAAGCAGAAAATTCACTTTATGTAACATATTCAAACTATCTACGTTCTCATGTGATAATTTATATAAAGACTAACTCTACTGTCACATAATTAATTTACTTTGTTTTATTTTTATTGTTTTCATTTTTAAATGTTTTTGTATTATATGCTAATTAGTTAATATTCAAGTCTGGTTGTATTTAAATAGATTATTATAAATTTTGGACTGGTCATTAAAGATCTCAAAATGTGTAAATATGTATTAAATAAAAGAAAATAATTGTAAATACCCTGATTTAGGTACTTAGTGGTGTACCCGAGTGTATGTAAGTAACTACAACAGACGAGTCTGTCGAGGGTGTTTTAATAAAGTGAATTATAAACTGCATTTCGAATTTTATTTATTTTTAATATTCTGAATTTTCTTAACCTGTTATAATAGATTAGATATTGAAGACGGTAACAAGAGCGAACATCAATTAAGTATTACAATTATCACCTCACGTATTCTTTGCTCTACGAAAAAGTGGATATTGCAAAGTTGTCTATTACCTTTCATTTATTATTAGCTTCTAGAGATAAAAATAAATTTATTTATTATAAAGTTATTTGTACACAAAAATACAAGAAGTATGTATATATACGAAATTATATTATTTTGTATTATATTATTTGTAAGTAATTATTTTGTACTTATGTATTGAATAGGCTTACATTTGACCGTCAACTTTTCTTATTATAAAACAGAAAACTTTACTTAACTTTAAGCATTGCTTAAAATATTTTGTCAACTTTTCGCTGACACGTAATGACTCTTGCGGAAAGAAGACAGATAATTTAAGATGATGGTTAAAATTAAGTAACGTTTTTCGGTAAGGCCGTCAGATTATTAGGCTTACTCTAGCAGCTAATCCCATAGTTAAGAAGTTTCTATAAAAGTAGAACCTACTTAGCATTTCAAGGCTAGAGTGAATAGATATTTTCTAGTTAGAGGTTCGTTGGCCACAAAAGAGTGGTCAAATTTAGGTCTATTTAAGTATAAAAAAGCGTTTTATTATATTATATTTTTAATATATAGTTTAATATCAACCATAGAATGCACCAATTTTACGGTCCACTAGTGTCGATAGAGAATCACGCAATACTGCGATGGTTTTCTTTTAAAAATACTACAGAAAATTTTAATGGATCGTAAATAGTTGACTTTCACATAGATACTTAGTTACCCTTTATTAAACACCACAAATACAGAAAAATAAATACAGAGAAAACATAATTATAGCTAGGCACATAAGTGCTTGATGTAGAGTTTACCTACCCTTGAAACGTCTTACTCGGCTAGTTACCGACCTTGTCGCGAGACAGAAGGGCCGTCGTACTCTGCTCTTTGTCATCGCCTACTATTTGTGGAAGCGCATCTTTCTGAAGGCAAAAATCGCTAACTATTGTTATGTGTGTAGCTACAATTTACATGCGATAAAAGTTTTACGATCGTGTAACGAGAACACTAATAGACGTGGAATGTGCACAAGCGCTGAGGAAAAGGTTATAAGGATATGACGTCGAAATTGTTTCTGTTGCAAATATATATGTGCAATGCATAATTTTGATCTTTAGATGCATGCGTTAGCTTAGACCAGTGGTTCCAAAGCTTTTTTTTTCAATAAGAGACCACTTTGATTTCGTTATTATTTGAAGGTATCGTTATCATTTAAAAAAAAACTTCTATATATTTTTTATGAACAGAGCACGCCATATGAATTGTATAAAATGCTGGTTTTATTTCTATATCTTTCCTTCCTGATGGAAATCTTTAAAAGCTTATAACTCGGAAGTTGATTAGTCTATTTAAATTATTTCTTCATTCATCTGTATTTTCGCAACATGTCATTAAATCCAATTGGATTTAGTATTAATATTAAGAATGCATTATAGTTGCGCCGAGAGGTTCAATCCGTGAGGATACATTTCTAGGAGTAGGAAAGTTTCACAGGGATTTAGATCCCTTAACTAGGTATGTATAAAACATTTCTCGCAAAAAAAGTATTGATCACTTGGCTTTCTTACTGTGTGGTATATGTTGTTGAGTAGAAAAAATGGATGAATTGGTTACAATTTTTCGTCATTGGTTGATCATTTTTAAACTGAACGTTTTAAGTTATGGTCCTAAGCCGAAAGCGTTGCATACATTTTGCCAATGTAATTTTAATATGGAACAGCAATTTCTTGAGATTTTGAAAGCCACTGGAGAAGTGCTCTGTCAAGTCATACAGCAGAACACCTTATAGTGTTTATAGTTTGGTAAAAATATCATGATTTCTAGGGTTCCGTACCTTAAAAGTAAAAACTGAACCCTTATAGGATCACTTTGTTGTCCGTCTGTTCGTCTGTCAAGATCTTCTATCTCGGAAACGCGTGGAGGTATTGAGTTGAAATTAAAACTATATAAGAAAAAACTATAGTCCCTAGCAGCTGTGAAAAAATCAAACTTCTCAGTTATCGTAAAAAAGTTACAGCTGTAACGTATATGTCTCAATAAACCGCATATTCGACAAAGGAATCAAAACCTATAGAGTACTTCCCGTTGACCTAGAACTATGAAATTTAGCACAGAGTATTGGTATACAGTACATGAAAAGGAAAAAATTCGAAAACTGTACATTTTTAATTTAATCACAAAAGAATAGGGTCTTTATGTAAGGAATGAAGGTTCAAATTTTAAAGTGAGTTAACTGTATTATGTGTGGGTTATCATATGATAGAGCTTCATTAGCATAAGCTAAAACTGGATTTTAATTATTTTTATTTTGTGTAATTTTCGGATTATGACCAAAAATTAAAAAAAATATATATAATTTCTATTTTATCAATCCCTTTTATCAATGACTAGTTTTTACATACGGAGACAGAGGCGTTTAAAAAATAACAGAAATTTAATCTGGATTGTGTGTCACTTGTTACAAATAAAAAGTATGTATTTATGTAATGCTAGAGATTTCCTGTTTTCGCAATGTCACTCTCTCGTAGTGCGAATTTTTTCACAGAAAAACTAAATTAAGATTAAAAGGAACTTTTTTCCTCTAATATATGAAGCGTCCAAGGCGCGTGGGTTCCGGCGACAATGATAACTCAGCGGGTATTCATCGGAGAGGCGCGTGCGCCGCGTGGGCGGGCGGTGCGCAACACCTACGGAGCTGCGTAGCGACTAGCGCCTAACGCGCGCCCGCCCTCGCTCATACGGAGCTTAAGCCCGTTTAAGGAGTGCGCGGAGCTTTTCTTTATTTTAAGAGTCGGCCTTTACTTTGTAACATGAATGGTGTGGATAGATTTGGATGAAATTTGGTATGAGGGTAGATCTTAATTGACGTAAGTTAAGCTTAAGCTACTCTTTTAAAAGAGTAATGGTTTCCCTAATATAATAGCGTTTCGCTAGCAAGTTCGTCAACGGCAGTAAGTACCTACTATATGACCACATTTGTATAATAAAAATGGCCAGACAAAATCTCTTCTTCACACATTCACAAAATAATTAGGTACCTAAATTTTTTATTACTGGAAAATAATATAGAAAATCTTGATGGATATTTCATACAACACCTTCTAGCTCAAACTAAGCGAAACTTATTTAATGTGATCTAGACAACTTATAGAATACTTATATTTTTTTCTTCTAAATACATACTTTTGATACATAGAAACACCCAGACACAGAACAAACATCCATGCTCGTTACACAAATGCTTACACCCTGGGTGGGGATCGAACTCACGACCTACGGCTTAGAAAGTAGACGTACTACCACTTGAGCAGGCAAAATACTTTTTTTTGATAGTTTTTTTTTTATTATATCTTTTATCTTTTGGTGGATTACTTGGTTGGTGATTGGTAGGTAAACTTTTGAAACTTCTACTGTAAACTCGTTTGTTTCTGCTCGTTTTTCGTACTAACATTAGGAGAATAGAACAAGTAGCAGCAAACTAGCTATTAAGACTGAATTTGATGATAATGCTAAAATAGTATGTAAAGAGTAGAGAGAATAAAATACCCACTGCAATCAACTTGTTCCCAAGTAAAACTTTCATATTTCATGTTGAATATGGGCTAATTAAGAATTACTAAATTAAAATCACTGAAAATTTAACGAGGGCAACTCCAAAGTAGCCACACTCTTTCATGTAAAAATGAGAGCAAATAAAAATAAAATACAATAAAACTATGATTAATAAAGTCACCGTTCCATGGTGGATATTTCTACAACCCGAACGAAACGCTTTATTTCCACTTTTATCGTGCGGACTGCTAGATTGTGGAATACGCTTCTTTAGTAGTTCTTTCCCGATAGATATAATCTGGTTGTCTTTAAATCGCGAGTGAATTGGTTTCTTCTAGGTAAGCGCGCTCCATTGTAGACCTCAACGTCGCTTAACATCAGGCGAGTTGGCGGTCAAGTGCAAACCTATTCTTACATTTTTAAAAATCTACTAGTTACAGAAACAGAACATACGGAACAAAGTATATATAGTACGATTATAAGTATAATATTGTCTATATCTTATCTTTTCTATATAAGGATACCTTTTATGTTTCGTGAATTGGCATAGAGAGAAAGCTCCCAAGTTGGTCCCATAATTATTTGAGAAACATTGCTTTATTACTTTTTTAATAATCTCTAAAAATATAAAAGTAATTATAATAAATAAGTCATAGTAATAAAAACCAATTCAATTAAAATTAAAATTTCGTCAATTGAAACCCATCCTGCATCGACCCTGGTGGAAAAGTGCCCATAATACAAACATTATTGCCACGCTGTATGGCAATAGACAACCTTTTACTGAAATATAAATATTAGAACAGAGAGATAAGTGTTCCTGTAGTTTCAAATGTATTCACATCTCGAACTGTTTCTTGTTGTTTATTAGGACCGGAAACATAAGTTAATAAAAGAGCAGAAAGTGTAATTAATAATTAAGATACATTGATAAATCTTGTTTCATCTTACTACATGAAAGTAAAACTAAGAAATTAATTATCTTTACACGATGAAATAGCCGCAGTAAACTCAACTATTTATTTCAGTTAGAATTCTATACGTTCTAAGTACTACGGTACTGTACTTAAAATAAAAAAGCGACCTATGATCTGTAATGAGTAGTATGATAATATAAATTAGTATTTATTTTTTATTTTAAATGATATTTTATCCATAGATAATTTTAAACATTCCAGTTATGATGCCGATGTGCGTGTGACGCGGGGATAAAATGAAATGAAATGAAATATTCTTTTTTTGGAACTAAAATAAAGGGCTACAATAACATTAAGGGCACGATGCTACCCGCAGTAGGTAGTTTAGAAAACTGTGTCGCGGGGAACATCACCCACCTCCAGGGTAATATTACATTTTATATTACAGTTATGAATTTAAAGTAGATATTTAATTAAATAACTAGGATTTAGATCGAAACATAAATTTTTTACGAATTTTAGAATTACAGAAAAATAAATATATATAAAAGACAGATCATTACGAATATCCTGTTTTAATTGAATAAAATACATATTCGTATCATATAAATTCATTACCATATGTAGATAGTAAAAAAAAACAACAACATAGGTACAACATGACCTTAATCCACAACATTCCAATCTTTACTCAGGAACTTTTTTCAAAATCGTCAGAGATGGCTCCCTAGGTCTAGTCCGGTAAATTGTACTATAAATTCTATTAGTAGAATTTAGATACTCCCGATTTCGAACAAACCATTTTCAAGATACGTAACATTTTTATTATGTTGTATACATACATCTAATAAGGTGTTTATGATTGTTAGTAAAACTTTGAGAATTTTTCGATATCGATTGGACAAGCAGATATCAGAAGACCATGTCTGCTTAATTTTACTTTATTGTTATGTAAATTTAACTGCAAAATAATGTAATGGTTCATTATATTTTCAGGACCAAACTGCTGAATATGTAATAATAAAAATTGGGAACGAAGTAATGTATATAAAATAATATTTGTATAGGAAAATGCAGGAAAAATCGTGGTAAGTAGATATTTAAATGACTTAATTAACACTAAAAATGTAATTACATCCATAAAAAGTGCAAACTAGTCTAGCAACAAATTTGTAATGACATTAAGTTGGTAATATAATAATTCAGAGAAGATATTACCACCGTAATTAAAATCTAAACATTTTTTTTTAGAATATATCGTAAACAACAAATAAGAACAAAGAGTTTAGTTATCGCGGTTGTTCACTTACATGATTGAAGGGTATGTTTATCATGACTTGTTTTGAAATTAAGCTCCCAATACTAAACCACAGTTACACACGATCACGGGTGAAGAAAAATCAGTTTTTTTTTCTATTATACGCAGAGCACGCGCTGATATTTTTTGTTTAACCTCTTTGTTCGGTGTAACACTTTTTATAATTGTTTTTATAAAAAAAGAAACTTTTGTTGATACTTTATAAAATTATATAAATAGATAGAAAAGGTATATATAGCTATAACAATAAACGTAGCCATAAGTCTACGTATAATAATAACCAATAACGATTTTGATAAATGCTGTTAACAACTGATTATAGTTGTTAACAGCATTTATTAAAATTGTTATTGGTTTTAAAATTAATAAACATTTCAACTTCGATAACTTTGCATGTGTGCTTTGAGTCAGAGCCTATTTCGCGTGTACAGTCACGCAGTGCGGTGTGCGCGCGAGTTTTCCAGAAGGGCGCATTCTCTGTGCGCTCTATAAATACGTGGACTCTGTTTTCAGGAGTTCAGTCTACACGGGATTCCACCGCGACCACTCCTGCCTACCCCAGATACACACACACACTCACACAACATGTCTCTGGAACGCCAAGTCCGCGCTAAGGTCAGATACTCTTCTCTCTTTCGTTTTATAAATACACGTCAAATAAAAACAGTGTTCACGGTTCATTCACAAATCATATTACAATGTGCTCCCATTTCATTAATGACAGTTTTTGACATTTAATTCAATTTCTTCAATTCAATTTTAACTCAATTTTTTATAAATAAATTTATTTATATGTCTTACTTAAAATTATTAACGCTACAAATTGGTAATTTATTTTTTGTCAGACTTAAGATCAAAGTCATTAGAATTAAGAAATTCAAAATACATAATTATGATTGGTAGCTTAACATAGTATCAGCTGTAAAAGTCGTTAACATCTTCTATATACCACGGTTAAGTTAATCGACTAATAAGAAGTCCATTAAAAGACCTTGTCAATTTATTATTTTAAATACTTGCGCAGAGAGTTTTTTTTAATGCATATATATATATAGATAACAAAGCTTGCACAATACCGAGAAATCGACCATTTCATAAGTACATACTAACTAAACGTACATCAGTCAATGAAGCAAGTAAACTAAACATCCATTTACATTTCCAGCTCGCCTCCAAGCGTAATCCCGACCAGGAGAAGGAGTGCCAGGGCTGGATTGAGGCCGTCCTCGGAGCCAAATTCCCTCCCGGTGAAATTTTCGAGGATGTCCTTAAGGACGGTACTGTTCTCTGCCAGGTCATAAACAAGCTGAAGCCTGGCTCCGTTGCCAAGATCAACACCTCTGGTGGACAGTTCAAGATGATGGAGAACATCACCAAGTAAGTTTATCTTAACTGAAATATAAAAAATCAGAATTCCACTCAAGCTCGTTATGTTACTTAGAATAACAACTTTTTTGACTTAACTGAACTAAAAAAAAAAGTGAAGAGGATAAGAAAACAAATAGGCACTCAAGTTCATTTAGGATTTTCAAGTAGATATAGTAGTTTATTTTGAGTAAATATGATTATTTTAATTGTTTAATCAGAATTCACCCAATCCAATATTTCTAACAGGATTTTGCTACGACCATACTTATGAAAATTTACACTGAAAATTAAGCTTAAAAACCCTCAACAAAAAATCAAACGGCATCCCCGATACGTCGGATGGCCAATGGTTACAAAGAATAACTTCTCCTGTTTAAATTATCCAGAGCGCCGTTCACACATCTTATTCTTAATTGTATATGCAAACTCTTTACGTAATCTGTAATATAAGACAGAATTTTCAGGGAAGTTAAAACATTACTAATTATTGTTTTCTTTCCCCACAGCTTCCAGGCTGCTATTAAGAACTACGGCGTTCCTGACATCGACGTATTCCAGACCGTAGACCTCTGGGAAAAGAAGGACATTGCCCAGGTCGTCAGCACACTGTACGCCCTCGGCCGTGAGGTAAATATTATCATAAAGTCTAAACACCTGACTACTTATAGATCATATAGGTCAACAATTCGCCTTGAATACAATATTGGAAGCAGATTATAAACATTGCAAAATTTGTCTAACTGACAAATTAAGAATTAAGTAGGTAATACAGTTACGTGATAAAATTTCCATCTGGTTAATCGAGTAATCCTCTTCCCCAAAATAAGTTTCCTCATTGCGGTATAAACGAAACTTGCTTGTAATATGTTCATGGTATGTGGAAATCTTTTCCAGAATACATAACAGGCATTACGCAAGTTTATATTATAAAAGAATTACGATAAACTGCGTGTTTACATTATGGATTTTTTACGGCTAATATTCCTATAAAATATACCATCTCTATTCCTGTACCGTAAACATTGTGGAAGGCAGGCAAATCGCGCTGCAAGTGTAGTCTATCTTTCACAGCTTGTTTAGTTTAAGATCCGTTGTTAGAATTGGCGCAGCGCCAAGTTCAACCGAATTTTACGAGCATCGTGCAACGTTACCTCAGTTTTCATAAATATCCAAGGTCGGGTTGAGGGAGGCCACGTGGGGCTCGAAATACCGCACATTCTGCAACGACCTCACTGATTTTAAACTGGGAAATGACACCTGCAATCTAATGCAATAGCTATTGAACTAAGAACAACTATTGACGCGAGCTTTTGGGTGAAATCATATAGTTTTTTTTTTTAAATATAAAACATTGATGTTCGTTTCCTCACCTCATGTGGTGGTAAGCAGAAGTTCTAAGATCTATATATCCTACGGTGAATGAACGGTATATTCTCCTTGTCCACAGACCTACAGGCACCCCGAGTGGAGTGGCCCGTACCTCGGCCCCAAACCCGCCGACGAATGCAAGCGTGACTTCTCTGACGAGGTCCTCGCCGCCGGCAAGACCGTGATTGGCCTCCAGGCTGGCTCCAACAAGGGCGCCACTCAAGCTGGACAGAACATGGGCGCTGGCCGCAAGATCCTCCTCGGCAAGTGAACGCACATCAAACCCGTGATATTATCTATAAGTATTGTACAAAACTGTGTGGAAGGACGCTAATGCAAGACTGCAGGCCTTTGTGAATATCTAGTCAAGTGATAGAGTCTATAGAAGGAATTTTGTTGTATATGAATCCACTTATGTAATCTATATGTATTACCCTTTTAGTATTATCTTTTGTCTATTGATGTTCCAAATAGCGCCAAAATGATTTTGTACATAAGTGTTTAGATGTAAGAAATTATATTTATTTATTTCCATTTTATTATAATTTTATAATAAAATACGAAAATAATGTTTACAACATAATTAATTGTAGTCATTTATTTAACTACCACAAATTGGATCATTAGGTAAATAGGTGATCCTATTAGTTCCAAATTTTGGTATGCATCATCTAATGGTGTACTATTCTATAAAATATAATATCATCTAAACCTAAAGTTCACAAAAGATCTTGATACAAATTTACCTAAGCCTTTACGGAGCTTTCGTTTATTGTTTTGGTGATTACATTATAGTAGTTTAATTTAACTGGCTTCACAGCAAGTGACAAATAAGTAGAACGACCGAAAAAATACTATTAAAAAAACATTGATCAAAAGTTACTGAATTTTTCGATCAAAAATTTCCAACCGAGAAATATGTCATTGAAAAATTCGAACAGAAAACATATTTTTTTGGATTCGGTTAAAAACTGAACATTCTAACATGAACAATCACCGCCATCGCCATCTCACGAAAGTGGAGAATACTAGAAACATGGCAGCTATTTAAATCTGAGACAAGACTTGTATTCCACCACATGCTATATACTACAGCATGTGGCGGTAAAAATTTCGTAGATAAAAAAATCTTGACCACGTCAAAATGCTTTTTTGCCTCATGGGGAAATAAATTTTGAGCATATGAACGATAATTCGGTTTAAATTAATATAAAATAATATTTAAAAAATCGAAAAAAAAAACATCCAAGAAGAATATTAGGATCTCTTGAAATTGAGTCGAAGCACGCAACAAATTGTCTCCAGCTTGACTCAATATTGTGCTCGGCCATTTTATATTTTGTCCACTTTCTAGATTGTTTTCAAGTCTACATGAACGAGTAGTAGAACTGATTCAATAAGGCTTTAATTAAAATACAATATCATAAAATAGCGCATAGGCGTACAATCCTAACTAATACTATATAAGCGAAAACATCATCATCATCATCATCATCTCAGCCATAAGAAGTCCACTGCTAGACATAGGCCTCCCCCATGGATTTCCAAAAAGACCGATTGGAAGCGGCTTGCATCCAGCGTCTTCCCGCCACTTGTATGAGGTCATCTGTCCGTCTCGTGGCTGGTCTTCCTACGCTGCGCTTGCCGGTACGTGGTCTCCACTCGAGAACCTTTCGGCCCCATCGGCCATCAGTTCTACGTGCTATGTGCCCTGCCCACTGCCACTTCAACTTGCTAATCTGCTGTGCTATATCGGTGACTCCTGTACGTCTACGTATCTCTTCATTTCTGATTCGATCTCGTAGAGAGACTCCGAGCATAGTCCTCTCCATAGCTCGTTGCGCGACCTTGAGCTTCCTTATAAGGCCCATAGTTAGGGACCACGTTTCAGTGCCGTATGTCATCACTGGTAACACACACTGGTTGTAAACTTTCGACTTGAGGGACTGGGGTATATTGGACGAGAAGACGCTTTTAAGTTTCCCGAACAGAAAATTATTTTCTACCAATTACAATTTTTTTATATTTTGATAGATTTTTTTAAATTTCATTGTAACTCCGAAGTTAAAAATTAAAAGTTGAAAAAACTAAATCGTATCAATATATATATAAATGAAGAATATCGAAATCGTATAATACCGATATGTAATAAACAGTTTTCTTCCGCTGTATGAAAAAAATCCGAAAAATACGGCGAAATCTAAGTTCTTAAAACATAGATCTTCGTAGCAAGTTGTAGCAGCCGTAGCATTGCGTAGCAATACTTATATGGCTTTTATTATTTTTATACCTAAAAAGCGAAGTGTCCTTGCATAATTATGTTGTCAAAGACCAAGATATTTAAAAAAATGCTAACTACATACATGTTATCGTAAACATATTTTGAACATACATGTTATCGTAAACATATTTTGAGGTCTGGTGTGAGGGATGCTGGGCGCTCGTACTTGAACTTATAATAACCATGACTGAAGAGTAATTTTATTTATAGAAACATACATACATATACATTCTACCAAAAAAAATCCTCCTCTTTGGTTGTCAAAAAATATTGATTTCAAAACATAGTGCCTCCGTAGCAAGTTGTAGCAGTGTAGTATCGCGTAGCCAGCCGGTGGGTGACAATACCAAAAGCACCTGTTGTATTGCGACATTGCCAGGACACAATTAGAATAGTTGGGATTTTGATTATTTAGTGGCATTGTGTGAACACGGCTAATAATAGTCTGTGTGGGTTAATGAGAATACGACTCGCGTAATTGACTTACTAATTTAATGTGTTGAATTACAATGCCGCCGGTTGAAATGTTTATTGCTGTAAATGTAGGAAGTTGCAAGTAATAAACTTTTATGAATAGAAATAGTTGTTATTTTAATCTTTCTATTTTTTTATATTTGATACTAATACTGTATCTATTTTACTCAGGATGACTTCTTCCCCCTTTTACACACCTTTTCTACTCGTCAATTTGTCTACACGGTTAACGTGCCTAATTCGTTGTGCGAATGTAAAAAAAATATATTTAAATTAAAACGTTAATTTGTCAAAAAGACGTTTTTCCTGCATACTTTTTTTCAAATCGAAAATCGACTTGAGTTTGACCATTAACTCGCCTGATGTTCTATTGCGGTATACGGTGGAGCGTACTTTGCTTGCCTAGAAGGAACCTTCACTCGCGATTTGAAGACATCCAGTTTATATCTATACGGGAAAACCCATTCAGGAAGAGCATTCCACATTTTGGTAGTACACGAAATAAAAGTGGAGTTAGCATTTCGTTCGAATTTATGGAATATCCACCACAAAACGATACTTGTTCCTAAACGCTTAATCACATTTTGATGCATTTTTCCCCGTATTTCGTATTCCTATTATTTTTAGTTGAAGAAACAACCTTATTAATTAGCAACAGTATAAAAATATGTATAAATCATTATCATCACAACCACAAGAAGTCTACTACTGAACATAGGCCTCCGCCATAGATTTCTAAAAATACCTAATACTTGCATCCAGGATCCTTCTGCCACTTGCATGAGGTCTGGCCATGTAGTGGCTGGTTTTCCTCCACTACATGCGCTTGCTGGTGCGTGGTCTTCACTCATTAACTTTTCAGCCCCATTGGCCACGAGTTTTACATGCTATGTGCCCTACATACTAGCACTTCAACATGCTAATTCGCTTTGCTATATTGGTGACTTTCGTACGTCTACCGATCTCTTCATTTCTGATTCGATCTCGCAGAGAGACTCCGAGTTTAGCTCTCTCAAAAAACAAGCTCCAGATCGGAATGAATAACGTGACATCCTTGAAACTGATTAACGCGTAGATCAAGGTTTCGTGCCAGGTGGAAACACTCTTCATGTGCTATCTAATTAACAATAATAAAATTATACCATTAACTAATTAGATTATTTGTATTCTTGTTTTATTTGTAGATACACTTCGTTATGTACATAAAGTTATGTATTATGTCTTTTTTCTTTAATATAAGGTTTAGATCTACTTTCAACCACCAACTTACTTTGTGGTAAGCGACGGTGTAACTGAAGATGGAGCACAGCAATCTCGAAAATGTATTCACTCTGGACTTACAAATTTCAAGATTTTAGTTCTTAGGAAACAGAGATAGCCGGTTGGGTTATGCAGGATAGCATCTACTAATCAAATTGCCAGATTTAACGGACTTACATACCGGAGTCTTCAGCACCGCTATACAACACGTCCTGGGACAGCTGGAATATTACCTTCAGCCTCCTCAACCTCTGACCGTGTGGTCCACTCTTTGGATGGTAGGTTACTACTAGTACTATTACTACTGGCACGGGATACTGATGATGTATTTCTATTGCATTTTTCATCTATCCTTACACTAATGCATAATGTAAGGATAGATGTGGAAGCATATAAAATGCGTGATGTATTATTTCCTATGACAATGCGAGTATTCTTTCCTATAACAGTGCGAGTTGCGAGGGTGCGTTTATGGGTAAAACTTCAAATTTGAGTGCTCATGAGACTACGGTCTCTTTTTAGTTGACTCCCAGATAAAAATAAATAACAGAAAAGTAACTAAAAGGTTTTGTATTAAATAGAAGTGTATTTGTTGTAGATTTAAAACAAAATTTTTAACCGAGTTTCAAAAAGAAGGAAGTTCTCAATTAGACTGTATGTCATTTTTTGTATGTTTGTTTAGCGATTACCCCACCAATTATGAATTATTTTTGATGATTCTTTTTTGTTTGGTACCTACGTAATACATCAAAGGTGGTCCCATATAAATTTCATCAAAATCGGTTTAGTACTTTTGGTTTTTATAATAAAATAATTGTTTTTTTTTAATCCAAGTAAACGAATTTCGTATTTTGAAGTCAGTTCAGTTCAGTTCAGTCAGTTCAATTTTTTAAACTATAATTATGTACATTTAATTTATATGGGGCCAACTCTAAAGTATTACTTACCAAACAAAACAGAATCGTCAAAAACAATTCATAATTGGCGGAGTAATCGCTGCACAAACATACAAAAAAAAAAAACGTACAGTCAAATTGAGAACTTTAATTTTTTTGGAAGTCGGTTAAACATGTTGCACAACCTTAGGAAAGGTTGATATAGGAATAGTTACACAGTATGAGAAATATTATGACATTAACCGGTAATATATGGCTCTACATCTACATGCATTTTAACCAAACCCTTTTTTGTAATTTATGTTATAAAAAAAGTACGTAAATAGAATATCTTCTGCATCCTAATGTTTCACAAAGGAGCAGTCTTATTTTAATAAACAAATATTGATAAAACATACTATAACTTTAAAAGTTACCATGAAAGACAAAAGAACAAAACGCGCGTAAGCTCAAATACCTGTTTATAAAAAAAACCGTTAGCAACGGAAACCCAAAGCAAACTGCGTCGTTAGCGTCCAAAATAACTCGCCATCTGCAACGGCAAACGCACGCCGCCCATATAAGCTAACGCTAACGATCTAACGAAAATAACGACCAACCAACGCGTAACGGCTAGCGGCGTTTAACGGCCGCAAGATCGAAATAGGTTGCGTCTCGATTACAGTAGGTTTTAAATAGTTGCTGAAGCCTATGTGATTCAGTCGGGCGGAGGCAGCGGAGCCTTACGCACCGATCCGTTAGGACAGATGGCGCAAATGTCTATCCAACGTTATCTAGTTCTGCTCAGTTCCGTTAGATGGAACTGCTAGGTTCGAAGGGTTTTTAGTTATAGTATTAATGTAGTTTAAGCGATAGCGGATAGATAGAGCTAGATGCAGCGATGAGACTGATAAATAGTGAGTACCTTTTATTACAATAATGTATTGTGTTTTATACTTATTTTTATTTTTCTTGTTACCCTGTAACGTAGCATGTCAACAATGTCGTTTTATTTTGATTTTCTTCATTTGTATATAATATGGTCAATAATTTATAATTATAGCTTTATAATGATACAAGTCTGTGCTAATCTCCGCCATCTATTCTAAATGACTGAAACTTTTATCTGCACTTAAAAAGATTTGTATGCGGACGAAATATTAACAAGAGATGTCGCTACTAATACCAGTAAGCTTTTATAAGCTTACTCATTAAATTAATGGAAATGTAGGTATATATTTATTTTATTCTTTCCCATTTGCTAATAATGTGGAAGTAAAGAGAAAAAACACCAAGCGGTAAAAAATGTAATCGACTTTTTTTTAAACAGCTCAGCAAGTTATGCCAATTTCTGAAATATTTTAGAAAATACCTATTTCCTACGTACAATTCAGGCATAGATCCTCTTGACTGAACAATTTCAATTCAATGTTTTTTATGCTACTTTTTCGGGTTTTTATATCGACAATCCAAGCATACTAAAAAACCAATCATTTTTACCAAAAAAATTGTTGTCTGTAAAGTCGATTTACGGACGATAATTTTACGTGATAACGATGCGTCACAAGCCGAACGCTTTAGCCGATCGTGCCTCTCTATCGCTTGTTCCACGCTCTCGCTTGCACGCTTGGTTCAGGCGTGCGGTTTTTCGTGCGTGCAGCCGGTGTTCATCGATTTATAGGACGTTATCACGTCAAAAACTTAGTTTTAATATTTTCCAAACATTCAATACGTACATGAAATCAAAATATTCTGATGAAGGTCGCCTCATAAAGGAATATTTTAGAATCACTCCTCACTTAGTCATTTGTTTGAAATGGATGATTACACAAAACTGACTGACGTGGGTACAGACTTGGCAGAATCCCATAGCTGACTAGACTGTAGAAGCATTTGTTTGTACCTAGTAGAGTTGCCAGGCACAGAGGAGTAGGATTGTATCTGGGATTTGACAAATAAAAGTACACGGTATATCGGTTACAGGATATTGTTGCTTTATTGTAACCAAATATAGAGTAATGAGATAGTTTTTATTATTATATAACATTCATATTTATAAATCTGAACAGTAAAATAATGTTAGTTCGTACTCACCTCTATGACAATATACTACTGACTTGAAATTTTGTTTTAAAAACAGATTTTGATGAAATTTCTACGAGACCAATCAAAGAAAAAGAAAAGTATAGGATATACTGTCAACGTGGGTAACTTTGACTCTGCATCAAACATTGTACGTGGCCTTTTTAGAAGGTTCTCAACTATTTTCTCAAGAGATTAGTAGTCAAAACGACTGTACATTTTAATCTACTAATTTGACTACTAATCTATTGGGAAAAATCGAGAACAATGTTTATTTTTAGGGAGTGTTGCTGTAGGAGACAAGATAGAAACAAATATTTATGAGAAAGTTCATATACACATACATACAACATTTACCCCAAAAACATCACCCTGGCTAACCCTCTACTTCTCTATCAAGAAAGTCAGTAAAAGTATATAGACAATGCGGGCTTTTCAGCTAGTAAGATCGGGAAGCTCGGTTGTTTTCAAAATCCTTAGATTTTGCCGGCAATCCTTTTCAGTGTGTTTTTTTTATACTATGTTATGTATTCCAAGTAGTTATGCACATATGATTTTTACATTGCTATGTTAGGTTGTACATAAAAGATAACCTTGGTATCAAGGCTAACACTGGATTAGTACAAGACTAGGGTCTAAGCCCAAAATCCGCTAGTCGAAATGTTAAAAGAATAGTCAGTAGCGCTTTTATGGACATAAACCAAATTTTTATTTCATACGTGCACATTGTGTAACGTAAAATATTTTTTATGCAACAAGACAAACAAACCAATTGCCTGACAATAATCGCATAAAATCACCTTTTAAAGGGGTTTTTTTTCACTCTACATCTAGGTTGCATATTTCCCCGCACCATGTCTCGTTTCTGCCTGTGTTTATGGCGACCGTAACTGTCGGTGTCGATATTCGCCTATGACGCACTTTCTAGCCAGCTGCGTCAGTCAGGTGCTGTCAACGAACTCTGATCTATCGTGGGATAACTTTCCATGACGACTTTGGCACTTACCAGAGTACATTCCTCGGATACCAACAATTTTACAGTTTTTCAGAAACCTTTCACGGAAAAGATGTTCAGTATTCAGATCTGTCTCAAGTTACATAGATCTGAATACTGAACATTTTTGCACCTTTTCTCTTATTACAATCACTTATGGTATTATAAAATGAATTTCCAATTAATGTATCAGTTTGAGTTAAAAAATAATTTTAAAAGTCTTAATACAATTCCTTAAGTTAACACTAACCAATCGAAGGTTCATATATATTTAGAACGTTACACAAGACTTAGTGGAAGTGCTGTTTGATGCGAATGCGGCTGGAGTCAGCCAGCCAGATGTACCGTGTGTTACGGACGACACGATTTGACGCAAAATCGGAACGATCGTTCCTATTGCATTGACATAAAAGTTTTTTTGACTGACTCAAACTGATTTCTTGTCAAGAAATGTGATCATACTCTAACAGTGTATCTTATGTTCTAACGTTGGCTTTACGCACAAATTATGTCTTGTACTGTTCCTATTTATTTCTAATACATTAGTCTGTAGTAAAAACAGTATTATCTCTAGAAAGCACGCGGAAATTCATTAGCCATAATTTTGTGACTAATTCGCATACGATGCCAACCCTCCTACTCTATTAACAATTCGAATGAAAAGCAGATTACGTGAGCCAATTAAATCCGCCAGTACGATGCAGTCTGCAAAAGAATTTCAAGAGCAAAGTAAAAATGCGAAATATTTACCTGTGTTTATAGTTAGACGGGATTGTGCTCTTACCAAATTAATACGCGATCTGTGCTGTAATCTGGATTTTCTGAGAAATGATCGGACTCCAGTGTCAGCGCCGCCCGCGCACTCGCCACACCGAAATAACATCTGCAGATACGTTGCTACGCACCGACAACCGATTATCTCTAACTTTCAACTTTATCTCCAAGCAATAAAGTCTATAAAAAGAACAAAGCTCTTCTCCAACCGCCTTTAGCTCGGTTTGCCCGTCTCTAATGCTTTTTAGACGTCCATGCAGGAAGCACGCTTTCTCATTTTCTTTTTGTAGATCCCGTTTTAACCGACAAACATTCTAAACTGAGAATGTAGTAGCAAGCTTGACATAACCCAATTTTAAACAAAACATCGTATAGACGAATCGTTTCCATAAATAAAAAAACTGTAAATAAGTTAATAAATTACTGCAAAAACAGCTGGCTCCGTAATTAACAGTAGGTGGTTGTTTCCTAACTGGAATCAGGAAGTCTTTGCGGAGAATGATCTACTCCAGTGATGTGCCAAAAATAACTGGTTTATTACACGTGAACGGTTGGCAACAGGCTTTAAGCCCGAATAGCTTATTATTTCAGAGATCTGACGAGAAAACCATTTATCTTTCGACACGTGGTGAAAAGAAAATGTTCTTTTGATAAAGTAACGTAGAAAAATTAAATACAAGTAATTTTATGAATTATTGGCAATGGCACACTGGATTAGAAGGAGATTGGTGTTGATGTAGACGATGAGCTGACTTTGACTTTCTGTCGCTGCAAGCCAATATTTTGTACATCTTGAGGCCACAGTTAAATGGCCTTGATGTCATATTCTTTGATGCTTTGCCTAAGGGAAAAATAGGCGTTCCACAAGAGGAAATATAAAACATTCACTTACTGATATTTTTATGTAAAATTACTGAAATTACTTGAAATTCCCGACTATAATTTCCACTCAAATTAGAAGTGAGTGACTGCATGTCACTCACTTCTAATTTGAGTGGAATCTTCTAGTTATTAATGTATCACAACCACATTAGTTTTCATAGTACACAAGTATTATAGTTTATAAACTAAACAACAGACTTCAATCGAATCAATAATAATCTAATTAAAGATGATTAACCAAAATTAATAAAAAAAATATGGGAACACCTCGAAGTACTGAGTCCAACGAAAAATACTTTTCAAAATCGGTCCATAATTGACAGATGAATTGGTGAACATGCATATTAAAAAAATCTACCATATACTTGCACATAGAAACTTTTTCTTTTTGAAGTTGGTTAAAATAGTAAATACTGAAATGCTGACATACATGAAGCGGAACAAATTCGTTAATATTTACGTCATAACTGAGCCAGGTACTAACATACCTGAATAATACTTGACCTATCCTATAGGTCAGGTATGATATTATGATGATAACAGTGTATGCTATTAAAACTATGACACTGTTGCAAAATATGTACGTGAAAAATCACTATAAAACATTATGTAAAGAAAGATTTCTAAGAAAGTCATCATTTATGAAAAACGAAAGTCACATAATTTCTATCTTCATAGAGAGCTGTTTGATCTCAAAAATAATATCATAGGTTATCGGAACGATACATATAAATATAACTAGGTACATTCCCGCGATGCATCTGCCAAGTAGGTTATTATTACGCTGTTGAACTGAATCTGATTTATGCGTCCGTCCTGTAAACATCTTTCAAATATGAATATAGAAAATTAAGACGAATTTGTGACCACTACAGAATCGTTAAAGTCAAATTCACAGCGGATATTTTTTTTAAAAACGTTGTTAAAGCTTTTATTGCTGGTGTGACAAACACGAAACAAAAGAAATTGTGCTTTTATTTATTAAATATCTGTTTTAGCTTTTATGTGTGTTTGGCTGACCAGTGACCACATCCGCGGCTTACCACTTTTCCCATATCTAATTATTTTCCTAAGAAGGCCCTTCCCGGCGCATCGAAGTACGATACGTAGTTAAAAAGCTTGTTGTTTAATCCAATGAGATGTTTGGAAAAGAAGGTCTGTAAAAAAAGAAAGTACGTACGTGTACGAGGTACTCCAAGAATATATTTTTTCAAGATTTTAGTCCAATATTTTGTTGGCCTGATAAATATGTGTACCCGAAGGTATTAAATTACAACTCTCTATTACTTATAGTTTTTGAGCTAAGCCGCGCGGACAGACGAACGGACATGGCGGAACTATATTTTTGGGACTTTTGGAGGCTTGTCCTGGATTTGTTCCTAATAGTTTTCTACTTCGATAGAAGCCTAGTAGTATCTACTGCAAAAGATAACTGTTATAATAACATAATGACTAAAGTTTTGTTATTACGCGTAATAACAAAACTTTACGTAATTACGACGTACGACGTAATTACGTCGTAAAAACGTACGAGCACTTGTATTGAAAGTACAACGAGTTGGCTGTTGTTAAATAAGAAATACGAGTATAATATAATAATTCACAGAATAACTTACAAAATCGGCCAAATGCGTGTTACACACTATTAACTATAGATCCCGTATACAACATACAATATAATGAACATTTCAAACATAGCTATGGTATTTTCATTGCAAAAACACAATAAAGATAAGATTGACGTCAATTAACTAAATACCTAACCACAGACATTCTTTTAGCCACAACTCTACTGTCTGTAAAAATACAGACATACCTACATATAGGTTACAAGTGTTTACATTTAAGTTTTTTTTATATATGTAAAAAGGTGTAGCAAAAAGCGCAAAAGACGGCTCGCCTGATGGTAAGCGATAACCGTCGCCTATGGACAAATGCAACATCAGTGACATTGATGTTGTTTTGCTAGCCCGGAAATAGTGCTTGTAGACAATCTTTTTAAAACGTTTAAGTATGCCAGTCTGTTTTTAGTTACTACTAAAAATTTAATATAAAAAAATAAGTCATAAATAGTCATACATTTACTTCAGTTCTAAATGTTTTACTGTCTTTTATGAAAAAAGGTAGAATAAAGTTTCCAAACGCATGAAAAAAAAACGAATATTACCGAATACTATCATAGAGCTAATCAAGATAAGCTATTTCATCCTATCTGTAATTTATAAAAATAAATACTCAGTTATATCACACCTCATATCATAGAAAACAAATTTGAACTTGTGTTTTACTAGTTACTTTGTAGTAAGAACACAAATTACTTTAAAGATAATGAAAATAATTTCATCTACGTAATTTATCTAAGAATCAGTGTCAACACGTGGTATTTTTTGCCTGTGGAATTCGTTTTCTTTTATACTTTGTTAATTTGCTGTTTGACCTTGAAAATTAAAAATTTTTGGCTGACTATTAAATACAAGCTGTTCTTTTTATTAAATAATTAAGTAAGTTCGTATAGACTGAGTGGCCAGCCCTATTGTCAGAGTTTTTAAGCCGCCGAAGGCCTCTGACTTGGCTTAACGATTGCTGAACAACCGGGACCTACAATTTAACGTGTCATAACGTGTCACGACCCACGGTAGCGCTCAGAAAGAAATATCACTCACGGTCACCCATCCGAAGACTGACCGGTCCGTCCGTTGTTTAACATTGGTGATCGTTCGGGAACACCTAGTCAAGCTACGCCACGAGCGCTACGCTTATTAAATTAAATTAATAAACTAATGTATTTGGAATCGTAAGTTTCGGAAATTTTATGAAATTAAATTAGAATGACTAACTACCTTCATATGCCATTAAAACGCAAATTAATATACATGCCACACTAATATGTGCAAAAAAACATATAGGTATCGTTAATGGTAATTGTAAATGTTATTGCTATTAATAGATATGCCATTGTTATGATTGTGTTAATTAATAAGGGATGCATACTGAATAATTAATAAAATAGGTAACAAATATTATTCTTATTTTTGGTCAATTATGACAAAATATTATAATTTAAAAACCGAAAAAACCGACTTCAATAAGTAAGCGTTCATATAAGATAATTGTAACTTCTCTACCAAAAATACTTATTTTTCAAGGAATAATTTCTGAGAAAAATCGTTGAAATCTATACAGTGATGACTAAAATATAACTGAACACAATATGAACAAAAACAAACACCAACGAATTAAAAACCGGCATTTTGAAATCGGTTAGCAAGCTTCGATTACAGAACCGCATACAAAAACCAAGTCAAACAATTCAATCTATCCATCACTGTCCACGGAATGTAAACAGGAGAATAAGCAGATCTCACAATCCCACAACTATAAATACAACGCCATAAGGAAGACAAATTAATTATTATAAATGCGGTGATAAAATTGAAAGAACCCACCAGCGAGTCGAGTCTCTTGCGCAGAGTGCAAACTGACTTACATATTGTGTTTCAGTGGTGCGTCTAAATGTGCTATGAAATTTTGATATGGCGTGGGCGTAGCAGCCCACGGGGGCAGCGTGAGTAATGCTCGAGCCGATGAGTTTTGTGAGGAGCTGACTAAGTTCTCCGGCGGTTACCATTTTATTTTCGCCGCGGCCCACACGCGCGCCATGGAGAGATCTACCACACCTGCGAGTGGATTGACTCATAAACACCTGAATGTTATCCAATACTGGATCTCGAGCATTCCTTCAACTATAACAACTTTACGAACTAATAAATAGTTCTCTGTTTTTACAAGCGGTTGCATGTTTAGATAGCGAAATCGAGATTTTTCTAGTCTTTTGCATAACGTTGTTTTGTATGTTTGCATTGAGAATGAATTTCTTATGCGATGTTCCAAATATATATTACTAATAATTACGAGTACAATGCATTGCTATGCAGGACGTCTTAACTGACTACCGAAGGAGGGTAATATTTATTAATGTATATCTAATTCTTTGCCTAAGCCGTCTCGCTTAGGGCAGTGATAGTTTACCCAAGAGACCATTGGCAGTAGAGTATTTTGTTTTTGTTTTAATAATAGTACTTGTGAAGTTCAAAGTTAGTAGAGGTAGAAATCTTGGGTTGTTCGCATTTTGCAATGTCCACCTGAAGAATTACCCATCACACCTATATTAGTTTTTCAAGCACTAAGTAGTAGTGTGCAAACATTACTGTGTTCCGGATTGAAGGGCTAATTTTCCATCGCAATTGCCGAGTATAATAAAAATATAAATTTTAAGATTTTGAATTGATGAAGTCCAAAGTTACATTTGATTGTTTGTGAAAGCGTGCAAAAAAGACGCCTAAAATTTAGTTAATGTTAATAAAATTAGATCATACCTTGAAACTCTTAATTTACTACTGAAATATGGCAGCACCATAAAATAAACAAACCGTAGAATGGTATTCCAGTTAAATGAAACTGACTAGTGAAATCTTTTATTTTTATTTTACAAACAAATATATTAAAATTTAAACAAACACGCACAGTCAAAACGTTACGACTTGTAAACAAAAATCAATATTAGAAATTCTCTCGTAGCTCGTAACTACTTGACAGATTGATTGGCTTCACTCTACTCGTAGGTACACTTCATAGAACGTCCATTCGGAACTTTAATTTTGTTATTTGTGATAATTTTAATGTATCAAACGTAGGCATAAAGCTGAAAGAATAAATGAAGATAAATAAATATGTACTTATAAGCTTGTTGGAATACCCAACGAATACCTAGATATATAAAAACAGTGATGTAAATGCCTTATCATAGACACTGCATTTTTAAATTCATAGAAACACCCAGATACACGTGGCAAATGTAAAATCTCTCATGTGACATTTCTTTCAGAATACGTTATTCAGATTTTTTTGAAACATTTTTGGATAGTTTCAAAAACACCCATATGAATAACTTAAGAATCTACTTTATTTTCTATTTACAACGACAAAGCACTCATTTCCATCACACAAATGTTTGCCCTGTGTAAATATCGGACCCACAACTTACAGCTTAGAAGGCAAGTAAAGGCAAGTGGTTGACGTACATCAGAGCAGTTGCAACGCCGAATCCAGTAACAGGGTTATCGTATACCTGATTCTGTCTGACACATACTAAAACAGTACTTACAATGAATTTATACACGTCTTCGTGTCAATTAATTGTCTACACCGCGTGTTTATTTCTATCGATCATCATGTAGACAGACGGGGGCGCGATCGAGAAGTTGACACTAAGGCAGGTTTGAAAACTTGCCAGCGTATAGTTTTTTTTGGAGACGATTTCACGGCCATAAAATTTATGTCGCCTGCGAAAAAGATACGACAAAAATAACTATGGTCTCGGACGTCATTGTACACGCGACAATGTTGCTTTACCTTTACTAAATATGACGGTAGCTGTAATGTAATGTTTCCCTTATTTCAGTTCATTTTAAAACTATTATGGTATACCTGAGCTATTATGGTATTACTCGCCGCAGGTATCCTGGCAGTTTCTCTTTTCGTCAGCTCGGTTTAAACTTTGCTATTGAAAAGCCATTAGAAAAAAAATCTAACTTTGTAAATTTCTGGGCAACTTTTTCATTATTATTTTTTACCAGAAAACGTTATTGGAACTAGTAAATAAATATAAAAAAAACCGGACAAGTGCGAGTCAGACTCGGCCACCGAGGGTTCCGTACAAACTAGTAAATAAAAGGGGGACATCATATTTTTTTTCATATTTTCCTTCTTATTCCCAAAAATATACATCGTAAAAATATTTAAAAACCTGTTTTAACTTAAGCTAATAAAGCTCTTTCATATGATAACCCACATGATACAGTTAAAGCACTTTAAAATTTGGACCCTCATTCCTTGCATAAAGACGCAATTTTTTTGTGATTAAATTAAAAATGTCCAGTTTTCGGATTTTTTCCTGTATGTGTACACAATGCTTCTTGCCAAATTTCATAGTTCTAGGTCAACGGGAAGTACCCCATTGGTTTTTGATTCCCTTGTGAGTGTCGAAATGTGCATTTTTATGACATATTCGGCTGTAACTTTTTTTTATGAAAACTGAGAAATTTGGATTTGCGTATATGGTTTTAATTTCAACGCGATACCTTCACGCATTCCCGAGATTAAGGTCTTGACACCTGGACAGACGGACAACAAAGTGATCCTATAAGGGTTCCGTTTTTTTCTTTTGAGGTACGGAACCTTCATTAGCACAAGCTAAAACAGGTTTTTAAATATTTTTACGATGTATATCTTTCGGTTTAAGACGGAAAATATAAAAAAATATATAATTTCCCCCTTTTATCTACTAGTTTGTACGGAACCCTCGGTGGACGAGTCTGACTCGCACTTGTCCGGTTTTATTTATAGCAGCCATATCTCATTTCACATCAGGACAACAATGTTGTACTTGATAAATGGTAGAGTATTTCTAAATGGGTAGTACTAATTACAAACAAACCTTTCCACGCCTAAACATTGATTAACAGCACTGCTTGAATGCAGGCGCGTTGTGCAATACAAGGAACTTGTTAGAACGCTCATGTTTGGTGTGCAGTGTGCAACATTGCACACAAAACATGAGCGCTGCACACGACCTAATCCAAACGCAAACGTAGCAACGCGCGCAGATGCACGTTTTTGTGAATGAGTATTGAAATCATACAATATTGTAACATACTAGTTATGACCCGCGGTGTCACTCGCGTAGTGATGGAAAACTGGAATGATGATAAAATATAATACTTACAGCCTAAAGGTCTTCAGGTCCTAAAGAATTTATGCGCGTAATTTTATAATGATTGGTTCAGTCGTGAAAATGTAACTAACAGACAGTAAGAGTTACCTTTCGGACTAGCTGCGCCCCACGGTGTCACCCGCGTAGTGATGAGAAACGGTGATGGTGATAAAATATAGCTTATGTCCTTTTCCAGGTCTTAAAATATGATCCTACTCGTAGAAGTCTCTGTGCCAAATTTCATAACAAATGCTCTGTCCGTTTGTTACCGTTTAGCCGTGAAAAGGTAACAAACGGACAGAGAGACAAACAGACAGAGTTACTGTCACTTTTTTTAAATTATTTATGCAATTTTCCTCCGATTTGGGTATCAGAGATCTTATACATCGTGTACATGTTTTGATTACAAGTTCTTATAAAAATAAATAACATTATTTTGGAGAAAACTTTTATAATGTTAGTCAGGGTTAGGTTAGGATACACTTACAGGTCAGTGGTAGAGTCTGGGAGAGTGCCCACTGTCCGGCCGTAAGCGCAAAGGAGGAACACCGTGAGGTTTTAGTCGGTAGTGGCACCAAAAAAAAAAGAACTGAAATGTACGGTCGAGACGGTAGATTATGTACCTATACATGGACAGAGAATGGTCGGACCGTATTTAATTTCATGCTCACAACGGCAGCAGCGGCAAAGCAAATTAAAGTACGGGTACATAATATTGTACTATTTGAAAAATGCCCGAAATGATAAATGAAAAAATATAGAAAAAAAATATTGCAGAAACAAGAGTTTTGTCACTGCCTCCGGAAGCAGAAACTTCACCATATCGGATTTATCTAAAGCGTTTATCGAGTACATATATATATTAAATATGTGATATTTACCTTGAGTAACCCGTCCCTATAAGGATAGGGACCGAGTACGGTTTACCTTGTTATTGACTCATACGGTCGTATGTTTCTATGAAAACAGCTGCGCGAATGCGAATAATAGGTACCTAGTTGTTTTTAATCAATGTTGTTGTGTTTATCTGTTGGATACGAATATAATGTACAATTCTTAGTTTAGATTTACAACGGTTACTTGTAGAATTAAGTACGGGTATTTAGTTTTATGGAAAATTCACTTAGAGTTAAGTGATACATGGGAATGTCAGTTTTTACTGAATAAGTATAATTTAAAAAACTGATCAATCGACTTCAATCAATGAGTATCCGAAGAAAATATTAATTAAATAAGAGTTAATAATATAGTTACAGAACTAATTATTGAAATTGATAGGACTCCTGTATTTATAGTGTATTTCTAAGAAAACAAGTATATATTTAGAAAACTTAAAAACCCCCGACTAAAAAAACGCTGAACCAATTTTAATGATACTAACATAGAACAATCTCGATGAAATCTTCTTTCAAACAAAACAACTAGATCAAAATCGGTTCATCCGTTTGAGAGTTACGATGCTACAGACAGAGGCACAGATATACAGATACACAAGTCAGACTTATAACACCCCTCCTTTTGGGTGGAGGGTTAAAAAAGAAATATCAAAATAGGTTTAACTTTGAAAAAAAAAAACTTAAGGCTTTATTGTACTTGTAGCACAGCAATATTGTAGAATGAGCAAGCGAGCGAGCATTGTAAAATGGAAATGTGGAATTTTTGAATTGACAATGGAAACCGATACTAGCGATTAGAAAATATGCTGAGTAATGTTCGGACAATTTCGACATGTTATTTATACAAACGAGATTATTTGACTCATCATATCAGCAACAATTGCAATAATAGTTTATATTTACATTTATAAAGGGAAACAGTTACGTTTAAATTTAGAGCATCATAAACATCCGACTATTGTAGTAGCATATGAGTCATAGACAATATTGTCATTGAAAACATAGGTACCTATTTATTAGTAAACACAGAACGGCACGCAGGATTGATTGCGCGCGAAGTTATTTTTATTTTAAAATATTAATAGACGGGCAGGTGCGAGGGTTTTGGCAGAAGAGTTGGTGCCACAATGTGACACTATGCTGGACTAATTGTCCACGTAATACAACATGTATTATGTTTATTTTCGGCCAGTGAGTGCACCTTACACTCACTGTTGTCTTGCGTGTCGATTCTGTTTATATCTGTATCAATGCACATCAAGCACTCGTCGTTGTTATTATTGGAAAGCGCCCAACTTTTTGAGAAATTCACAATCTCGATGCATGATTATATTATACATAAACAACATCGATGCATTATGACTAGCTGTATTCCGTTGTTTTGTCTTGTTTTATAGAAATTAATTATTTTGTATGGGCGACGACATCGAGGCAGACCACTAAACCAGTGGTCAAATGACTTTGTAAATGACGTCAGTTGTCAATGGATGAGGCTCGCACAGGACGGCAGCAGTGGCCGGACACAGGCTGGATAGATAGTAAAGCCAAGATATGTATCCTATTTCCCATACAAAATTTCATTAACGCCAAATCCAGTGCTGACGAAGTTGAGTAGGGATGATGAATGCACAATCTCTCACGCTGTACTTACAAGAGTACAAGAGAAGCCTATGCTCAGTATTGCTCGGCGAAGGCGGCAGGGAATTCCATTCCTGTGCAGTATGCATCATATATGTGGACCGATATTGTTAAGTGCGGATTTTGGACATTTCCATAGAAGATAGTTGAATAATTAAAGGGCATTACAATCAGAAATGGATGGTAGCCTTTGTTTATATGATCTGTGATGGTAGCGTACCAACCTTCTGTCATGTCTGGTAGTAGATCGTGAAGCTCTTGAACACTCTTTGAAATTAAATGCTATACTATAGTGTTGTATATGTAATTCCAAGATCTAAAAGATAAAACAGACTTAGAATTTGGTGTACTGGTTTGATTGCATAGACCATGACGATATACACCCATTATTTGCTTGGTCCATATATTTAATAATAATAATAAAATATTGCCAGTACAAAGAATAATTACAAAATAAATGAATGAATATGAATGGAATATAAGCAATAATTATTAACTAATTAGGTAAAGGGGGAAAATTAGTTTTAATGCCGTAGGAATTATAAGTAGTAGTAGTTTCTAAAGTGTCAACACTTTGTAAATCCAAGCGTTCAGTAACATTGTGTCTACAGCTTCGAACATACGTCGCATTGGCGTGCTTTCATTATAATTGTCTGTTTACACTGGGATTCTTGGCCTTGGGTCATTACCGACAGCAATTATGGAAACGTATCGTTTGCCAAATTTGTACTTCATACAGACTCCTCAGAAATACTATTTTCGTCCAATGTTACCACAGATGGAATGTAGATATGAATGATGAAGAATCTTTTAATAGAAAATGATAGTCTTCTTCATTTTCTGACGCGAAGTGATAACGTCAATGAACACGTCTGCGAAGAAAATAGAGTGTGACGCATAAGAGATTAACGATTGTGCTGTAACTGAATGTTGAAACAGAATAAATCTATTTGTGTGTATTATCACGACCAAGTTAGAATATGAGGCCTATGATACCATAGTGTCAGGGACTAAGGTTAGCCAATAAGCTTAAACAATCTTACGTAGGTAACTAAAATCAGAAAGAGCACTATTTAGTTGATGATATATAATATTATATATATATATATATATATAGTATAATTTGCATAGTATATGTTTCTTATTGTATCTATCTCTAGAATAGTCTTATTTAGCCTAGTATTATTGTTTCTATCTCTAGAAATATGAATACCGTTGTAATTTTGATAAACAACTAATAATGGTGAATATAACTATAATGCTGGACTGGGAGAAAATGAAAAACATACAGTGTAGGCAACAGCTGCTTCTCTTCCCGGATATACTGTAAAAGTCAGATAAGGGACTTGAGGGAAATTGGCGTTTATGTAGGCGATGGGCTGACCCCTTGTCCTAATACCCTCTAGCCCTCTAATACTTTCTCCTTTCCATCTACCTCTCTAACCACGGTAAAATTTGCCATCAAACGGCCTTATTTTCTTTGATGCTCTGCCTACCCCGTAAGGGGCCATCCATAAACTAAGTCACACGAATTTCTTGATTTTTTGACCCCTCCCTTTCCCTTGTCACAACTGGCTTAGGACCCTTCCCACCCCGTGTTTCACAATGTCACACTTCGTCACCCCTTTCCCCTCCCCTTAACGTGTGACGTAATTTATGGATGGCCCCTTAGGGAAACAGGCGATTTTGTATAGGTACTATGTATTTTGCCTTTATTTATCTTATTTAACTTTGAGATATCAACGGGAGTAGATAATGTGGTCGGGAAAATAGAGGTTTATCAGATATTGTTATACTTATTACTTATACGCCAAAAATATGTAGCGTTGTGTAGTAACGGAAAAAATAGAAAAAATACAGAAATCTAACAAAAGCTTCTAACATTTTTTATGAACATTTACATGTATATAGTTATTAAATACTACTGTTATATCTAATTACAAACTGATTTAACAAAATCGTTAAGGTCGCTCTTATAAGAAATAAGAGCGGCTTCTTAGTGTAACAGTCATAATATTCCCGGAGTTTTATAAGTCTTAGTCTGGACAAAAGTAGGGACAATGTAATAGATCGCATCTATTTGACGTATAACTATAACTATTACTAGTTATAGTAGGCGTTTGATAAGTCTATTAAGTTCATAATTATATAGGTTATACAGGTCTAAGTGAAACTGTAACTATATAACACTTTATATTCGTCGAAGAATTAAAAACGTAGTCTGAAAAGGCTTCCTAATATTTTTAAGCCATAACCACCCCATTAGTGGTTTTACAGGCCAGTTATTGTCACGGATAAGTCGGAAACTAATGATACATTTCGTTTTGAACTGTTTGTAAAATATCCGAAATGATTTATAGATGCTTTCAATTTCTTAAACTTGGCAGCACTGATGGGAGATAAACTGTTTATCTTAATATCCGTTCCGATGTAGTAACTTGCAGATTGCGTGGGTAAAAGGGTTGGTTCGTGGGGTAGTTCCGTCAGAATTATAGTATGATGCAGGAACTACCCTCAGGTGCGAGGCGGGTAGGGCGGCGCGACTGACCCCCCCCCCCCCCCCCCCCCCCACTGGGGCCGTGTGCAACCCGCACATAGACTACGGTCGCGCGTTGCTCTCGCGTATCATTCGAACCTCGCGCACCGCAGTCTCGGCACCACCGCCTTCGACTGTATACGCGTTCGGGAGCACGACTCTCGTAGCGACTCGACGAACAGGTCCGTGCTCCGTGAATAATACATTAAGTGCATATTTCTTCAACATTCCAATAAGACTGTAACCACGTGTGATCCTGCTGCTTCTTCCTTATGCGAACTATTATTAGCGGTGCAACCGGCTCCAGCGTAACTTTACCTGGACGACCCAAATTAGGCGCGCGGGCGCATTGGCCCACTCCCGCCCGCCCTACGTTCCGTGCGCGTCTACACTTACTCGAACCGCACGCGCCGGTTCCAAGCATTCGGAGGAAGCACGCAGAGCTAATATAACGCTCGGTAATACGTGCTTGTTGAGCAATAAAGTGTCAGTTCGGATGCAATTGAAGTGATGCAGGCGACTTGGATCTCGGCCAACCGACGCCGCATTTAGAATTCAATTGATAACGAATGCGTTATTTTAATGCTGTAGTGCGAAAATATGTGAATATATCTCTCGAAAGTGAAATGTGTTGACACCCTGTGGTGAAAGGATTTCCAAGTTCTCACAGCCAGGGCTGTAAGGGATCTGTGGTGTGCCAAGTCGCCTGACTTCAACCCGTTGCGGACAGTTTGAAGGATTGGCTTGAAACTGAACTGTTGATATTTTGTTTCAGGATAAGTTAAGCGAGCATAATGCCTTTCAAACCCGCAGACAACCCCAAGTGCCCGAAATGCGGCAAGTCAGTATACGCGGCTGAAGAGCGAGTCGCCGGTGGACTTAAATGGCACAAAATGTGCTTCAAGTGCGGTAAGTAAATATTCATAAACACTAAGTTAACAAACAACCGCAGTAAGAAATGCCTTGTCTTGCTCATATTAATAAGACTTACTGAAAAGATACATGGATAAAATAACTTAAATGTCTCCAGGATCTAGTTCCAAATACCCAAATTTTCAGTCCAAGTTCAATCCAAGTATGCAAATTTTCGAGAATTTTGAATATTTCATGTCATATATTTTTTTTTCAATAAAAAATATGAAAAACGCAGTAACTACACACACTGTACACTACGTACACTGTTTATTAAGCTATGTTTATAACAGAAGCTATATTTGGACAGTTGTTTGAGAATTTCCGTATTGTTGTTACTGTTACGAAAATTATTACTGTTTATTTCCTAGACTTGCGAAAACTAGCTAGCAGTGTAGTACCAAACATTACATTGTAGGCAGTGGTGACGACAGATGATTCTTAAGGTATTAAGAGAGATTCTTCGGAGTTATAAGGAGGTCATCTACTAGATATCTATGCTTATCAGAAAGTGTGATAATCCCTGGTTAAGGTTATATGTACGAGAAGAATACCGGTAATCGATATACTTTAAACGGGGCCGGAAATCAATAGCTTATCTAATTTGAATGTAAAATTTGATTAGTAATATAACTGAACGTCTTACAAGTATGGTAATAACTTTTTAGAAATTGTGTTAACTGTCTATTTCAGGCCTTTGCCAGAAGCTGCTCGACTCCACAAACTGCTCAGAGCACGAAGGTGAACTGTACTGCAAAATGTGCCACGCGCGCAAGTTCGGACCTAAGGGCTACGGTTTCGGCGGCGGAGCCGGCTGCCTGTCCATGGACACCGGAGACCACCTGAAGGACGCGTAAGTAGCTAGCCCTCCTCTGCATCCCGCCCGCGCCGCCCGCGCCACCGAGGGTCTTTCCTTATCTAAGGTCGCATCGTCGACCGGCCTGCGGGCCCGTGCGTAACAACATTAACCGCGTGTACATAAACTCATACCTTAGTAGTGTCGCGCGCGCTCGGCTGTACATTATGCGCCGCCTGACAGATGCATGACCAGTCTCCGTTTATGTCGCAACAGGAATTGAGCGCGAGCAGCCATCCAGCAGAGCATGCGGGTCGCCGACACACATCTCGGCCAACCAGCGGCGCCTCACGAACGCACGCCATTCTGTAATTTAAAACTAGTTAGGGATATTTATTCGCTATCGCTTAATTTATTTTGTTTATCGGTCTATTATATAATTATAGTTAAGTATAATAAAAAATAAAACCAGTCGACTACCATACACGTGTTAGCAATGTGGAACAGCCGGAGAGCGGTCGAGCCGGCGCGGCTGCGCCACCTAGCGCTGACGCGCCGGCTCGAGCGCTCCTCGCCCTGACCCTTCCCTTCCTTCCGACCGGGGCGACCCGAGCACAGAGGAGCAACGGTGAGAGACCAATCTGTAAGCCTCAGCACGGCTTCGCATCGCTCCACACGCACCTAGAATGCATGTGCCGATCACCCTATGTTTTGTTAATTTTCTTCGCAACTCACTCTATCTAACACACAGCTAACGCTTCCGTCTTAGCTCTAATCATAGTCGATAAATGTGATGGGATAAGGAAAGCGCCCTCTATGTCGATGTTAGTAGTGGTATAGCAAGGCCGGAGCGGAGCGGGCGGCCGGGAGCCCTTACCTTCTCCCATTACGGCGGAGGTGCGCCGCTGTCATCAAGTGCTTCGCCGCGATCAGTGTGGCCGATGTTATAGAAGGGCATCTGGGGCTTGCCCGTGCCTCACAGGCTTTTAACTATTCTTCTGTGATCGCAACGTTGCTGGCTCCTGGTTGTTTGTCAAATAGTGTCTCATTGAGTCGTGTGTGCAGGAACGGTGAGCATGTGAAGATGAACGGTGCTTGCATGGAGTCCCGCTCCATCGCTAAGGCCCCACCCGGCCAGGGTTGCCCGCGGTGCGGCGGATACGTCTACGCCGCGGAGCAGATGCTGGCGCGTGGACGTGTAAGTACCAACAATTCACTCTTACATTACCACTCACACAGAGACGACTCAAGTTCATTTGCTTTCTGATTTAAAAACTCTTGTAAAAATAATGTAACACACATTTTCTGGTGAAGATTATTTTTAAAATGCAAAGGTCTTTTCTTCGTCTGTATCTCTTACGACGCTTACGTAGTAGTAGCTAACCTAACAGTGACCCTATGTTATTTAACCCTAGGGCTATCACAGACGCTGCTTCAAATGCTTTAATTGCAACAAGACGCTTGATTCCATGACGCATTGTGACGGACCAGACAAAGAAATATACTGTCGAGGTATAGAATTTGTTGTTTCCCCTGATATCTGATAGAATGATTGTCAGCTCTAACCTCATGATTCATTGTGCTAACCGAGTGCACCCGTAGGCTAGTGTAATGATGTCCTAGCATGCGACGAGCCCTCACATCAATTTCGCTGTATGTTCAGGGGTGGCACAAGGAGTGTTACAAATGCGGCGAATGTCAGAAACGCCTGGACTCCACGAACTGTTGCGAGGGACCGGACAAAGACATTTACTGCAAAGGTTCGTTAACATTTGTGATAAATTTAACTAGATAACTTTTATTCACAAAGATTTTCTTAAATGTAATCTGATATCATAGTTTTGATTCGATAATTGTGTTATTTGTGCATATTAATTCCATGGCACGTTTTCTTATGTTTTAACATGGTGTTTCTTTTTCTATAGTATGTTATGGCAAGAAGTTTGGTCCTAAGGGCTACGGTTACGGCAAAGGTGCTGGTGTCTTACAGAGTGACCCTTACGCCAACGGGTAAGAACAGCTTGTGATCAGACTGAGTTGCTCGTCTGGCGAGGGCACAGCTTTACAGACTTGAAGGAGAGTCTTTAACTTACAACTTTGCGATGCTGTGTACTCATCAGATGATTTTAATTATGCTTGTTTGCTTTTGCTGTAGGATGCTACGCGATAAAATTTGGTCCTAGAGGTATCGGACACGCAGGCCCATCTTCCCTGGGTCTCATGTGTGACATAAAGGATTTAGAATGGCAAAGGTACTTCAATTATCTCGTCACCCTGAGACCCCAATTCAATTACCTACGTCTATAAGACTGAAAATCACAATCCTTCTTCATGGATAACAATACTATTTAATCCCTATTATTTGCTTATATAACGCTTAGCAAATGATTATGTGTAACTAATTTTTTTTTCATGACTAATATAAAACATATTTCCGTGTTACTTTCGAAAATTTCATCATTTTATACCTCTGCCTAGTAACAGGTTACGTTCAACTTCTCAGGTTACATGACAGGTTTCGGTTATTTCCATCGCATAGTCACTTTCATAAAAACAGCTTATAATACAAACAAGAGATGGCAAGATGCCAATCTCGAAATAGACCGCGCTCGACGCTCTCGATCGGACTAATTTTAATAACGACGCGGCCAGCCACGCGCTTTCAGCTTACAACATGTTACCACCTATTAAATATTATTATGCTAGTTTCGTAATGTCACGTAACTTGCGATGAGTACCATAACAATTTTGTATCCAATTCTCTACTAGCCACCGCACTTTATTACTCTGCATTTCTTATATGATGTAATTTTCGTATAGCGATCAAGCGCCGAAGACCACGGTGATCGACACTGCTGCCATCAAGGCTGCCCCTGGCAAGGGGTGCCCGCGTTGTGGAGGCGTCGTATTCGCTGCCGAACAAGTCCTGGCCAAGAGCCGTGAATGGCATCGCAAGTGCTTCAAATGCAAAGACTGCAACAAAACCCTCGACTCTATCATTGCTTGCGACGGCCCTGATAGTGATGTTTACTGCAAGACTTGTTACGGCAAGAAATGGGGACCACACGGTTACGGCTTCGCTTGCGGGTCTGGATTCCTGCAGACTGATGGGCTAACGTAAGTTTTCTATGTCTACATTCCAATCGAGTGAGTGATCACTAGGAATTGTGTCGAATTGCTCTAGTATCAACGCTAATAACATATCAGCAGGCGATCACCATTTAATGAATCGCGGAATCCAGAATAAAAATAGCTTTAACGCAGAAAATTCTTGTCTATTTTTTTTAATTGTTTAAATGGTTTCCATACTGCTAAAGTCAACATCACTTCTTAAAAACTTACAAATCGAAGTAAATAAATAACAAACAGTAGATAACAAAGCCGTTTGTTTGTTGAACAGCGAGGATGAGATCTCTGCCAACCGTCCATTCTACAACCCGGATACCACCTCGATCAAGGCCCCTAAAGGCCAGGGCTGTCCGCGATGCGGCGGCATGGTCTTTGCGGCTGAACAACAACTGGCCAAAGGCACCGTAAGTATATTCTCCTGAATTTATGCACTTCATTTCCTTCTGTACCCAAATATATAACTTTGGTCTTATCTACTTTCATAATCCATCATTTTTCGAGACTTAACTATTTTCATAGACAAATATTGTCTAGTCTAGGGAAAGGTTTTAATGAGATTATTCAAACTAAATAATTTGATTCTACTTTTTCCTAACCCATTATTCAGTTCACAAATATGGATGAAATTTATGACAGTTATTTTAGTAATTTTTCCAGTAATAATGATAACTATAGGTACTATACTATGTTATATATAACCCGTACGTAATGAATTACTATAGCATACTTCGGCCGCGTACGTAACTATAGTTTCGAAATAAACATAATTATTCTTGGTACGATACTGGTGTCGATCGGAGAAGTATGAGTGCTAGGTGTTTGGCCATAGCTCACGCATTTTTTTTTAAATATTTGTGGACATTTCACATTACACCATCTAGCCCAAACTAAGCAAAGCTTGTACTATGGAACTAGATGACTGATCCCCACCGAGGGCAAACATTTGTGTAATGTATTCTACATTACACAAATGTTTGCCCTCGGTGGGGATCGAACCCACGACCTACAGCTTAGCAGGCAGCATACTACCAAACCAACTGAGCCACGATGTTAGTCAATGACGATGAAGATGTGGTTAAAGGTGGTATTATACACTTAGACTGGTGGTGCTTATCATCATATCACCTTATGCAACTTTTACAAAAAAAAAATATTCTTACCTACTCAGATGACGCATTATTTGTATTTATATGTATATATTTACAAAAAAAAGTATATATGTATTCTATCAGACATCTAGTTCCACAGTACAAGCTTTGTTTAGTTTGAGCTAGATGGTGTTCTGTGAAATGTCTACAAATATTTATTTATTTATTTGTTTCTGGAAAGTATCATAACAATGAACTTACACAATACAGATGTGGCACAAGAAGTGCTTCAACTGCGCGGAATGCCACCGGCCCCTAGACTCGATGCTAGCATGCGACGGCCCCGACAAGGAGATCCACTGCCGCGCCTGCTACGCCAAGCTCTTCGGGCCCCGCGGTTTCGGCTACGGACACGCCCCTACTCTCGTCTCTTGTGACTCGGAGCCTGCTGTCACATAGTGAGTATTCCACCTAAATCATAATGTACATTAGAAAATCCTATCAATTTAATTTAACTGAAACCATGAGTGCTTTGAAATTCGTCACACAGTAATAAATTTTACTTATCATTTAAAAAAATCATCATAGTAGATGTCTGCAAACATACAAAATAATTAATCTAATGACATTTTAGTCAAAATGTCTAATTTACAAAACAGTAACACACATCTGTAAACAAGTTTATTAAGATGGAATTCATAAATGTGCATGGCATATTAATGAATTAAATTTTAATAATTTGACAGCAACTTCTTGTGTGACTAATTTGAATACACCCATACTATTGAAGACATGCTTACCTGAATTCTTTTAAAAATTTGAAGGTGTAAAAGAGAAAGTAGGGATGAAAGGATTGAGGGTAAATACAAGTTTGAAATTATGATGCCAAAAAGATCATCCTATACATTTTTCATATTCTAAAATTCTATTAATGGAACATTAAGAAAACAAAACATTATACATAAAAAGTACTCTCTAAAATATTCATTTCTTTACAGCACTGAACAAATGCCCTTCACTGGTCCGAAGGCCGCTAAAGGCAAGGGTTGCCCCCGCTGTGGATTCCCCGTATATGCTGCAGAACAAATGCACTCCAAGAATGGCACATGGCACAAGAGGTGCTTCTGTTGTGCCGACTGTCATAGATCTCTTGTAAGTAACCTTAGTATATTTTTGTAATATTTCAAATCCAAACCATATTCTACAGTAATGTAGTAGTACAATACATATGTATATATTACAATGGAGAGAAAACAAGGATTGATAATATCTAAGTATAAACAATGGCTATTATTGTAGGCAACTTGTATATTATAAAATAAAACAATTTTATTATTATTATTCACATGTTCATTAATATTCACTTATATGATAATGAAATTTGTTACAAAAAATTAAAATAGGAATTTAAATTCAGTTACTGATTAAAATATTACATTCAAATTTGATTAGTTTTTAAATAAAGACGGTCATCGTCTTCTTCCTTTTCCAGGTGAGTTTTCAGAAATTCCTCCACAGAGTCGGTGTTCCATTTCTCAATAGCGACTGTATCCTTCACGATTCCGTCTTTATCTAGTAGCTTAATAATAGGGTCTAGGCCACGAACGTATTTGATCTGTAGGTTAGGGAACTTCGCTGGCCGGTCGCTCTTAACAAATGCCTGTATCTGAGGATAAGCAGGGAACTTACACGTACAAACTTCTAGTATTGCCCGAGCATATTTCTTCTCTTTCGGCGCCGTATCATCACTGTGACAGCACTGTTTACAATGTTCCACAAGCTGATCTAAACTGAAGTCCTTTAGTTGATCACAAGAGGAGCATAAGAGGTTAGCTTTGATAAATCCGAGAGACGCGCAATCCTCGGTTGTAAATTCTGCTGCCAAATTAGGGACATTTAGTACAATACATAGTGATATTATCACAGGAGCGCCTTTAAAAACAGTCATTTTCCAATAAAAATATTGATTTCTCCTCTCAAGATTTTACAAAAAACTTCAGAAGACATCAAAGTTCAAACGTCATCAATATGACAATGACATTTACATACGACTGACGTGTCCGACAGTCAGTGCGTTGACACAGATAATAAATGTTATCTTTCAAACAATACGAAGTATGCGTTTGTGGCGCTATCTGGCGGAGAAGTATATTTTCATAAAAGACATCATCATCTACAAGAAAAGAAAGTTGATACGTTTGATAACTTTATTTTAGGACACTATTACTTCCCTTGGCTGGGTAGAGCTTAGGCTTAGAGAATTAAGTGCAAAGAAATAATGGTCCATTTCTTTTCTTTCAGGATTCCACCAATCTGAATGACGGCCCCAACGGCGAAGTTTACTGCAGAGGGTGCTATGGCAGAAACTTCGGCCCCAAGGGTGTAGGATTCGGTCTGGGCGCAGGCACATTAACCATGGCATAATAATAAACTATGAAGCTGGTCTTTATAGGAACCATTTAGCTATATTGGTAGCATGAAAGGAATCTAATCTAGGTACTTGAAGCATTTTGCTACCCGATGATCTTACCATTTATTAAACTGGCTTTAATAATGGTTGATACACATTCAATGAGACTAAGGAACGGATAGATTTATATGAAATATTATTTTGTTATATGAAGATATAAATTAAGGTTACATTCCTTTCATTGATAATGTACAAATTGTGATGAATGTGTCTGGGCCCTTAGTTTATAAATTCTTCATAAATATCGTAGTTTGTAAGACATATAGACTTAATGTAGTTGTAAGAATAATTTTGAAAATAACAAAAAAAAGAAGAAAATTATTGGCATTTTTAAATCTAAAAAAAAGGTAAACGGCATTGTGATTCTACCTCAGTATTATCGCGTATTGTGATATAGAGGTAGAAGTAAAACTATCCTGTAAACGCGCATAAGATTGCAAGTTTTTATGCAATCGTTTCGACCGACCAGATCTTCTCAATAAGATCTGAAGTGTCTATACATATTTTTATACACCAAAGAATTTTGTATATAATTTATAGTAATACTATTTTAGTACAGACTACGCACTAAGCTGTGCTAGAGTTATATTCTTCTATGTTACGCTTTTGGAGCTTTTGCTATACTTAAATAACACACACAATATAATGTAAAAAGTAAGGCAGCTTATTGCGAATTATAATCTATATTAAATATTGGACGACATTTATATAAGTTATATTAATTTTTAATAAATAAATATTACTTATATTGTGTTTTATTTTCAATTAAAACAGCGAGGTGTTATAAAATCGTGTATTAAAGAAATTAAGAATACGAACAAGATGTGGTTAATAACAGAGACTCATTTTATGACAAATAAAAAAAATATAGAATCAACATAATTATTATAAACATGACTGTATTGCTTGGCAATATGAGTAAAAATTAAATTACAATTATAAATTTTAGTTTAATTAATTTCAAATAATTATTAGCAGCAAATCATCACTTAATATGAATAGCTGCTCCTGACATGAAATAATTGACATTTCACTGAACAAATTTAGCGGGAAACAGTGTTTTATTCATACTATCTCTCCTATATCTAAACGGTTGACAAACGGCAGATGGCAAAATTCAGTCAAACCAAGGATTATTATGATCCATGGTCATACCCAGATCACCTCATCCACGTCTCTATTACTGCTCACAAGAACAATAATGTTTGACTTAATATAGAAATCTGCTGAGCTAAAAAGACCCGAAGATTAACTTCTACACATTCATGGCTAGCGGCTTTTATTTTTGACAAGACCTGAACCTAACTTTAAAAAATATAACTATATACATGTAATGCGATGTATGTGTACATATTTTAGGAAGTTATCAGAGATTGATTGAGGGTTCATTTAAAACGGATATTTGATAGTCCCAATGCAACACTACAATTTGAATATTCAAACAAACAAACAACTTTACTGTTTAAACAAACAGAAATATCGGCAATTAAAATTTTATTTCTTTTATTTATCCTAAGTACATAGTTGTAAAAATTGAGTGGTTGTAGTAAATAACACATAATTCTATTTAAACAATATTCCAACAAATAACTTTAAAAAAAACACTGGGCAGTAAAATACTTAATATCTACTAATACGGCTACACATTTCCCACACAAAAATTAAGCCTTCGAATTCTAGTTCTATGAGTTCCAAAAATACATTAATATGTGTTCAGCGATAATGGGTATTTAGACGTAATTATATTTGTACGCTAATTTAGAAAAAGTGTTCCTAAAATATTTCACTTTCCATCCAAGTAAAAACAAAAATATAGTATATACCTACGTAATGTATTTTTAGGCATTCATCTACAATTTTTATTCAAAACTTCTATTTTAAGAAACTGATTTCAATATTTTTGCGTTTGATTTCATTTATATATTTTAAATAATTTTTAAATGTTTCATGGTGGAGAGCGTTGTAGTCGCAAGCTACGCTTGCCCTTTTGACTAATGATTCCCGTTTAGTTTACAAAATAACAAGACCTCGCTTACCTAGCTATTCGGTGTCTTTAATTTACTATATAGTGATATTAAAAACTGTCTATAATATTTTTTCCGGGACAGTGGAACCTAAATTAAAAGGGTAAGGAACATAATGGAATTAATTAGTGAAGCCTAGGCGTAGCTTGTGATGTGCTACAAATATCGCATCATTCGCAAAATATTGAATTAGTTGCATAAAATAGTTCAAAGTTTTAAATAAAAGTATAAAATAAATACCTAATTTTTTTTTATATACCGCACTATTATTAAGCACACTATTAGCGCATTATTATTTATATTTCACGCAGAAAAAGAGCAGATGTGTACATAGAAAGTTATTTCGCATATATTAGAGTCATATGCTGTTGCATCAAATATTTTGTAGATTTACATGATTACGTCTAAAAATGTATCTTTGAAGATTTATGGAATTCAAGGATTTAGTTTGTTTCATACATATTTTGTATTTTTGCATGGAAAACGCAAAGCCTTAACTTATCTACTAACTACTAATCCTTATAGGGAGTAACAACTAACATGCAAGTACCCGTAGCATAGGCGGCAAATCTCGTAATATCACGTGAGAGAGATAGACGTACGCTTTGATATTTCGCGGGATTTCATTAATGCATAATTTGGTTACATTTAATGTACTTCAAATACATTCTTCATACCCACTAATTTTGTTTTGAAGTATAATAATAACATATCGATGATGTTTCCTTGTTAACCATAAATGTATCCCAGGATTTTTTCGAACATGATAACATAAGCATTTTATAACATATATAAGATAAAATAAATATAAAATTCCAATCAAAAATAACTAAAAATTAGGTTTTAGGTACATTTAAAACAAACAGTGTATCCATAGTTCCATACTAATATAGATGTTTGAAGTCACTGAGCTCAAATGTTTTAACATTTCGTTTCCATTTTCCCAGTTACCTCTAATGTGCTTCAAATATCATACCCACTTATTATACTTTAATGAAAAATAATAATTTTTCCTAAGATGATAACATAGCATTCTGTAATGTGTAAAATTTATGAATGTTCTAATCGAAAATTTAAAAAATAGGTTTTAGGTAAATTTAGTCTTATCCCGCAATCCCTCACGTGTATCCATACTAATGCTGCGTTTGAATTCACTACATTGAAACGGTATAGCGTGTGTCTATCTCTGCTGATTACGAAGTAAAAATCTTAATTTTTATACAAAAATACATACTTAATTCTTTTTAGCAACAAACCGAGGTCCCTTTTTCTTGCCAGGTTGTGAAGTGCTGGGTTCCTCAAAGCCGTACTTGTGTTTAAGACGTTCACGAATCAAAAGTCCTTTGATTAGCCGTTTCCAGTTGCCAAAAACGCGGAGTTCTAGCTTTTCGCGTTCTTTGCGTTCCTGTTCTTCTTGATCCTAAAATATAAAATAACATAGTTGAAAAATAAGCGAGATGAGCTGTGGTCAAACAACAATGCTTGAACCGCAAAACATATAAATTACATTTTAAGTGTCAGTATACTTTTCTCATTTAAATATGCATAGTTTGGCGGGAACGTGAGAAAGAAATATCGAAGCTCTGTTTCTCTAAACTTGTGTTATTTCAAATGAAAATGTAAAATAATAAAAAAAATATTGTTTTAACTCGATTTATAAATAATACTTTGGCGAATGTGCTAATCTCGTGGGTTCTAAATAAAGGAAAGAAATAAATATGCATACGATAAGAATCCGCAAATATTACCCTCGGAAATGACATAAAAACTTACGTTTTCATAAATAACGTTTCGTACTATCCCGAGCTAATACATAGTCTGTTTATTTAGTTCCATCGTGGCAAAAAAGAACAACTAATGTCTCGAAGTATACAATGGTATTCTACGGTCTCAACTGAACAAAATAATGAAATAAGGACAGCAGCCCCTTCAATGCCACATTAGTCATCTAGCTATACTAGTACACTAGTATTTTTTTAACTCAGGAGAGAATAGGTGTCAGTTTCTGCTCTGGTGCAAAGACAGGCATTAAAAAACCGACTCTACTCTGATCTATTTATAAAATTTTGTTCCTACCTTAAGCCAGGCTTCCGTGACGATTTCCTCATACTCCTTGCAAATTACAAAACCATCATAGACGGGATGCGTCCAACCACCATTAAAATCGAACCCAGTCATTGCTGGAGCGCAGTCAATGTTCAGCTTACGACATACTTTGTTCAAGCCAGGCACTGGAAAATAACGAGATATTATTAAGAAAACTAACACGGTGATCACACATGTTATATAGCCGTCACGTAAAAAGCACGCTGGTTTCACGTTTACAAACAAACCAGCGTTGTTTTTTACGTGACGGGAACTATATTATCCACTAAAGGTACAATCTACGATTGGTTTATGCAAAAACTCACATTGATTCATTGAATTGGAAAACTACCGACTTTTGTTTTGACCAACACGGTAGATAGATAAACAGTTTATTGTACACACCTTACAATTAATTAGATAGGATAATCATAAATAAAAAATAAGTGCAATACCGGGCGGCCTTATCGCTTAAAGCGAGCCCTTTCAGGGAACCATGGTACATGGTACAGTGCAGTCCTGGAGCCTTAACACATTCGTATGAACGCATTTGGAAGACCATCGCACATTCATCGAAATTATAGTAAATATGTAGTCTGTAGATAGGCAGGATACTTGCAAAGACTACTGCGAAAGGTGGACCAAGGCAGTTACCGGTTGGTATCTAAGAAATGGGCGACAACATTGAGGCAGACCGACCACAAGCCCGATGGTTAAACGATAATGTAAAGCAAAGTCGGTTGGCAAGAATGAAGCTCGCACTGGACCGGAATGGGTGGCTTGAATAAGAGCAGATCTATACCCAGCAGTGGGAGTGGCCATGGGCTGACTAAATAGATAGATGTAGTCTGCAGTTTAGACTCGATAATTGATGCAAAATCTATAACGTACATATTTATAAGTATTCTCCTCCTGTTAGTTTGGTGACAGTTTGGATTTATTCTTAGCAAATAGTTTTTCATACATAGATATAATAATACGGAAGCTTGTAAATTTGAATAGCGTTTTTTTAATACATTATCAAAATATACTTACGTTTGATATGAACAGTGCCTTTAGGCAGCATACACTCTTTGAACAGTTCGACGTTTCCGTATGGATTGCGCGGGACGATCCCATTCTCCGCCGTGGGAGGCTCGTAGTCCTGGACCTGCCACGGACCGAACACCTCCAGCGGCTTGTCAGTTATCAGCTTGTTTGACAGCTGGAAATATTATAATGTGTACGGTTTATAATGTGTACGTGTTAAAGATGTAAATTTTGTACATATTATGTTATTATTTTGAAACATGACATTGAATCGGACTGAGTTTTCAATTGATCTTCCCATCTTCCTGGACATCTGTGACCCCCACATGTTCATTGTTTTAGTGGAAACAATATTATGACATTATATATAGTCGAGTTGTGTTTCCCACATGACAAATTTTACTGGTTAATATTGAAAGTAACTTTGGTACACATGCCATTATCATATGAGAACACTATTACAATGTATCCAAAGTAATTTTAACACCTGTAGTGAATTAAACGTCTATATTTTAAAATTTCCACGTTTAGGTTGGAAAGTACGTAAGTACATGCATGTGTAACATGCGAATGGATATTAATTTGTTTTCATCATAAGTAAAATGGTATTAAATATTTTGTTGAAATTCGCAATTTTATGAAAAGTGTATTAAATAATTTTGTATCTGTATAGAAGACTCTCCTTTTGGCTTCGCCGTCGTCAGATACCAGAAAACCGATTAATAAGCAACTTCACGTCGACTGTTTTAGGCATTGGAGCTTTGAATATATTCCTCTACAAAACCAACAAAGTTCAACATACCTTATCCCACTTTGGCCTCGCTTTGACAATCTTATACGGTTTCTCTCCCATCCTCACCACCTTGGCCTCCTTGAGCCAAGTGTCGCGTGACCGGCACACGTAGACGCACTCCCGCGCATACACCGGCTCGTTGCGGACGAACCCTAGCACTTGAGCGTCGGATGGATATAACGCCTCATACTTTAGTAGATGCCGCTTTAACGCGTACAGCGGGTGGTGTTTGTACCTGGAAACGATAAGATATTCTGTAATTTTTGTATTTGTTAATTTAGTATACAATAAAGAGTTTATCTATCTATCAAATAATACGCGGACAGCACCCTTAGCATGATAATGTTCGAATAAAATAATAGCTTTTATGTTACTTACTCTCCAATAGTGGTCGGTAAAGGAGCTTCTAGCTGCATTCTGTCTAACGCTTCGTCTTCTTCTCTATCCCTGGCGTTGCGCGGCCCGAGCCACGGTTGTATCGCGGTCCGCCACCACGCGGGCTCCACCCTTTGTTTTCGCGTTACTGTGTTCCATTGTGGTACGTAGCGACGCGTCAGATCTTTGACGTAGTTGTTGTTATCCCAACCTATGACATAACACACTGGATGCGTTGCGTGTTTCTGTAAAGGAAGAGATACTTATACAATTCATAAAGGGCATTATTTATATAGACTTTTTTTTTTATAAATAGATCTACGATTGACCAGCAACTCGCTTGATGGTAAGTTGACGATATATCTGAGGATGGATTTCGTCGACCTACAAAATGTCTATTCACTCTAGCCTTGAAATTCCAAGATTATCTAATAGTTTTAATGAGAAAAAAAAATTGGAAATCTGGACCTGGAATGCGTCGAATATATTATTGACTCGCGCATAGAAGTAACGAAATATACGCGCACGCACACTTACGGGACTCAAAATTGTAACAGAGTGGGGTCATGATTGCATCAAAGAGCGCCATGGCATTTTCCATCATGGTATACGACTTGACATTACTGGGAAGGCGCGCCAAAATTATTTTTCCAAAAATACATTGAGCATATAAGAAATAATAGCGATTTCCATACTAAGAATCCCTTTTGAACATTAATTTAATGTAAATTAATGTTATGTATTTCTAAAGATTTATATAAAACTGAACTCCTGCATGAATTGTTTATTTATCAGGATAAAGTAGTCAGAATAAAATATTCTAATTTGCATGCTGAGCAAACAAAGTAAATGTAAAATTAATTATCAAAGCATTGTTGCAACTATGATATGAACACAAGAGTCTCAGATAGGGTTGCCACCTGTACTTTATAATATAGTATTGTACGTTATTTCAGATAATTGTACTCTATACTTTATGAGAACAATAAAGTACACGAAAATACTTTATTTCGCATGATTTGAATTCTTTGCGATTTTAAAAAGTTTAGTCGTACTTTTTCGGTAAACGTTTCGAAATTGCAAAAAGCAACAAAAATATGTTTTAAACATAATAATAAAAAAAAGGAATGTACTTTATTTTAACACTATGTACTTTTTTTTTCATACCTATAATAACAAATGTACTTTAACTGCAAGAAAAAATCGGCCAATTGCGAGTCGGACTCGCGCACGAAGGGTTCCGTACTCAAGTTTCTACCTGTTAATTAAGATCGAGTAAAAATTGCTTAAAAATGACGTTTGTTGTATGGGAGCCCCCCAATAATATTTACTATTTAATATTTAATATTTACTTTAATGTTATTTAATTATTTATTTTGAAAGGTAATATACAAGTAAATATTCTGTGAAAATTTGAAGCGTCTACCTGTTACCGTTTTTAATATTGAACAAAAAATACGAAAAAAACACGTTTATTGTATGGGGACCCCCCTTAATATTTTTTTTTTTTTAATTTTTAGTATTTGTTGTTATAGCGGCAACGAAAATACATCATTTGTGAAAATTTCAGCTTTCTAGCTATCACGGTTTATGAGATACAGCCTGGAGACAGACAGACAGACAGACAGACAGCGAAGTCTTAGTAATAGGGTCCCGTTTTTACCCTTTGGGTACGGAACCCTAAAAAAGGTGGCAACCCTAGTATCTCAGATGATGGTTGAAAAAATCCATCTGATAATTTAAAGTGAAACAATTGTCATTGCTCACATATAGGTCCCCGGTACAATGCACCTTCCCTTTGACAACATCAACAGCGATCCACTGCTCCAATTCTTCCACAAACACTTCACACCAGACATCTAATTTATTATCATCATTGTCTTTCTTATTTTCCTCATCGGACGAAAGCACACGTCGATCTATATGCTTCTTGCTTGTACTTGGCTTCACACTAGAACTCAGTCTGGGTCCTTTCGGGCTTATTTTTGTAGGTTTGAACTCTTCATCGCTTGAAACGCGGCGTTTGAGATCTTCTTCTGGTAAATAATCACTGTCATCATCGAATTCTTCTTTCACTTTTCCTGAAAAGTTATGTAATATTTAATCATCATCTCAGCCACAAGAAGTACACTACTGAAAATAGGCCTCCTCCATGGATTTCCAAAAAGACCAGTTGGAAACAGTCTGCATCCTGGAACTTTCTGTCACTTGTATGAGATGTTCTATCCAATATCTCTCACAAAGTTGGACCTGCCTAGTCAGACCATTTGTCCTAGGTACACGTATTTGTCGACAACTTCGAGTGGAGTTCCCCAGTCATTGGGGTAGGCACAACATGGTTGTTCGACATGACCTTTGTTTTATCTATGTTCATTTTGAGACCCACCCATTGAGAAACTCGATTGAGGTCTTCGAGCACTGTGCTGAGGTCTTCCGTCGACTCTACCATGTATTCTATATCGTCGGTAAACCAAAGGTGGGTGATGTAATATTTACAATGACTATATTATTACATTGGTATATTTTTCTACTTAAATGAGCTTAAGACAATGTAATGTATTTGTCTTATATAATACAAAACTGATTTCTAGCCCTAATTCCAACCCATTTTTGATAAAAAAAACCTTACCTTTTATGATTGTTTTCTTTTCTTCTTCCTTGGCGCCTTTGATCCTGCATTTAATGATATCAACCAAATCACCAGTAACATCATTTTTTGGTTTTACTTTTAGTTTAATTAAATCCTTATGACTAACTCGATGCGCGTCTTCAATTTTCTCTAGTTTTTTTAGTTGTTGAACATTTAATTTAGGTTTTTTAGTTTTACTCACAGATTCATCAAAATATTTGCTTTTTGCTACAGCACTGCCTGGAGCACTTTTAGCCCTTGATTTAGGTTTTGTATCTTTAGGATTGAGTTCAGAATGTTGGTTTGCACTGTCCACTGCAGTTGTGTGAGATCTTTTTCTTGTTGATATTTTACTATCTTGTTTCGCTGCTTCAAAATATTCACTTTGAGTTATATCTTTTTGGTTTTCATTAGTCACTAAAATTTTAGGTGGAACTATTTTTTTCCTAGCTTGCTTACCTAGGGTTGTTTTGACTTGAGATTCTAAAATAGTGGCTTTATCAGTTTCTTTGATAGATTCAAAATATTTGCTTTGGTTTATTTTTTGTTTGTTTTCATCAGCTTTAGGTATATTCGATTTCATCTTTGTTTGGATTTGTGATGTGTTTATTTCGTCTTGAGATTCTGAGATAGTTGTTTTATCACTTTTAGTAGTTGTAACTGTGCTGTTTTTAGTGTTAGTTCTAGTTTTGCGAGAACTTAGTCTGTCTACAGGGAGTTTGGCACTTTCAATGCCACCAGATGTTCCATCATGAACAGCAGCAGACTTTTTTAAAGATAAAGTCCTAGGTGAGTTTAATGTGTTAGAAATAACATCATTATTTTTGCGGTTTGATTCTGCATCATCTTCTTTGCCTTTATTAGTACTTTTTACTTGCCTTTTTTCATTAGACTTTGAATTAGGTTCTGTCTTTTTGGCTACATTAGTTCTTGACGTTAGTTTTGCTGGTGCCTTAACATCTCCTTTAGATCTTTTAGGCGGTGAAACTCCTTCATTTTCTTCAACATTATTCTTGTCTGTCGCTTCAGCTTTTTTAGCCCTTGTCGTTCTAACAGGTCTAGTCTTGTTTGCAGAGGTATCATCATTTCCATCTAGTTGCATCATGTTTTCAAAGTCAGTATATTTTTTGTTAAAAACATCCAATTTCGAAAAACATTCTACATCACCGTAATTTGTATCATTTCCATATTTATGTACTCTTTTATTACATTTATTATAATTTCTATAGTAATTTTTATCATCATCATCATCAAATGAGATTTCAGATTCATCATCGCTTGATGAGAAAATATCATGATTTCCATCAACTTGTGGGAGTTTTACTTTCGATTTAGATTTACTATCAATCGATTTACGTTTAGCTGCTTTTGGCTTTTCAACTTTTTTATCTCCAGCACTATTCTCATTATCTTTGGGTTTTGTAGACAGAGAACATAACTCTGAAACAGGTGGTCTTAGAGACACTGTCACAAAATTGAACATGATGCGACATTGCAGTCCTAAAGCTCGTAACATAGCTACAAATATAAATACCATATATTTCTTTGCTGTCACAGATCTGCTCTTGATTTGCTCTAATAAGATACTTCTAAGTGGTGGAGCTTTAGGCCTAAATTTATTTTCATGTTTATCCTGCTTTACAATAATCTTATCTTTATACCATTTAGTAATTTGTTCAACATATTTCATATCAAGTCTATTTTCAGGGTAGCATCCTTTTGGGACCATTGCAAGTACAGCAGCCATGATTTCTTGATCATTTAAAACAGGGCTTACATAATTTCCATGGCCAATCCAGCTTAGAACATGGACTTTGTGCATGAAGACTTGGTGTTCTTTTTTAACCCTGTTCATTCTTCTTTTCATCATCATTTCCACATCAATTGTCTTAGATTTTCTGCATATAGAGTCTGGAAGCGCTACTACAAGTTGCAAACCTTGTTGTGGTATTGCTTTTGTTTCTGAAACAAAATAATGATCAAATAACGTTATTTTTGTTAAGATGAATTCATGTTTTAAAGTCTTGAATTACCAATTAGTCAGACAAACCAACTAAATATAATTTTATAGTTTAAAAAACTGAAACAAGCGACTTCAAAGTATGCTATTTCATTTACTTGTAATATTAGTAAGGATTAGGATACGTAAAGTTCATATCATCATGTTCAGTCAGGTAATAATTAAACAAGGTTGAAGTAGTAGCAGCAGTAGCGTTAGCAGTAGTAACGTTGAAGTAGACTCTATTTTCTTGCTATACACATTGGACAAAAATTAAGAAGATTTTACTTTTCGACCTTACTAAATACTTCTCGATTGTAAACTTTTCTTCACCCGGCTAATTTTTATTTTTTTCGTGTTATTTCTCCCTTTTCAGTTAATTAGATTGTTTTGAAGTCGGTTTAATTTTTTTAATTACTTGTTTTTATTAATTTTTACGGTTCCGTACCTCAAAAAGAAAAAACGGAGCCCTTATAGGATCACTTTGTTGTCCGTCTGTCCGTCCGTCCGGGTGTCAAGACCTTTATCTCGGGAACGCGTGAAGGTATCGTGTTGAAATTAAAATCATATATGGAGATCCACAGTCTCTTGCTGCAGAAAGAAAAATAAAATTTCTCAGTTTTCGTAAAAAAAGTTACAGTCGAATATGTCGTAAAAACGCACATTTCGACACTCACAAGGGAATCAAAACCTATGTGGTACTTTCCGTTGACCTAGAACTATGAAATTTGGCAAGAAACATTGTGTTATAGTACACATATAGGAAAAAAATCCGAAAACTAGACATTTTTAATTTAATCACAAAAAAATAGGGTCTTTATGCAAGGAACGAGGTTCCAAATTTTAAAGTGAATTAACTGTATCATGTGGGGTATCATATGAAAGAGCTTTATTAGCATAAGCTAAAACAGGTTTTAAAATATTTTTACTATGTATATTTTTCGGTTTATGAATGAAAATATAAATAAAATCGGCCAAGTGCGAGTCGGACTCACGCACGAAGGGTTCCGTACTATCATCTATAATAGAAAATCACGTTTGTTACTTACAAATATTCAAGTTTCTACCTGTTATTAAGATCGAGTAAAAATTGCTTAAAAATTACGTTTGTTGTATGGGAGCCCCCCTTTAATATTTACTTTATTGTTATTTAATTATTTATTTTGAAAGGTAATATACAAGTAAATATTCTATGAAAATTTGAAGCGTCTAACTGTTACCGTTTTTAATATTGAGCAAAAAAATACGAAAAAAACACGTTTATTGTATGGGGACCCCCCTTAATATATATTTTTTTAATTTTTAGTATTTGTTGTTATAGGGGCAACGGAAATACATCATTTGTGAAAATTTCAGCTTTCTAGCTATCACGGTTTATAAGATACAGCCTGGAGACAGACAGACAGACAGCGGAGGCTTAGTAATAGGGTCCCGTTTTACCCTTTTGGTACGGAACCCTAAAAAATATATGATTTCCCCCTTTTATCTACTAGTTTGTACGGAACCCTCGGTGGGCGAGTCTGACTCGCACTTGTCCAGTTTTTTAATAGAATTTACTCGTTTTGTTTGAAACTAATCACAAAACTTCACTGGGTAAGTTTGTTTAAATAAAAAAAGTTTTTTTTTATTTAAACAAACATTTTTTTATTTAAACAAATTTCAATAAGATTTCTAGTTTTTGCGTCATACGTAGACTTCTTCTTCTTCTTACCCTGTTCCCACTTATGTGGGGTCGGTACAGTATGTACGTTTTCTCCATTCATCTCTGTCATTCGTCATATCTGGACTCACTCCCTTTTCCCTCATGTCTTCATTCACGCAATTCATCCATACTTTCTTCGGTCGACCTCTACCACAATTACCATTCACTCTCATATTGATCGCCCGTTTTAAAATGTGATCCTCTTCTCTTCTCATGATGTGTCCGTACCACGATAATCTATTGCTGGATATTTTTTCTGTTATGGGTGCTACTTTTAGGCTCCCCCTAATATATTCATTCCTAATCCTATCCATTCATCTATTATTAATCCTATCTATTCATCCATTCATCTATGCGTCATACGTAGACTAACATACAAATATACAAACATACATACACTTTTGAAATATGGCACACATGTTTAGAAGCCGATATAGACTAACATATACAAAAACTGTGCAGTTCTGATAATATTACATACATACAGGTCGAATTGATATAATTTTTTGAAGTCGGCTATAAATTATTTTGAACCATCTGTGATTACTTTTCAAGACATAGTGATAAATATGTTAAATACATAAGTAGTCATATAACAGAGGTCATTAACCTTTATACAGTAGTCTAAACAAACAATACTTGCCAAGTGGTTTTCTTTTAGACTATAGCATTAACTGCAGAACCCTACCATATGCATGTCTCGACACAATCTTGGCCACTTATTTTTTATCGAAAACAGGATAAGCAATTATCTATAACTCACATGTGATTGAAGATGCTAAGCACACTTCGACTGGAATGTGAAATGCATGTAAATATTGTTACCTTTAACTTCCTCCCAGTCTTCAACATCAGAATCACTGTCATTTCTAGCTTTTCTACCCTTTCTTTTTGTCTTTACTGGTTTTTGCTGAAGAGCAACATCTTCTCCTAGAGCTAAAAGATCTGTAATATTTGACTCCTTTGTTTGTTCAATACTGCTTCTTGGTACATATCTTTGCAGAGATGCCTTCGTTGCTTCCAAAGTACTTTTGTGCTTTTCAAGTTCCATGAATGTTTTCTTAGCAATTTCTTCACTGTTGTCGGGTATGCTGGCCCAAATCTGAAAGTGATATATGACAGATTTCACTTAAGGATATGACTTGATAGATTTTGTGATTACAAAGTTTGTCAGTGCAAATTTACAATCTCCTATATTGATTATAATACAACAGCAATTGTTTGATTATATTAATATTGCACATAGGAGATTGTAAATTGTAATTGCCAGTTTGTGGATTGAATAACCACTCTCAAATGATATTAAATATTGGTGGACAGTTCACATAAAACCATCTAGCCCAAACTAAGCAAAGCTCATACTATGGAACTAGATGTTTGATGGAACACATATTAGACTTTTTTTTTGTAAATACATACATATGATATGTAGACACACAGAAGATGTTTGTTCTGTGTCTGGGTGTTTCTAGTTATGCATGTTCATCAGACAACTTTTGTGTCTTGGGTGGGGGTCAAGCCCATGACCTACAGCTTAGCAGGCAGACATACTACCAACAGAGCTGTGAGGCCAGTCAAATTATATGAAGAAATCTATAAAACAATATGTAAGGAAAATAAATAAATATTGGTGGACATTTCACACAACACCATCTAGCCCAAATTAAGCAAAACTGTACTATGGATGGCTGATAGATTACATATTAAATTATTAATACATATTAATTACATACTTTTTTTTGTATATACTTACTTAAGATAAATATACAGACACACCCATGCTCGTCACACAAATGTCACTTAGGTGATTTAGATTTGCAATGATGACATTGTTGTAGAGATATCCAACTCTAATTAAGGGATTTTGAAATATATATACAATTCAAAATCACTTAATAACTTCACTCACTTTTAATGCTTTTTGTGTTTTTTGCACTATGTTAGTTTCCAAGTACGCTTACTAGTGTACTTTCCAAGTATACTAGTAAGCGTACTTGGAATTTTACCTATAATATATTAGTGTCAATATATATATAAATAAAACCTTTATGAGAATTGAAGAATTCATTATTATCATTATACTTTTTGTGTTACATTTTTTCCAATAAATATATTTCATTTCAAACAGAAATAATTAATAGTTAATACAGTGAATAGAGAAATATAAATTTTAGATAAGTAAAACTTGACACTTAGAAGATACTAGATGGACATGTGTTAAAAATGATTCACGGTCACAAGGTTCAGTAAGCCAAAAGGTCCAGTGACCCAAAAAGTCCAGTGGTAAAGCTATGTCAAGAGGTAAAACTATAAAAGGGCCAAATACTGCCTCTCAGGTAAGATAGTGTTATGTCTAGCCATTGGTTTAAGCAAAGTGTTGATTATTATAATTAACAAATACAAACATCAGTATATTCTGCTTTGTCTTCATTGTCACTGTCTATATATTTTAGGATTGTATTGGGAACCGCAGCTGCTTTCTTATTGGATGCTTTTGTTGTATCATCATCACTGCTATCTGGAAACATTATCAAATGTAAATTATTTACAAAATATTCTCTCTAAATCAAACCACATATTATATTTAGTTTATCTATATAACATTTTTAATTTTTACAATAAAATGTATTCATACAAATAATATTGCCCCACAGTATCACCTGCATAGTGATGAAAAATGGTGATGATAAAAATATGGCCATGTCCGTTTCCAAGTTCTAAAGAATCTCTGTGCCAAATTTCATAACTATTAGTTCAGCCATTTAGATGTGAAGAGGTGTCAAACAGACAGCAACAGACAACAGAGTTACTTTTGCTTTCATAATATTTAGTTAGTAATCCCTTTAGGATCCTCAACAAATAATATGATAGTACTCTTAAGCAACCAAACAAGTTATGATTATATTTATTACATTAAAACCAAAGTGTGAAAAAATCATTGTGCAATACTTAGCATACATTATAGGTTAGCAAATGTTTGTTCCATGTTTAGTTAGCTGTTAGCTTTGTACTTAATTGTATTTTCAGGTATCAGATAGGTAAATGGAGTATTTAACCTATTGGAGATAAAAATAAGTTTCATCTACCTATCTAAATAAGTATCACTGAATTAACACTAGATAAAATATTATGAGTAACATGTCATACCACTTTCAGACAGATTCAGCACTAAAGGAAGCAATTTATCAGAATCAGTTAAATCTTTAAGGCTCAATTGTGGAAAATCATCATTATCTTCAGTTTCAGTAAAGGTTTGTTTGTTGATTTTGTTTATGAATTCTTTAGCAAACTTAGGCTTCTTTTTAAACGTTTTTTTCTGACGGCTTTTGTTTGGCTTGTTGCTAGTTTCGTCTGCTGACGATATGTGTTCTTCAATCTCTTCTTCTTCAGAGGAAGGCGGTTCTGATATGTGAGCTTCCGATCCCGAATCACTGAAGTCACCGGTCTCACCATCAGTCTCTTCATCTTTGTACACAGTTTTTATCACTTTCTTTCGGGTAGTAGGCATACTGTAAGCGCAGTAAGCGTTGATTATTCACATGCAATCTATAAAAGAGCTATTAAAATATTTAAAATTAATGCGATTCAAACTAAATCAAAACTGTGCACATTTTTTTTTTTTTTTTTTTTAAATATTTAACGGCTCTGGATTCTAAGTCCTTTGAGCCAAACATGTTACATTTGATTTTATTTTGTCATTTTTGTCATGAATTTTCTTTGGTCTTGGTCGTCTTGGTTATGTTACGACCGGTTACGACGTGTTTTGCTTTACACGTGCTCAAAGAGAATGTAATCCTTCACTTGCTTTACTTTGCAAGTTTGCACAAGAGAACACACTAGGTACAGACAGAAGATATTATGAGTTTATGAGAACGTTATGATCATGAGACCATAATATGATATGTAGAATAACGTAACGTAACATATACATGGGAAAATGAGCCATTATTGGGGAATTTCTGAACTGTACAATTATCAACATTATCACTCTATAGGAACCGACTAAGTTGTCGTTTTTATTACAAAACTGCAATTAGGTAGGCAGGATTGCTGGAAGTTACCAACAGTCTTAGTTTTGAGGTTGGAACTTCTTCTTAAGCGGAGGGGACTTTTCATTAAAACTAAGCGTATCGTTGAGTTACTTTAGCTATTGATAGATATTAGATTCTAAATATTGTATGTTCTTTATGAACACGATTATTGTTACCAAATATTAATATCCCTAAGATCTCTGTCACAACTGAACAATAAATTATATTCTATTCTATTCTAAGCATTTTGGAGGGATTCCGGGTAAGACAATTTGATGGGAATGTGAGTCTGACATCTGGCAGCACTGCTTCGTATCAGCGGTGTTTTGGCTGACAAGCTGACATGCAGGGGGAAATTTGAATTTTCAGCAGCGTTTCGGAAGTTTGAAAGGTAAGACGACATTTTGAGGGTTTGGTTTGCTACAGGGTAGACAGAAACACAGTCACGACCAAAGTCACCTCTGTCATGAGCCAGATTTGCAACACTGTAGAAATCCCAACAGTATGACATTTGAATTTTTGATGTCTAAATAAATAATTTTATTCTCTTTGTACTATAAATGTGGGTAACTTTGACTTCGTGATATACTTTGCGTATATTATAGCCTTTTTAAGGTTTAAGGATTCTTGATTTTTTCCCCCAAAGATTAGTAATCAATTGATAATTGTCTGATTTAAAGTCGCTAAACATTAGCGGCCTTACCGAAAAACGATAAACTTAAGCATTAACTTTAAGCATTGTTTAACATATTTTGTCAACTTCTCGCTGATACGTAATGACACTTGCGGAAAGAAGACAGAGAATTTAAGACGATGGTTTAGGTTAAGTAACGTTTTTTGATAAGGCCGCTTAATTTTAATTTCTGCATAAAGTTGACAAATTAATATGATAGAAGTTTTAAATGTTTGCATGCATTTTCTGAACACAAGTATTTGTGACCGAAAATGGTATGCCCAACATTTCGGATTTTATTACAAAAATCATGTTTATGCATTTATCTTATGAATTTTATTTCCTAACGATAAAACATCGATCTATCTTACCATTTTACTCAATATTTGTTTGTATTTTATAGTTTTATTATGTAAAAATCTTAGATTATATATATGTATTCTATCAGCCATCTAGTTCCATAGTACAAGCTTTGCTTAGTTTGGGCTAGATGGTGTTGTGTGAAATGTCCACAAATATTTATTTTATTTATTTATATTTATAATATATGGTCTAGATACCTAGTAAGCGCTCAGTAAAAACTTCCATTATAAGGTCGCCAATATTGACAAACCCGATCGACCGGGGGGTCGATCGGGTTTGTTAATTCGGGAGGGGTCCCGGCCCCCGCCAAATGCCCATCAGTTATTCAGGAGTGTTCGCCGCATGATTACAAAATATAATTGTTTTAATAAAAAAAAAAAAACCGTTTGTGCTGTAAAAACTATCCAGGAAAATAAAGAAAAGTGTGTAAACATCACATTTCTTGAAATATGGCGCTATAATGCTTGGTGTTGCCGAGGGTATAAAATATATTTACCAATGATAAGCTTTGTATTTGGCCAAAAACGGAAAAGTGACGAAAGAGTTTTATTAGCTAGTTACTCTTAGTCTTATGCACTTTCTGTTTCATATGATGACGAGGGTCTGACGAAGGTATCAGATGATTGCCACTGGAACACCCTGATGGAAAGGACTAAGACAGTCCAGTTTGGGCTTGTTTGCTTTGGTGTCTTAAGCACTTTTTGTTTCATATGATGACGAGGGTCTGACGAAGGTATCAGATGATTGCCACTGGAACACCCTGGTGGAAAGGGCTAAGACAGTCCAGTTTGGGCTCGTTTGCTTTGGTTTCTTAAGCACTTTCTGCTTCATATGATGACGAGGGTCTGACGAAGGTATCAGATGATTGCCACTGGAGCACCCTGGTGGAAAGGATAATCTATTCTAAATAATGATGCGCATTATATAGAATAGTTTTAATGAAATCACTTATTAATTACGAAAAAGCTCGTTGGAGTTAATGTTGTCACAGTATTGACATGGCTCAAAAATACAAAGGATATTAAATAATTTAAAGGATAGGAAGGATTTTTGATAATGGTCAGGATATTTAAGAATACGAAATATCCTGTGGATTTGAACACCCAAACCCCCCCCCCCCCCTCTGCCTACGGCCTTGTGTGTGGCCCGCATCGACTAGGCTCCCGTGTGGGCCCCTAGGCAGTTGCCTAATCCGCCTAATGGATAATCCGGCCCTGACGATAATATTTCCTCTTGATAGTAATAGGGCTAGCTGGGCTGCAAAAATTTCTCAGAGACCATAATTCAGTTTCCTAATGATATTTTTCCTACAGAGAAAATTCGCTCGCAGTTTCATTTTGAAATGGTGGTTCCCAGTATAAAAGTTGAATGCACAACCAACTGTACAATCTATTTAGTATTCCCTACTTGTCTCCAATTCTCCATCCCTTTTGCGAAATATTAAGCTTTTAAATGATATTTTTTATTTAGGTCAAGTCAACTACTTTCCCTACTTGTCTCGTTCTTGACGAATATGCTGAAAAATTCCAATAATTAATTTCATAAACAAAATTATATGGGAAACTATCACAACTAAGTATAGGTTTTATAAGTTGACGAGTAATAGTTATTCAATATAGCTTAACAAGTACATCCTTAGTACCAAACAACCCTATTTTATCCGCTTAATATTGTGATATGGAACTACGGAACCCTAACTGCACGTAGCCCGACACGCACTTGGTCGATTTTTTTAATTGTTTATGGTCGATTAGATAGCAGCCAATTGGCCCATTATAGTACTGAGGTCTCTGAGCTTTTTGCAAAGTAGTTTAAAAAAATACTCGCCGAGTAGTTTTCTTTTAAACTTAGAATATAGAAAAATACAGAAACCGTGAACATGCTTAGAACCGAAGCGACAAAAACTACTCTTTTATAGAGTAGTTTGAAGCGCGCGCGATCAGTTGCTCTATGGACGTCGTAACGAGTGGCAATCTTTGTTGATGTTAAATTTAATTCAAATATGCCGTCATGTGTCGTTCCTACGTGTAAAAATTCTGCTGGGGTGAAAAAAAAAACACGATGGGATAACATTTCACGTGTAAGTAGCACAATCAACATTATCTTACGTATTTATTTAATAAATTGTTCGATCTTTGATTATCGTAGAGAAAGAATCGTCCATTTTGTTGGTGTTGCCAATATCAACGTTTTAATTTTCCTTACTTTTACTTGCTACCGATTTTATTAGTTTGTATGAGTAGGTATTTAAATATATTTATTACCCGATAAAAAAATAATTGGCCAAGTGCATGTCGAGTCGCGTGCAGAGTAGGGCTCCGTAGTTGCAGTTCACCCTATATGGAGTTAGAATAGAACTACTTATTTGATATTGTGAACATATTGGTTGATTTTGAGATTTAAATGGATTTAGTGCGAAATTTTGCTTCAGTAATTTTTTTGAGGTGGTCTATAAACGTTAACATATAAAGCCTACTTAGCTGTGATAGGTTTAAATAATGCCTAACATTTAAATTTTTAGGTTCCCTGCTGAAGAAAAAAGAAAAACAGAGTGGACAGAAGTAATACGAAATTGCGGTTAGAAGAGTTGTGGAAACCGTCAAAACGAAGCGTAATTTGCTTGATATAAAACTCAAATTTGATATATACTGTGCACCACAAAGAAGAGGCTATTGATTCAGTGTAATATACGAGTTCGGAACCAATGGGTTTTATATTTATTATGTGCGAACTAATATTCTTGTCAAATAAATTATTTTGTATTTGTATCTTATTACGTTAGCTTAGAATAATATACTTTTTTGCTTGTGCATCAATTAATCCGAATAGCAAATCAAGAGAATAGTTATAAAAAATAATGATATCCGTTTAAGAAAGTAAGCATTTTATTTTAATATATTTTTATCTCCACGATTTACCACAACAACGGGTAAATAATGTCTACACTAGCAACATTATGCGGGTGAGAGGTGAGAAGGGTGCGGGACGATTCTTTTGTTTTCGCCTTTCGGACACAGCGCGGATTTTGTAACTGCAGGTGGACGCGCCTTCTGTATTTTTCTGTATTCTGAGCTTTTAAATTACAACATTAGCTACGAAACCCTAATATGCGTGTGTTTTGACACATTGGCCATTTATTAATTTGTTTTTAATCTCTCTTGTTGCCCGATAAGGAACCTTCCTTATCGGGCAACAAGAGAGATTTGTATTTTTGACTAGATTATGAAACATTCAGCTCTGTGTCAAACATAGAACAAAAAACTTTTTTTCTAGGGTTTCTGAATTTTCCCCAAAAATTGAAACTTTGTCTATTGTAAAAATTACTCAATTATGCGAGCCGAGAGCATCTTGTCTTGGTTCAACTTGACCTATCGTAATTAATTATGCACAAATTATAAAGTAATATGTCCAAGGATTTTGATTATTATGTCCTGGTGCTTGTAGCACACCTCACCACAAAGTGACAAAATACTTCTTCTTAGTCTCTCTCCGCCATTGTAGGTAATTTGTATTCTTAAGCTCATACAATTTTGGTTTTATTAGGTACACACCGTGTTTTAAGTCTATCTAATGAAATCCATACCTATAAGTAATATCTGTGCTTATCCAGATAGATTTCCTTTCCTATCTCAAAATAACTCAATAGATTCCTATTCAATAATGTCAATGCAAACCGCTCCTTTTTCTTCGGTTTCGATTTGCTAAAAGGTTTTATAATTTACCATAATGGAAAGGTTGTGTTTGTTTATAGAATGGTAAATGGTCTGAATCAATCCCGTTAAGTGCTTTTCAACAGAGCTTTATTGCCTGTACTATACGTAGATATGCTGGAGTGACATAGAGTGGTTTGACCCATGTTTAGGCCCTAAAGAGGACTAATTAACGCTTTCAGTCTGTTTTTTTTTTATACATTATAGATCTAGTATTGACCACCAACTCGCCTGATGTTAAGCGACGGTGTGGCCGAGGATGGAGCTCGTCGATCTAGAAGATATCTATTCACTCTATCTGTTTTGACTTATTACATATTTTTTTACAAGAAATAGATCTACATTTTTTTAAAATAAAAACTACGGGTCACTCACGTCTGTTTTGAGCCGAAATATCCGACTATAGTTTCATCAAGACGATCTTCCGTCCTCCCGGAAAACTGAGGAATTTGCTTCGCTCTCCGAAAGACAGAGAGCCATTGGGTGTCCCCAGTGTGTACATGATCCCGTCCGATTGTGGCAAGTGTTACGTCGGTGAAACGAGGAGGAACGTGTCCACCAGACTCACAGAACACATACGCTGCATGAAGAATCTGGACAGCGTCAGTTCTGCGGTGGCGGAGCATGCTCTGACCTCCGACACGCAGCACTACATTAGATTCGATAAGGTGAAGGTCTTGGCACGTGAGAAGTTGTTTGGGCCCCGGAAGGTCAGGAAGGCTATAGAAATTAGTAAACGACCGACCTTTAACAGAGATGGGGGATGGCACTTACCACCCACTTGGAAACCTTGCCTTCATGGAGCTCGGGAGGATGATCGTGAGTCTGGTGGTGATATTGTGAGTTCCACTTGCTGGAACATTCCTGACACTCACGAGAGTTCTAGTGAAGAGGACACTTCAGCTGAACCGACGCAAGACGACCAGCTTCCCACCCTAACCCTTTTGCAACCGATGACATCACGTGCGGCACGAGCGGCACGTCGCAGTGCAAGACGCGTCACCGACCGAGAGTGACGTGTGTGCTGCTCCTTTGAAAAAGACCGTCACATGCGGTTGAAACTATAGTCGGATATTTCGGCTCAAAGCAGACGTGAGTGACCCGTAGTTTTTATTTAAAAAAATGTGTGAAAACCACGTTAATTTCCATAGTAAAAAATAGATCTACGTTTGATCACAAACTCGTCTGATGTTAAGCAGCGGTGTGGCCGAGGACGGAGCTCTTCGATCTAAAAGATATCTATTGAATATTGCAAGGTTGTAGAAGTGTTGACCTCAGGAAACAGAGAAGGTGGCAGTGAATTTTACTCATGTGAAGCAGTTTGATTGTGTTTCACTTCTCAATAATTACATTGACTATGTAGCTGTTACCCGCGCCGCGACTTCTTATACGCGCTAAAGAAATCCTACTGCGTTCTGCGTTCTTATTCTGTAACAGTACCGTCTACGTTTTGATATAATGTTCTTAGCCATTGTTAATAATATACATTTCTATAATCTCTTCTTTTTTTTAAATATTTTTAGTCAACTTCAAAAAGGAGGAGGTTCTAAATTCGGTTGTACTTTATTAATTTTTTCTTATTTATCTCATATCTATTTTATATAAAGTTACATACCTAAACGGATTCGAATTTTTTTTTTGATTCAACTGTTTTTTTTTAAATCTTTTTATTTAAAAGGATATCAGTGTAGTATAGTTTGAATGACATCTTTTTCAATTATTTTAAGTTCAACACAACCTAAACCACTGGTCGATGGGACATGAATGAAAGGATACTATGAAAGGATCTCATCTGGATCCGTGGGTAAAACAGCGGGACATGGGTGGTATACAGGTAATAAAAAACTAAACAATCGACTTTAAAATGTGCAATATTGAGCCTACTTACCGACCTACATCACCTACATGTCGGTTATTCGCCTCCCTTATGTCGTACGAATGTGTAGCAATTGGAGAACTCATAAGCCTAAACCCATAAAATTAAAATCAGCTCACTCCATTCCGTCGGCGCCGAGAAAATCGCATTTTCCAGCAGAGCAGTGCTCGCCATAAAGCATAAACTAACATAAATAACTTCAATTGTTTGCTGCCTTATTGTTAACTTTAATTACATTTTGAATTAATTTTGTAATTAAAACGGAAGCTAGAGCGCGCCGCGTGAAGTTTAAGTGGCTGGAAACGGATCGACCCCTGGCGGGCGAGGGGCGAGGGGGCGAGGAGGCGCGGGGCTCTTAGATGCAATCTCTGAGTGGATTAATTAATTCTGAGGTGCCGGTTATCTCCTGTTATCATTTAATAAAGTTACGTAAGGATCATAGAAATTTCGCTTTAGTGCCTGTTGGGAGTGAGATCATGACAAAGGCGTACGTAAGTAGGTACCTACTCTATTTCTCGTATGGGTTCTACTTATATTCAAAAGATTTTATAGGCCTTACCGAAAAACGTTACTTAAACAACGTCTTAAGTTGTCTGTCTTCTTTCCGCAAGTCTAATTAAGTGTCAGCCAGAAGTTGACAAAATATGTAAGTCACTTAAAGTTAAGTAACGTTTTTCGGTAAGGCAGATAGTCTTTTACGTCCAGTTGTTTTTTTCTTCTTTTAACTTGTGAAACTGAGCGATGAGACCAGCCGATGTAAAGCATCATGCTTGTCCATAACAGCTATATGGAGGATGACAAAGCGTAGGGGTTGCCAGCGCAAAAATATTGCCCTTACAAGCCTTACTATCCCCGAGGTTAGTAGAATAGAATAGAATAGAGAGTGGTTTTTGGCGGGAACGTCTAAGTAACGTGTTGTTGCTTTGTTTTATATTCCTAAACTTGTGTTATTTTGAACATTAATGTTATAAAAATGGTGGTGTTTTATTCATTAAGTGTTGGATATAGTGCGTGAGTGTGGGCAAGTGAAATAAAGCAGTAAAACGTGTGATTTTACGTTGTTGGCAAAACTCCATAGAAGCTTCTAGTAAAGTCACCACCACTTTACTGAAGCAGGACTCGACTTACAAATTGACTGTATACGTGACTAGAACATTTACAACTTGTTTTATTCAAGAAACTTGAAAAAATCCTAATACTTGACACTGGCAAATGCTTTAATGCGGGTCCAATACAAAAAAGAAGAAGAAGAATAGAAAGCATTTATTGATTAACTGATACATTTACAATGTTGTATTGCGAAGATGTTGATGCAATAAAGTTACTATCAGTTTACCCTCATCGGGCATTCAATATTATCTCATTTACAATACTTTTACAAATAAAATTAATCACAATCGTTATACTATAAAGTACAATAATCTTAATTATGGTATCAAATCTATCCTTATAATGTAAAAATAATCATCGTTAGAATGTCAAATTAATTAATCTGGTTGTCAATATCGAATAGGTACAAAATAAATTATTACGTGCGAATGTCAAACATATAGAGGTATCATTATCATTAGTTATATAATTTATTTAATAATGTCATTTCAGACGACTTATCTCTATTAATATATTCATTCAAATCATAAAATACATTGTTAATTAACCAGTTAATGAAAACGATGATGATGGTTAATGTTGTTATGTATGTTTGTTGTTAGTTGTCTAACAACAAACATACCTAATTATTATAACGTGCAAACGTAGCTAGCGCGATTCAAGCATCGGGGCTATGGATAAATAACACTAATTAATTAATAACTAGCATGTGAGATCACTATAAATCCAAATATGCCACCCTTAACTTTGTACTGTTCTAAACCTTGTGTTTGCAATGCACTGCACTCGTCACTTTATAATATTATAAATTAAATCTCTTTATACTCAGAAATATTGTTGTAAATTTTAACATTTAATAGCTGGTATAGTTAATCCGCCGCCAAAAATACCCTGGGATGGTCAAATATGTATAGGTACTCCAAAAATGCACAATACACCCCAATTCTTGGGGATTCTTGTGCATTACACCCTAACCCAAGCGCTACATTACAAGCACGATGTCATTAGTGCTAGTCTAAACGTCGCCAAATATCGATCGTCATCTTACATAAATTAGAAATAAGATGTAGTCACTTAAATTCTGACACATGTAGGTACGTATCAAAGATATACAAATGAGATACATAAAAAGTACTTTGCTACACAGGTATCTCATGAGCATTCCTAAGATCGAAACAAGAAACGACAACACTGAAATCTATTCAGTCCGTAATAAGGCACTTTTCGTCTCGAATTACATCAATCTCTCAAAATCAATAAGTGTTTGTAGCTAATGTAGGCGCTTAACGAGCCGCGAGCGGGACTCCTGAGCGGATCACGAAATGGAGTGCTCATACATAATGTAGCGCAGGCTGAGTGTTGTTTTGAAAAGCGTTCTGAATTTGTTATTTTCGTCACACCAGGTGATGCCCAGGCAGCACATGAAACATTAAACGTGGCATTGTGTACTGCACGATGTATCGCCAGCACTACTAATGGCACACAAATTACACGCGTCCACATTACGACACGTTCTGGAGTCTTGGAAGACAAGTTCTTCTTCTTTTTTGTATTGGACCCGCATTAAAGCATTTGCCAGTGTCAAGTATTAGGATTTTTTCAAGTTTCTTGAATAAAACAAGTTGTAAATGTTCTAGTCACAATCTAAGTCACGTATACAGTCAATTTATAAGTCGAGTCCTGCTTCAGTAAAGTGGTGGCGACTTTACTAGAAGCTTCTATGGAGTTTTGTCGACAACGTAAAATCACACGTTTTACTGCTTTATTTCACTTGCCCACACTCACGCACTTTATCGAACACTTAATGAATAAAACACCACCATTTTTATAGCATTAATGTTCAAAATAACACAAGCTTAGGAAAATAAAACAAAGCAACAACACGTTCTAAGACGTTCCCGCCATAACTCGGAAGACAAGTTAGTGACTGTTGGTTTTTAGGGTTCCGTAGTCAAGATTTTTTTTATATTTTCGCCATGTCTGTCCCTCTGTCTGTCCACGACTTAGCTCGGATATTTTATACTAGAAAGCAATAATTTGATATGATACATAATCACGCTAAAATAGTGGTAAAATAAAGTACACGTAAAGTGAATGATTTTTTTTTTTCGTTTATTCGGTGGTGTGGTGTGGCTTTCGATAAATCGATAAAAAATATGGCGGACGTGTGACAGACCATTTTTTTTTTCAATTTTGCTTCAAGCTACATCAAGTTTAGTCAACACTATGGTCCATACAAGAAAACTCGAGATCACGCAACGAGTTGTGGAGAGGGCTATGCTCAGAGTCTCTCTATGAGATCGTATCAGAAATGAATATATCCGTAGACGTACGAAAAGCACTGACATAGACCAAGTTGAAGTGGCAGTGGGCAGGGCACATAGCACGTAGAACTGATGGCCGATGGGGCCGAAAAGCTCTGAAAAAAAGAAAAGGTGCACCGGCAACCACTGCGTAGGAAGGCCGGGTACGAGACGGACAGATGATCTCATCCAAGTGGCAGGAAGAGGCTGGATGCAAGCCGCTTCCAATCGGCATCCAATTGGAAATCCAGCAGTGGACTTCTTATGGCTGAGATGATGTTGATGATTCTCCCCTGTAGTAGTAGTAGTAGTAGATTCTTTCCCCTGCTAGTTTTTGATATCTGAAAAAAATCACGGCAATAATATAGTTCAAGAGTAAATTATCACCGCTAAGTAACTTTTACAAGTTAATGATTATCAGATAAAGAATAAAAATATCTGGAGAGTTAAAATAAAATTTCGTACAAATTCCATTTACATTATAAACTTGACAATATAACAAGTTGTCGTTTAAAAAATAAAAATATAAAAAACAACTTGAAAATACGCAATTTGTTTACTTGGATGACATATTTTCCCAGTTATTTTATTATAAAAACCAAATTACTGAGCCGATTTTGATAAAATTTCTATGGGACCAGCTGGGAATCCCCTTTCAAACAAAAATAGAATTTTTCAAATTGATCCAGGTGTCTTCGGGTAATCGGGAAACATACATAAAATATATATAAAACAAAGATTCCGACGAATTGAGAACCTCCTCCTTTTTGGAAGTCGGTTAAAAAAAACTCGTTTTCAGTCTGTTCAGTCTGCATATTGTGATCAACGAGTACGGAACATTGCGCTTGACCCGACACACACTTTGCTGGTTTATTAAGATTCAAATCAGTGTTAGTTCGTACATAATCAACATAAAAAGTAGGACTAAAACTATTGTATTCAAAGTTGTAGAGGTTGTTTCGTCATGCCATAATCCTGACGTAATCACAAAACAAGTATCTATATTAAAAGAAAAATAAAACACCCGACTGCAGAAAAGCAGTTTTTGCAGTCTTACGATTTCGTTACGCTTGATGCGCTGTTGAATATAAGTTTCTTGTGAGAAAGTATGCGTAAAACATATAAATATTCGTAATCACCGTTAAGAATTCTTTATTTTGATCATCATCATCATCATCATCATCTCATCCATAAAAAAGTCCACTGCTGGACATAGGCCTCCTCTATGGATTTCCAAAAAGACCGATTGGAAGCGGCTTGCATCCAGCGTCTTCCTGCCACTTGTATGAGGTCATCTGCCCATCTCGTGGCTGGTCTTCCTACGCTGCGCTTGCCGGTGCGTTGTCTCCACTCGAGAACCTTTCGGCCCCATCGGCCATCAGTTCTGCGTGCTATGTGGCCACATTATTTTGATACCACACTCGATGTATTTTGAAAAAAAATAATTGTAGTTACTTTTGTCGCCAAAAATCCTTAATTTTGTTTTTTTTTTTTAATTTTGATGTACCCAGTGTCACTTTCATGACTAAGACAAAATTATTGACACCACTCACATCAAAATCGGTCAAGCCGTTTAGGCTCTAGGGCGTGCCAAAAAAATATACAAACATACATACACTCGAAAAACATAACCCTCCTTGTTACGCAGTCGGGTAAAATAGTGTCTTTATGCAAGGAATGAGGGTCCAAATTTTAAAGTTCTTTAACCGTAGCATGTGGGATATCATATGAAAAGCTTCATTAGCATACCTACGTTAAAACAGGTTTTCAAATATTTTTACGATGTATATTTTTCGGTTTATGAAGGAAAAAAAAATGATTTCCCCCTTTTAAATACTAGTTTGTACAGAACCTTCGTTGGGCGAGTCTGACTCGCACTTGTCCGGTTTTTTTTCATAACTATGAAGAAAAATTACAAGAAATAGCTGAGACCTTAGAGAAAGAGATAGCCTATATTCTCGTTAACCCTATAAAGGCTGAACGGACTGAAATTACATTTGTAATATAGATTGCTTAATGGTTTCTTTGGAGATAGTTTTGCTATAGGTGAAATGAAATTTGTAATAGAGATAGCTTAATGGTTTCTGTGGAGATAGTTTATGCTATAGGTTAATCTATAGCATAAACTTCTTCAGTATACTCTAATTATAATTAAGTATACTTAGTTTCCCTGTACTTTACATTTGTATTATTCCTGTAGCGGGTGATCCTGTCTCTTTGTCTATTTGCTGCTGCTGAATGGACTATCATCAAATATAGTTGAAGTTTTGCTACATTTCACAATTTTACATAATCATTTTACATTTTAACGCGAGCGAATCCGCGTGGCAGTACTATTAAATACTTACAATATATGTAAGTAGCTTTTTAGACAGTTAATAATTCTCAGGTTTTAGTTAAGAATTCTCATGGATATGTACATTAGCGGCGAGATAACTCAATAGCGTTGTTGTCCGCCATATCCTGTCGAAGTAATGTCCATCGTGGGTCGCGATCCCCGCCCCCCTCCGCTACCGTGTAAAGGCAATACACTGTAACTTAAGTTACAGTGTTTTGGGTTAACAGGGCCCATTGACTTTCTTGTGATCTGTTCTAACCCCCTGTAAAAAAATAATTCTTCTAACCTTTGTCTACACGGATATAATACTTTTAAAAACACTGTATTCGACAGAACATTACAGGTTTATTATTCCAAAACACGGCAACAAAACATACCGTGTATTGCTAAAACAAAACAATGCGCGCGAAAGTTATACCGTGTCAAAAAACCAACGTTTCAAGACACGCGCACTGCGATCGACAAGCGATAGCGCATAGGTTTGCCGGGAGCTCAAATAATAGTGGCTCGTTCGCGATCAGTGTGCGCGCGCGCGCGGGGCTACGCAATTTTGAAGTAAGAGATAGATCACGCTGCACTTGCAACGGGACCGTGCTGTCGTTCGTATAATTTAATTATTTTATAGAGTTTTTACGTTAAAAATGTGCGAATTTTGGTAACAAACTCTTGCTAAATTTGTCTATTTGCTAAACTTGCAAAATGACGTGAATCAATGTTTTGCCACAACAATGGCAGCATTATTGTAGGAACACTAGTGTGGGAAACCACTCTTTTGATTGTATTTTATTTACTATTAAACATATTAGAGAAAATACTAGATGGCTAAATAGATATCAAAAATACCTTTAAATGAATATCAAACAATGTTCTTGAAAGTCATAAGAAGGAAAAATAATCAAATTAAACCCAAAAAACTTTAATCGGCCATTTTCTCAAAACACGTTTTTTCGACTTACAGTGTATTGCCTTTACACGGTAGTCCGGGAAAAGGGGAGTTAGAAATGCAATATTAATGCAGTGCCGAGTGGCGGCCAGAGTGCATTTACTTAATGGATCGTAGGCAAAATGTTTACACTGTCGTCGAACATGAAAAAAACAAACACTCTAAAGTCGGATAGAGAAGCTCTTTGGCAGGATTATTGCGAGCGACTGCGACTCACACAGATAAAAAAACTCGCTGTCTCTATACGCCCTTATAAATACACTTATTCACATCTACAACAGACGTAGGAAAGTGTGGGATACATTACCGGAGTGGAAAAGTTAAAAAGCTTAAATGTATCTCCGGCGCGGCTAAAAGTGTCTGACAAAAGTTCGACTTCCATTTTAAAAAGCTCCATTACAAAACATCGAGATTCGCTTCCGCCACGCCGTTGCGAGCTCGAATTGACGGCGGCTTCAAGACGGAATTAAACTCGAAAACTTTTCAATTTATTTTATATGAAATCGAGCATGGTCGCGTATTCGCGGCCCGTGACACAGAGAAAGGAAAGTTGGTGCGGATTTTAAAATAAGAATTCGGGGTAATGCGGGTAGTTTGATATTCTAGCGCAGCGGTTTGGTTTTGCCACTAACAAGAGTTCGTTGCTGGCTGCGGATTGGCCGGCAGATGTTGTTAGGTTGGCGTACTGTGCAGCTCGGCTTGGAGTTTGGTCTTTTCCGAGCGACACTAAACTTGAATTCGTTACGTGTATCCTGGTTAGTACTACGACATAGATTCTTGATCCTTGGAGGGACTTTATCGTTCATTTTAGAAATTATAATCATAAGAAAATTACAAATAAAGCAACAGTTAATGAGGGGGTTGATTTTTGTTATTAGATACTATTGAAGGATAAAAATCTTGGAAACGATTATATTTGTCTAAGTTAATCATAATTTCGAAAGAAAAATATTCGGAAAATTATCCGAATATATAGCCGGAATATTGTCAAGTTCACGTCGAATGCTAATTCGTCGAGGATTGGCAATCGATGAACTTGATCGAGTTCAATTATTGATTAGTTATCATAAATAATCTTCACTAGCAACCATCACATTAGATAGATAGATATAAACTAAATTATTTGATTTAATTTTATTTGAAATACAAAAAAAAAATGTTATTCAGTAGTTCAGGATTATGTACCTTGAAAGGAAAACATAACCCTTAAAGAATAATTTCCTTGGCCGTTTGATTGTCAGTTTAGTCTCTTATTCTTAGGAATGGGGAAGGAGTCAGTTTGAAATTAATATCAAAAATGGTAGATCTTCAATCCGTTGAAGCTGTAAAAACTCAATGCAATAAAAATCACCAAAACGTCAATTTTATGCCTTATATTTTGACAGTCACAAATAAATGAAAACCTACAGGGCACTTTCTATTAACCTGCAGGTTCATCATCACAAAAATTGTAAAATTCAAGAAACATTGTGTTAAAATACAGAATTGAGTTTTATTTGAGTATATCGTTATGAAAAAAATAGAAGAAAATCGTCATCGTTGAAAAAATTGAAGGAGGGAAATAAATAACTAAAAAGTATAAAAGTGTATTAGGTATTATTATTTTTTATAATATATCCGGAAGTGCCGGAAACTCGTTAATACAAGAAAATAATAATCAAATAACTACCCAAAAGTTGTTAAATATTTCTCAGAATGTTCGCGTTCACTGCGTTCACGCTTTTGTTTATCTAGGCCACGTAATAACCTGGGAACCACCTGGAAAGTATACAACAACAAAAAAAAAATCAAATCGGTCCAGGGGTTTTCGAGTAATTGGGGAACATACATAAAAAATAAAAAGATTCCGACGAATTGAGAACCTCCTCCTTTTTGGAAGTAGGTTAAAAATAAACAAGAATTTGATTCATAAGAGCTTTTTAACTTACCTTATGAATTCTCAAAAAATACTTTAATACCCAAGTGTAAAGACCGTTCGCGTCGTATAACATACGGGCACCTACACAGAGCAAAGTAAGTTGAATTTGAGAAGAGTTGTAAGGCTTTGGCTCCGAGATAGTGCTTTTAGGCCCTAACCCCCGGGGTGATGCAGTGGGTCCGTAGAGCTTCTTAAAATGTTTTCACTTATGTATATATGGGAATACATTACCCCTGCCTCCGGGTTACTCGAGGCGCTCACTTACTTTTAACACAAAATTGAAGTGACGTAAAGCCTTCACTTACTCTCGTGTGAATCTTCACTTAAATTACTTATATTGGAAACTTGAAACGTCTGCTTTGTATGAGAATCTGGATTCTTTGGAAGCTTTTTCATCATCATCCACAGCATTTTAAATTTTAATAGATTTCAAATAAGACTAAAATTGATTGTTTCTTTGTGTATTTTCAACCCCCGACCCAAAAGAGGGATGTTATAAGTTTGACGTGTGTATATGTGTGTGTGTCTGAGGCATCGTAGCTCTCAAACGGATGGACCGATTTTGATCTAGTTTTTTTTTTGTTTGAAAGAGGATTTCATCGCCAATTGAGAACTTAGATATATTCATCAAAATCGATTCAGCCGTTTTTTTATCGAGAGTTTTGAATTTTCTAAACTTAAACTCGTGTTCGATATCTTCGGCGGTGTGCATCGATTTTGATAACTAATAAGTACTACTATTAATACGTATAGCAATATTAAAATTATTCATTGATCATCCTTATAATAATAATTGTATAATGACACAAAATTCATTTTCACAATTTTTTTTGCTAAAATAATTATGTTTGCATGCATTTCAATAAATGACCTAAATAACTAAAGATATTATTATAAATAAAAAACATATTACAGATAAAAAACAGAACTCAGGTCACAGTCCCAAGGCAACGTTCCCAAAAGGCTGGCGACATTGCCTCGTTGGATAGCAATGCTAATCCGCTGACCGAGGTAAGCGCCAGCCCTTTGGTCATTTGTTCTCTCTATCAGTCGCATAGCAATTTCATTATAAAGCTGCCACGCACTTGGACCCCATGGACCTAAAGTTTCCACACCAAAAGGCAGAAATATGTAACCATCGCCAAGAGATTCATATTTCCGACTTTTGTTGGATTCAGCAGTTGCCGCCGCCGCTCCTGCAACCTTGCAAGTAGAGGTTATGTGGGACGCCGCTAGCGTGTCAACGCAAGTGGCATCCCAAACTTATTATTATTATAAAAAAATAGTAAATAGGTATAAACCGGGACATTATATTTTCAAACATATTCAAGTGGGAAAGAGAGGTTTCATTTAGCGTATATATTAACAAGTGTGCTGACATATAAATGTTAAATTTTACAGAATTTTCGTCAAAACCTTTTTCCTAACTGTTAATACATTATGTAGTTACTCGTATATACACAATGTAGTTTTGCAAAATCATTTCTAAATTTAATATCATACTTATAATTTTACCAGCACATGTAAATTAAGACAGAAATTCAAATTAAATCAGCCCTGTGTAATATTTTGACCACTGCCGGACACGGGCAATCTTTTCAGTGCGAAAAGGGTAAGTAAGGTCAAAGTCCACAACTGCACACATGCTCAAGTGCGGATTGGCAGACGAGCGTTAGGAATTACTCTTGGTTATGCATAGTAATAAATCTATGTGTTTTTTATTAGGTTTTTCTCGATGTTTTCTTTTACTGTTTGAAGTTTACGGTAAATATCGGAATTAATGCACATAATTTCTAAGAAACAGCTGCATGAATTGGGGTCTAACTTTGAATTTGGCCCTTGCGATCCGCAAGAGTCAGTGTCCTAATGGTCCTGGGTTCAAGACTGAGATTACTTCAATAAAAAAACAGAAAATGATAAAATACATAAGTACCTATTACTTACGTAATTCAGCAGTAGTAATTGTAACATATTCAAGTTTTAAACTATCAATGTTACTTGTGTCACTTGGAAGGCACTGGCTCTTTTATACTTAGTAATTAACCTAGTGTTGGACTCAGGGACTTGGACAACAATGTGTGTAAATTGAGTCATATAAAGATTTTTGTATTTTGTACTTAAAAGTGTAGCAATGTACTCAATTTATCTACTCATTAGTCATTGAAAATTTAAAAGGCACAATTAAGGCTAATACGCCCATATTGAGATCGATTATTATAGGTTGGGCGTTTGAGAGTGCGTTGAGCTTTTCGTTTACGTCGTCACTTGTCGATAGCGACACACCGCTTCTTTCCAGCGGTAGTTACTAATAATCACTTAGCTTAATTGCGGCTGTTAATTACCACGGATCTCGACGGTTCAAATTACGTACTCTAAAACGCATTAGCGGCTGACAGCTGGAGATTATCCGTCTAAGCGGCGACGGTCTGCCCACCCCCTCTTACCCGCCGCGGGACCATTCCACTAATGAAATTTAATGAGCCTTAATTGTTGACGACTTAATGTAGGAACTGTAGAGATAAGAGCTTACTTAAGCCCGTCTCAGGCCTGAAACGAAATAAGAACACTCACTTAATACTCCCAAAAAAGCTTTCCGTTTGTAAATTGAAGCACTCATCCGTGGGGTTCATTTTTATTTGTTTTGTGTTAAAACATCTCTCTGGAGGAGTGGATTAACTGGGAAGTGGGGGAACCATGCATTGCTACCTATGTTTTTCGTTTGTAAACAGCCGATGAGAGCGAGTGTTATAGAGTTGGTTTGATAGATATTTATTTATGATGTTAGTGGAGTGCATACGTGAAGATATTAACAAGTAACATACAACAGAAAAAACAATCCGATTAGTATGTATTGACTAGAGTTATATTTTTTTTTTTACATTAGACAGATCTACGATTGACTTCCGATTCGCTTGAATGTTAAGCGACGGTGTGACCGAGGCGTGGTATTATAATTATGTTCTGTGACCGAGGTGTGAGGTTTTTTATTTTTTCTCTACTATAATTCGGAAGTTAATTGTTGAAAAGTTAAAAAAAAAAAATGCATTATCTTGAACTTAAATATGTTAACACTTTCTTTTAATTAAAAGAAAAAGAAAATATTTAAAGAAAATTACAAAGCTCAAATTTAGATGGAATTCTCTGTACTTACGATCGAACGAGCGAACGCAAACATGACGCCCGAATCCTATAATATAGATTTTTTTGGTGTACTTATATATATGTGTGGGTGTCTGATAACCGTACGCATAATGTAACTTACTTTTTTACCTACGAATGATAAGCAGTACGGCAAAGCTTTGAGAAATTCCCCACAATTCGGTGAATTCCTCAGAGTTTTATGAATATTTTCCGAACTGCCCCGAATTTTTTACTTAAAACTAACAAAAAATCGGCACATTACCACCCATTTCTCATTTGAAATGCCAAAAATCCGTACTTAATGATTTCCCTCCACGTTCTTTATTCTTACTGTGCAAGAATGGAATTCTTTGCCGCCTTCTCTGTTTCCTAAGAACTACAATCTTGGACTTTTCAAGGCTAGAGTGAATAAATATCTTATAACAGGCGAGTTGGTGGTCTATCGGAAATCTATTTAATACATAATTATTATTATTTTATAATTTTTGTGTTGATGGGTGAGCCTGGTCTACAAACGACAACCCCAGGTCTGGCAAAGCTTGTAAATGTAATTTATATTACTTCCGATTTGTCACACTTTTTACAAGTTTACTTTCTAACAAACTGCCTGCTTGTATTTCGAAAATATAAATACAGAAGGTTGATTTTCGAAACAAGAGCAGAACAGATTCGATTAGAAGTAGTTGACGTTTTCAGCTAGATGTGTCCTGAATAGAGAGTGAAGTTGTCATAGGGGACGTGTCTTGTCATGTGTTTACGAATGACAATAGCTAGTAGTGCGTTTCTTGTTAACTGATTAGAGGCAGCCGAGTGGTGTCATCTCAGAACGTTCCAATTACCGCGGAACAGAGCCGGCGCCCAGTAGAGAGCCTAAACAGTTACAAAGGTCGAATATTATGTACATTATTTTACCCTACGGTGCGAGACGGAAAGATATTAGAGAGATAATACAGGTTAAACATTACATTACAACAGTAAGATTTAGTAAAATACATCTATGTACATAATATTATCATAGTTTTAAATACTGAAACAACCGACTTCAAAATACGTAATTTTGTTTACTCGGTGACATTTTTTTTCCATTTATTTTGTTTTGAAGAAATAATAATATATATATATATATATATATCTTATTATTTTAATTTTAAATTAATTAACTAGATATCGCGCACATACGAAGAAACAAGTACTTGTCTGTTGATATGTTTGACATATTTCCGCCGTTTATTTGATGGTGAAGTTATTAGAATAGAAATTTATATTACTATTTTTTCAGAAACAAATAAATAGGTAAATATAACTGTATCATGTTTGGGCGGCTGATGTTTCAATTTCATTTACAAAACTAAGTTTTTACAACTTTATATTACGAGTATATAACCTATATAATAATTATGTACCTATTAATCTAAAAAAAATAAAAATAAAATTAATCTATTATATCTTCTTTTGTTAAAACACTTACTTCATAAAGACGGACACGATGAATTTAGAAGTATTCCTCGTAGTACTACGGTATTACAAGGTAACCAGAAAGGTCACCAAAATGCAAGAACCACTACTGTTTGCAGAAAAGCTCTGCGGCCGGCGGGGAGACGGGCGTAAGGGGTAGGGGTGTGAATGATCCATTTCGAAAACTAATTTAGAGTTGGTAACTAAACAAAGAGCACTCCTCACAGATAATAATTAACGCTCGCGGTAGAGTTCCACTCAGTATTGCCTCAACTATATTGCAATAGTGAAGTAAACTAAACCGTAAAATTAAGGTTTTTCCATGTTAATTATGTAACTACTAATTAATGGATAACGCGCGTGTTTCGAAAAAAAAAACTTAACAGATTTAGGTCATTAACCCTCCACCCGTCGCGTGGGGTCTTTAAAGGCCTAGGTTATGCAAAAATGCTAATTATGTACTTTTTGAATGTCCCCACTTACTCCATACTTTAGGTAGCTTCCTAAAAAATACTATACTTGTTGCTAGCACCGGTGGCATTCGGTGTGCGTGTGTGCGCCGTGAGATATAGACGTGTGTTTCGGCGTGAGGCTCTGAGAGACCCCATGCGACGACTGACGGAAGTAAAATTGCAACTGTATTTTGTTTTTATTTCTGGATATAACTATTGCTATTGTTTATTTTTCTATAATTTTTTGTTTTAGATTACTTTTTATAACACAAAAATGGACTAGAGACAGAACCAACGAATATACAGAACTAACCATCCCAAAGTAGAACAAAATAGTAATACTTCTTTCAACAATGCATTATGATGGCCTGATAGATGATAGTACCCAAAAGAAGCTTCCAGAAACTATACATTTTTATAATAAAACTAAAGGGGGCGTTGATGTGGTGTACAAGCTTATTGGTACCTATTCTGTTGCGCGAGTTTGCCGCAGATAGCCATTGCGTCTACTATTTACTTTTTTGGATGTTGGTGCACTCAATGCACATATAATACTGGACACGGTCAATCATAATAATAACATAGATCGTACAATTTTCCTGAAAACATTGGCATTCGCACTATGTGAATCTCAGTTACAATCACGAGCAACAAATTTGCCACGTGAACTGAAACAATGCATAAGACGGTTTGCACCTCCCCTTCAGGATCTCCCTGATGATAATAATGAGCTCGTGCCAATAAGAAAGCGCTGTATTCACTGTCCAAGGTGAACAGATAGAAAATTTACATATATTTGTCATTTTCGCAAAGGCAACATTTGTCCAAATCATACCAAAACAATATGTACTGACTGCGTCCTAAAAGAAAACTATGCCTACTTAGATATGTGAAAGTATATAAATGTTTTTGTATTAGATTTTGTTAATTTCTTTTTTGTTTTAATTATATGTCTGTTTCGATTATCAGATTAATAAAAATTGCTTTAGATTTTATTTAAAAAAATCCAATTAAAATAAGTATGATCCAAAATGATAAAAAAATGTTCCTGATTAAAAATTAAGCTATTTTAGTAAAAATAAATAACTGATTTTTTATTATTTACTTTTATTTCAATGCAGGCTCCATTACCTGACTGTAATCAGTTGAAATAACGCATAAAATGTTTGCAATAATATGAATTTAATCATATTTATTTTCGGGGTCACTGGAGACCCCGCGCGACGCCTCGCGTTTTAAAAAAGGCGCGACAGGCGGAGGGTTAAAACACTATTATTGTTAACGGGATATTTACCGTGGTTCTCGTTAATTTTGAGCTCCCGATATTTCGGCACAGTTACATGCACCATGTTCACGAGCGACTGAAAAATGCAGGTGGATGATATGGTTAAGAGCAGACAAATTTGTCTACCCTCTTTCTTTGTCTTTTACTGCGAAGAGCGTTATAACTGGCACTCGAACTCGATTGAAAGTCCCGACAAAACACACTGACAATATCACTACATGTCTTGTTTTGGACACATTTTTGACGCGTATCTTTATTTCTAAGATTACCTAATACTGGATTCCATGCACTGGCTAGTTGAAAACCATCACCTCGATTGAAATTTGGGCATTTTGAGATTTCAATGGCTTCCTTCACCAGCCTAGGTATTGATTATAAATACAAATTGGAATACTGTTCTATGACAGTAGTCTAGCGAGAAACTTTGTATCACTGACCTTTACTCTTATACATATACTGTGGTTAACAAATTATATATTATACGAAACATTAATATTGACACGGCATTGGCTTTAAATAATGACAAATGACAATATGTATCATGATTTTTTAAGGACATTTCTTAGAATTTATATTTATTTTGACATATTGAATGAATTTATGATAATAATCTAATTTTATTTACTTTAAATTAGTATTCTAATGTATGTAGTTTTTTATTTTATTTTAATTTTTTTTAAATTATCTGAATTAGCTGTTTTTGACTATTCCTGTGTATTGTTTCAATACCTAAGTGAAATGAATGGAATTGAAAAACCCATTCGGTTATTGTTATGGTTGAATTCCACTATTTTGGTATACATTCATAGAACTAACAAGTTTATAAAAAAAACCTAAAAAAACCCCTAGCATAAATAAAATCGGTTCAGCCGTTTTTTTATTCCAGGGGTTTTTTAGTAAAACGGCTGAACCGATTTTAATGAGACATAAGAGCACTCTCGATCAAATCCTCTATCAAACAAAAAAAAACTAGATTAAAATAGGTCTACACAGATACATATACCTACAGATACGAGTACACACGTCAAACTTATAACACCCCTCTTGTTTGGTCGGGGGTTAAAAATTGCCCGAACTTAGATACTAATAGTACTGGTAACCACACCAATAATTCTAATACCGGGGGTTCACATCGTGTTCACGAATCTTCTAGTCAACATTCATAGAATTCGCGGTAGCTATTTGAAATGTATAATATCAAATTAGTTCCCTTACACTCTTGGTTTTTCAAATTGACGTTCCCATAAGTTATGATTTATTTGGGAAAAGCTTGTCCAGTCCAAATAATTTATTTCCGGTCAGTGCTTTGTTTATGTAGGTACCTACTTGCCTATAACTTTATAGAGATATAGGTATATGTATGATTGAACACGATTAGGTTATTTGTGGAAACCTCGAGGCCTTGTTGTTAATCTTTAGGAAAACCGTAGGCCACTCCGAAATCTAAAATTAATCTGTTATGTACTTACTCTAATAATCATTGAATATGTGATTTAATAGCAATCTTAATAAATGTGGACCAAAATGAAAATGTTTGGAAATATAATTAACCAGGGATTTTAGATAAATGACATATACGACTTACTGTAGGACTATTCCCAAAATCGTGCGAAGGAAATATCAGATGTTATACAAAAAGCTTGTATTGTTTGTCGAAATATTAGAATAGCAGATTTTATTAAAATTTCAGGAATGGGCCGTTCCATGAAAAATCCAAATAAAACCGTAAAACCGTATAACTGCGAGAAAATTTAAATAATAACCACACCAGCACCAGGATTATTTTTATTGGTTTTGATTGATTGTTCCGATTTTTTAAGCGTTTGGAAATTATTTGATAAATGTAGTCTGAATTTTATTTGCTTAATAGCCGACTCTAAAAGAAGGAGGTTTTCAATTCTACTTTCTTTTGTGTCTTCTTCCAGCAATTTATTGTAAAAAAAAGATTTTGTCATTTTTATCAGAAAATATATTTTTATTACACCATCTCTCTCAGAGGTGGTCCCATAAAATTTTCACATTTTTTTATACTAGATAGATCTACGATTGACCACCAACTCGTCATGATTCTATAGTTCATACAAATACTTTAGGGGAAGATTTTAGGGGTATTTTGTTTTGGATGAATTTTATGCCTAATTGAGATCGGTTCTGTAGCTTTTTAAACGGCTTATGTTTAATTGATTCCAAAATATAGTAAAAATGACGCCCAACAAATCGTTTTACTTTCTAAATTGGTAAATGATCACATTTTTAATTTAAAGATATTTACTTTATTGTCACTTAAGTATATAATTATGCGGGTTCGAGTTCCGTCAGGTGTGTGAAATTTTTGAACTGTCTATAAATTTTTATTATCGCAGTTCAAACCTAACCTAACCTACTTTGGGGTGACATGATTTTGCCAACACTATTTTGCTAATACGAGTATAATTTGTAAAAATTTGATCATAATTTATTTTTGGGCTTCAAATACTATTTGTGAATGTACTAATGTACATGGGATCATAAAGTTTATTAAAGAATTCAAGTATTCTCTTTTAAAATTAAATATAATTATTTCACCTCGTTTCAAGTGCACAGTAAAACAGTGTTATGTTAAAGTGGACGCCTCTGTCCTGTTTGTGCTGACACCAGACCGTTGTCCAGATAAAAGCTTCTCTATATAGCACGAAAAAGCACTCACTCCAAATATTGATTTGTTACTTCGGCGCTCCTAAAATGGGAGAGATATGTCTTGGCTTTCGTGTTACAATGGTCTGTTTAAACTAGGATATACTGTTACAGTTAGCTCTTGCTACAGTTAATAACAATTAAATCATTTAATTCCAATTTCATCGTGCGGACTGCTAGATTATGGAATACGCTTTCTGAGTGGGTCTTTACCGATTGATATAATCTGGGTGTCTTTAAATCGTGAGTGAATTGATTTCTTCTCGGTAAGCGCGCTCCATCATAGATCGCAACGTCACTTAACATCAGGCGAGTTGGCGGTCAAGCGCAACCCTATTTCTGCATAAAAAATATTGAATGCCCGATGAGGGTAGACTTAATAACAACTATTGCGATACCACCATGTATCATATTGTACATTTTTCAATACACTATTCTAACTCTGATTTTGTACTAGAGTATTGAATAATAATCGAGGGCACAGTTATCAGTAGGTGCCATCGTAGGTGTTTATACAATACAATAGTAGAAAAATGTTTTCTATCTGTAAAAATAAGTACCTAGTTCTGCACACACGTTTGTATTAGAGAATTATGCTATTGCATTCTTTGACTGCATTTTGTAGCGGTTTACGGAACACTACTTACTAAATTTCCTTTATGTAGACCAGTAGGGCTTGTAGTCTCTAAGTAAAATAGCTGAGATATACCTACGGACAGACATACAGATGATATACGACATAAGGACATGGCGAACTTTTATGGGTTTCTCGTAGTTACTACGGAACCCAAAAAAAAAAACTTTATTAACTGAGCCTGAGAACTAACCTCACAACCTTTTGTCTCGACAACCTCTTGACCGATTTTGTTCATATTTGAAATTCGGGCTCAAAACTGAGTATCAAAAGATTCAACCAAATATTATAAAAGTCGCTGAATATTGGTCTTTAAACTTCCCTCTTTTTTAACAGAAAAAACCCGATAGCAAAAAAAAAACCGGCAAAGTAGAAGTTTCACTCGCACACTGAGGCTTCCGTACTTACTCCTATGCATGACATTTTAAATTAAAGAAAAAATAAAACACTTTATAGAAATAAAACTATTTTTGACTTAGTACCTACAATAACCCCATAAAGAATCTACGTCTGTACGCCGTTGTAAGGGGTGCATCTGTATACACCCCGTACAGAATATGGAGAGTGGGTCTTCACTGACAGATATCTATATTCTGGATGTCTTTTCTTTGACCGCAACAGTCACTTATAATCAGGCGTATTGACGGTCAAGTTTAAGCTATAGGTACATAACGAAAACAAACTGGTCCCTCCTGGGTGGCAATTGGTGAGCAACTGACTAACGCTAAATCCTAATTAACTGCTTGATTAGAACTGGAATAAAAAGCTCCAAATCTTAATTGGTATTTTTAATCAACGCTCTCGGAGCGTCATCACAGATTACTTTATTAGTATGTACGAATGCTACAGATTGCTCTACTTTAAGGTTTTTAGGGTTCCGTGTCAAATGAAGTAATACAATTTGAGATTCAAACATTATGTAATATCGAGTCGATGACAGTTTTTAAAAGTCTAAAATGTCCCAATGCGCCTGTCAAATTCCATATGTGATAGGTACATTTATTTTATTGTTGTACCTACTTATTAAAATAAATTTAGCTTATCTAGTTTTTGAACTATTTGTATGAACTAGTAAATTGTTTTATCAAATCATAAAAGTTTTAACAGTTGTTTTTTTTTTTTATCAGCCCTGTTTGTACAAACTGTCCCACTGCTGGGAACGGGCCATCTTCTCATTGTGAGAAGGGTTAGGCCATAGTCTGCCACGCTGGCCAAGTGCGGGTTAACAGTTGAATAATAACAAGTACTTAACTTACTTCTGTTTTCTTGTAAATACATACTTAGAATACATATACATAGAAACACCCAGACACAGAATAAACATCCATGCATATCACGCAAATGTTTGCCCTGAGTAGGGATCGAACCCACGACCTTAGCAGGCAGACATACTACTAAATGAGCTATGAGGTCAGTCAAGTCAGTCAAGTTCTTATGCAGTCAGTGAAAAAAAGATATAGGATATAAAATATATAAAACCCAAAAAAATCCACGTAAATGTTTCAAGTATATACGTAAGTTACACTTATACATTTTTAACGTCAATTAAGTTAATGCATTATTTTAAATATTTCATTAAAAACACGTAATAAAAATATTGTAATTTTTGTAATGAACTCTCAATGTTAATGACTTGTATTAATTAACTTTGTAAAAACAAATTAAATTGCAATGAATGGCGTTAATGAATTACGTCGATACTCCATGGGAATATCTTTTATTAAGGAAAGAATCGAGGATTTCTTCATTTCTTTCGTGGAACAGTAATTGCTGGGCTGGTCCGTCCATTTCGCCACGAAGCCTGTTGTAGACAGACAGGGAGGCATTCAGTCTACCATGAACTAATAGTCAACTATTGTTCAATATAAAATAGTTTTTTTTTTGTATTCTTAAATAGGTTTCCTATTGACAGTCCACTTGATGCTAAGTGGGAGTCTACGACGGAGTATTCTTAATCTAGAACTGATTCAATCGCGAGTAAAATGTACCTGGATCACGTAGTGATTATTTCCACTTTCTGGTTCATCTAGGCAAATGCGTTTAATCGTAGACTTCAATGGGCGTAAACCTGTTATAAAAAAAAGTTTTTTGTGTGACTACAAAAACCATCACTGATTTATTTATTTATTTAACTAAAACGATATTCACCAATTACATTAGCAAATACATTACATATTATTATTTTATAATTAACAATAATAAAGTTAATACAATAAAAATTATATACAATTAATCATGAAAACGAAAAAAAAAAAAAAAACTATTTTCATCATTATCATTATTTCAGTCGCAGCTGGACTTAGACCACAGATCATAAAACAATGATCTGTGACTTAGACCTTCACCATCGATTGTCAAAAAAAAAAACGGATGGAAGCGGCCTGCATCTACGTCACTTGTATGAGGTGGTCTGTTCACCTTGAAAGCTTTTTTATAGGTTTAAACTATGCTATTAACGATTTTTACAAATCTGATCAAGCTTAAATTTAGAATACGCTATACTTGCGAGGGATTTGCAGCCATACAATAACATTGATTAGGTACGAACATGACGCATATACTTGTAATTTTGAATTTTGACAATGCAAGAATAAGAATGGGTACTGGTACTGTGGTGTTGCTGTCATATCGGCTGACTGATAATGAACTTCATTTTCATACTACAGAAAGCCAGTTGGTGAACTTTGTCGCGATTTCGAGGAATTAACAAAATGATACGGGTATTAAAGCTGACATTGACAATTTTGGGTTCAAAGATAATGAAGTTTATTGCCAGACAGCACTGCAACTACCTGATAGTATATAGTAGATCCGTTGAAGATCACTTGTTTAGTTTATGATAACTAAACAAGTGATCTTCAACGTGTATAACTATTTTACGCACTTTTTGTTAGGTGCATGACGTGGCGAGGTTCTGATGAGAGAGCACAAAAATTATTATTATTATTTACACAATTCATTGCATAAATAAAAACTTGTAACTTATGTTTTCCTAGAGTTCCTCTGTTTTTAACCTCCAACCTAAAAAGAGGGGTGTTGTAAGTTTGACGTGTGTATCTTTGTGTCTGTCTGTGGCATCATAGCTCTCAAACGGATGGATTTTGATCCAGTTTTGTTTGTTTGATAAAGAATTTGATCGAGAGCTGGTCTTAGCTATATTTCATCAAAATCGGTTCAGCTGTTTTTTTGTCGCGAGTTTTTGAGTTTTTAAAACTTATACTTGTTATGACACATAATTTTTAGTTCCCTGTAGCCCTTTTTCAGAAGTTCTATATGCAATTATCATCAATGTTGTCATTATTATGTATACACATTTAATTTAATTAGGCGAAACCCACGAACCATGCCCATTAAAAAACTCACACCTGTAGCACAGAAGATTTTAATAGTATCTGTAGGCAAATGTAGATGACACTATTATGGAAAATAATGTTTTATTTAATTGGATGAAAACCCACACAACAGCCACAAAAAACATCACGTCTGAGTCCTTCCTTTTTTTTTTACAAAAAATATTTTGAAAGAATATAAAAAAAACGTTTGCATTTTATTAGGAAAGAGAAAATGTATATAATCATGCTCACTTATCATCAAATATTCGTCACGCACCAAAAGAGAAAACGTAAAACACTAAAGCAGCAAAACAAGCTGTCCTTAATCCGTGTCTGGCAGGCAATTACTGTACCTATTACTTATTAACTTAAACCGTTCTTAATGGTTTCCGTATTAAGGCGTGTTGATTCGAAATGTCGTTTTTGTCGTTTAACTGATTGGTGTCTACCACTGAGAACAAGATTATTGCTGGTCAAGTTTTGTAGCTCTACCTTGGGCTGATATTATTTTTATAAATGACTTTTACTCGCTAACTAAAACTGGTGGTGCCTACGTTTGCATGGTTGCTACAGATTTATCTACATAGTATCTAAGTTTTTTAATGGATCGAAGCTTGACCTTAACTAACCTGATGAAAAGTCACATACTTACATCAAATTACGTTTATTTCTCTTACCTTAGTTCCTCCTCCTCCTCCATTCGTTTGATCACTGCTGAGCGTCGTGATGCTCGACCCTGGTGTGGCAGATGACGATAAATCTCTTTCTATCTCTGACGATCCTCAGCTTGACGTATTGCGTCAGAGATTTAAGGCCTTACCTTAGTTAAAGCATTAAAGATGTTTGATTACACATTTGACCGTGGTTAAAGAGGTTAATGGAAGGGAGAGGGTATTAGAGGCCTAAGATGTACATAATGTTGGCTTGCTTGCTTAAAGGGCCCATCGCATATATATACGTTAATTTCCCTCAAGTCCCATAACTGACTTTTACAGTATGCTAGAGAAGAGAAGCAGCTAGTAAATTCTGTTTTTCTTTTTTTGCCAGTCCAACTTGAAAATAATGGAAAGTCACGACATGCTCCAAGATGGATCATGCGTACCCATAAGAATAATATATTAACAAAGTTAACCAGCACATACTTTCTGGCTTATCATAATTATTATTATTATCCCGAAGTTACACACGTATAAAATTTCAGCGTGATCGGACCAGTTAAGTGAAAAGTAACTGGTCCTTTCCACAAAATTTTGACGTCTGATATCCGCTTGTTGAAATACCGAATGAACCAAATTTGTAAAATGGTTGTAATAATTAAAAGACAACGTGACCGGGAGCGAAAAGTGAAACCTGCGTGCGCCATATAATTACTTGGGCATGAAAGTATAAGCAAATTACACTATTTCGAATTCATGGCGCAGAATTGCACAGTGAAGTAACTTCCTGCAGTAAAATTATGTGTTCGGTAAATTGGCACTAAACGCTCAAAATACGGTTTAACGATGATTAGGTCCAGTTAAACCAAGTCCGTAGCTGCCTGCTTTCCTGTATTTAGTAGTCTAACATGTTGAAGTTACGCTTGCCATTGTCATTCCATTTGTGCAATTCTACTAGTTATTAATTTAATTTAGTTTGGCAGACTTTTATTTTCAAAGTTCTAAGCACGCGCCCGTCAAATTGGGATACGACACAATGTTTCTCATTAAGGTCGTGCGTGACAAATTACCTTATAAAAGCTGGTCCTATGACCAGCTTAACTATTTAAGATGTAAAATTGTAAACCATCTTATTTCACATGCATTAAAATAATAGCATTCTTATAGTGGGCATAAACTGTACCGAGACAATAGTTATAGAAGCAGTTCGAGTTGCAGCCCGTAAGTGGCTACAATAAAGCTCTCGGTACATTAAGCTTCCGCCAGCGAGCGAGATAACGAGACCCACTGCCCGCTCCGCACATAATTTATACCGTCCGAGCTCGTTAAAAACTTATAAAGACGCACATTGTTAGTGAGGCCAATATTCGCGGCTATCCGACGATATACGACCTCCCTAACGACGCTGGTTTCATGCGAACCGCTGCAAACTACCCTCTTCAGCTCGGCGATTCGATTCCGCTTTATAGCTGCGAATACCGAAAACTGTCCAATGTAGCTTTCAAATCTTAAACGTTTCGTATATCCGGGTATATTGGGTATATTACGAAAATATAGCTGGTGCAGTTTAAATGCCGGTAGTAATTTTTGGAAGCTCGTAATAAAGAACTAAAACGTAATGGAAAATTCGTGTGCTGATGCAATCCATATCGAGCTTATAGGCCGATCGGTCGAACTTAATTTTTCCCTCGTTGATTTCGAGCAATTACCGATGCGATACGAAACTTTTGACCCGACTCCCGGAAAAGGAGGGTAGTATTTTTTAAGAGTTTTTTATTGCTTGCACTTGACCGTCAACTCACTGTTGTATACAATGGAGCGCATTATTGTCCTAGACTAAACAAATCCACCGGACGTAGAAGTAAAAAGAAGGAAATGCCTGCCAAAGAAGGAAATGCCTGCCAAAGGCCCGTTACTGGCGGCCTACCGTCTACTAGCCTACTCGACTGTTCACATTAGATTAGTATTTACCGATTCGCTAGTCTACTCTACTACGCTACTCTACTCGACTGGTAATAGAGATCGGGCTTTAGTGCATTCGACATTTTAGTAGTAAGAGCATCAATGACTTTCCATCACGTGGAAAAGTAATGTCTAAAACAAAATTCACGAATGGTTGACCGATACAAATATGCCAACAATGACGAACTAAATTTTTTTTATCTATAGACTATGTCGCCGCGCTAAAGCTTTATTTAGATTGAGAAGTCTAGAGTCGTCTATTTTGATCGAATTATTTTGAAAATCTAAATTATTTTAATTAGATCTCATTGAGCTCGGACGTTTTTGAGGACTGAAGCTATAGGTATTCCATTGATACTTTATCAAATATGGGCACTATAAATGTGAAAATGTGTATGTAAGAGGTACTCCTACTTATACTACACAAACTTCTTGACCGATTTTAATAAAATACATCAAATGATAGTAATTCTTATACGTCGTTTTTAAAAGAAAAACTAATTTTCAACCACTGCCTCTAAGTACGCTGATCATTGCAGCAGTGAAATATTTTAATTGTTGTACAAGCAGTTGAATTTATAAGTTGCTAAATTAATTATAGGTACATAATAATGGTGGTTCTCTTTACTCTTTATGATTCATTTTACGCTCTTGGTGCTTTTGAGGATAAGTAACAGATATGCCTTAATTAATAGCTTGCAATTACTTGGACATAACCATTATTGGCTGAGACGCAATTATGACAGAAATATCCGCTTTTAAATGGTTTAACTATCCGTTTAGGATCCGTGACCAAAATAATAATAAGTTAAATTATATTTATTATTTAATTCAAGTTGTAATTTCTTAGGTATGTATTTTATGCTTTTATTTGAGGAACTACTTTAACGAACTAATTTCAATATTTTGTGATTGCCCTTGTTTTAATCATATTTTATAATAATGTAATATTTTAAATAATATTTTATAATTTTGCAGTGGGTATCGCTGTGACATGTAACAATTGGCCTAGTACTTTGCTTGTGCTAATGAAGCAATTTTATATGATATTCCACATGATATGGTTAACTCATTTTAAAATTTGGACCCTCATTCGTTGAATTAAGACCCTATTTTTTGTGATTAAATTAAACATTGTCAGTTTTCGGATTTTTACTTTATGTGCACTATAAGACAATGCTTCTTGCCAAATTTCATAGGTCTAGGTTAACGGGAAACGGTTTTGATTCCTTTGTGAGTGTCGAGCAAGCGGTTTATTTCGACATATTATTAAAATTGGTTTCTAAAAACAAAATAACTGGAATAAATATGTCATCAAAGTAAACGAAATTACGTATTTTAAATTCGGTTGTATCAGTTATAGAAACTAGAATAATTATAAAGGCTAACTTTGCACTTTGTTCGTGTTTCACTAACCCGACATACAGTTCATAAACCCGACTGTATAGCCTTTATTACAAAAATATTAATAACTATCTACCAAAACAATAGGGTTTGTAGTCATATAGATATGCAGAATCTGCGGTTAGGATTTTATTTATTTTCCAATTTTCCAATCGGGTCCCGCGCTAACAAGGACGTCAAAAAGTTGTTTAATTTCTGAGACTGAATTAGTAAATGTAGGCTCGGGATAGTTTCAGTCTCGAAATTATACACATAAAAAATTCGAGTATATAAGTACTCGATTAAAATGTACATAACTCGATTAAAATGTACGATTGTAATGCCAATGAAATGATGGACTGTGTTATTATTAGTTGGCAGCAAGAGGCGGGCTGTTCGAGGCAGCCGCACCGGTCCGCTCACGGCGCGCCGGCTAAACACAAATCAACACCGATTCTCCATTTGTTAGACACGGGAATGTAATTATGGCCGGAACACTTGCCGGGCTGGGGGGAGAGTGGCCCACGCGTCATTCAGCTTTTAGTTCGCTGCCCGACACGACAACGATCCTCACTTTGCCATCCTACCCAATGTACGAATCGGAAAACATTCCATATATTTTCCGCAAAAAGCTTCGATCTCTTTATTTGAATCACGACTGTGTTTTTTTCTGATAAATTATGTGTGAACGTCCTAATTGTCGAAATAAATGCGTTGATTGCTGCTACGGCATGCTACATACATGATGACCACATCGTCGCTTTCCAACAGTTGGTGGTCAATCGCAGACTTGTAGCTTCGATTGTAAAGGGTATGCGACACCGCCTCGCTATTTTCGGATGCTTAATACACATCTATGAAATCTTAGTTTAAATCATGGTCTAGGCTTGCACCCCTCCTGTTTATCTGAGTATCGATACCAACGGTCTACGGTCTAATTCTACACAAATACAAATGAGTGAACAGGAAGAGTTTAATGAAATAGTAGGTTTAACGGGGGAGGGCGGGCGTCAGCGCACCACCGGGCAGCGGCGTGCCGTGACAAGAGTTAAACTAAATTAATAAACTTGCACCATACCCGGCTTTATTAAAAAACACTCATTAAAGCAAAGGAAAAGTAGGTGAAGTCGCCGACGGGGACAGCGCCGCTAATTGCGCCGCCTTTATTGCTTAAATAAAGTTTTAGTGGGGGAACACAAGTTTTAATTAAAAATGTGAGAATAGTTTTTAATAAAGGACGGTCTCGGTGCGCGTATATTGCGAAACTTTGGGGCGATACCGGCTTACAGGAAGCAAGTCCGGCGATATTGTGACGCGCGGGTGCACTCGCGTCGCCGACGCAGGCCAGCGCCGCCCGCCCAAATAATCTACGGCCCGCCCAGCGTTCATTACTAATGCATATTAATATTTCTTAGTAGACGACGTAGTGGTTTAAGTTATAAGAAATCGTTACATACTATTGGCAACTTGAAAATTGGACGTAAGTCAAAATTGGACAAAGTGCACCCGATGAATCATATAAAGTTGATTTGAAGATTTAATGTTTGGAAAACGATAGTGTGCCAAGCAAAATATTCAGTACTACAATAAACCGTGTAGATATACGTTTAATTTGTGTTTTCTCTTGGAGCCAGGCGTTCAAATAAGGCATACCCGCATCAATATAAAGTGACAAATGGTACGAGTAACGGGAGAAACTAATAATGCTAGTGATTTACGCCCGCCCTTGTTATTACGACTCATGTGAAATGTAATTTCGGCATACTACGTGTACACGCACACACTTGGGAGGTGTGCTGGTGTGCAATAGGTTTAATAAAGGAGGGACGCGAGTAAATCCTTCAATTTCGCCGGCACACAACGGCGTATTCTCGTTAACCGTGGCAATAAGTTAAACGGGCGGGCGCGCCGCTCGCGCTGGCCGCTCGCCTCGCCTCGCCTCGGCCGTGCGCTCGCCGGTCGCACCACAGCTCTCTCCGGCCTCTCCGCGCTTCAGGAAATTAAAAAGGCCGTGCAAGGCACCAGAAACTTCACATTCGATGTCATATACATATTTGGAGAAAATAACATCTGACATGTACATTTAATTAACACGTAATAAGTGGTAGTTTTTCAAAGGTGAACTGCACAAAAGAAATTACTGCTCTACTCTACAAAATTGCTTAAGCTCTTTGTAATAGCATTCTTGGAACAACTCTAATTTAAAATGTTGTACAGTTTTAAAAAGTAAGAAATTAATTTAAAAGCTTTCTTGTTCCAAGCCAGCCGGCAGTGCAGCGGTCGATTTTAATCAAAGTTCGTTCATTTCGAACTTAGAGGAGGATGTGGCTCGCGGTGTAATATAGGCCGGGTAATATCTCTCGAACAAAGAATACACACGTCGAGCCGGGCCGGCGGGGTCGGTCCCGGCCCGGCTAGACTGCACTACTAATTAGATGTTCGATGAAAGTGTAATCAGACGTCGGCCGGATCCGGGACGTAATTAAACGGCGCAGGCGAAGAGTGATTTATTAATAGAAAAGCTGGAGCCGTAATGAAATACTGGGCGGACAATGGTGGCGAGGGCGGGCGGTGGAAATTAAATTCTCGGCGACGATGGTCGGCGCTCGCGGCGCCGGACACACTTGCCGTTTCTTTGCGGGTCACCACCGGACCCGGTTGCTTAATAATTTACGCAGCGGCGACCGCCTTCGCGCCACACCGCCACCACTCCGACTCCTATTAGGGAGGACGTATGGAGGTGTATAAATTTGTCGGCGAGGGAATGTAAAGAAGATTGGTTTCCTACTCGGATGAATTCGGAGAAAAGGGGTGGAATTGAATTTAGGCCGGAATCCACTAGCGAAGTTGTGTTTGTGATATTTCTTACCTACGTATGGCGGTAGTGGGACGTGATGCTCTTGCCGATTACTTTTATTAGGTATCGATTTCGTAGATACTCTGGATGCAGCACGTATATGTAGAGAAGGAGAGCTCCGCTGTGCTACATAGCCTTCGTAGCACATTGATACGATTTTTTTACGATTGCCTGAAGGACGATAATGTATATGGCGTAGTAGGTATATTATATTTATGATTATGTTTCATATTAGCTCCTGTGTTATAAACTGTTTGACTGATTTCGATGTGCCAGATGTTGATATATCTGTGTTTACCTCCTCAGTGTCAAAGACTATATTTTGCAGTAGTGTATCATGTTACTTTGTTTATTTAAATCTATGTACATGTTAGTGATTACATAGCGGTATACTTGTATAAGATAAAAAGTTTTCGGATAGGCACTTACTCTAAAGCTCTATCAAACTCCATCTCCAGAGCTGTAAGTCTAAAAACACATTAAAAACCGTCTAACTAGATCCTTAATCCCCACAACGTAAAGATCTTAAAGCTTTTTCGTTATTCGAAATCGTAACCTTAATTACACTTAAAAGCCGGTGGAGTATACTTTTTCAATTAGAGTATTAAAGTGTTCCGACCCTGTCATTATATTAGAGTGTTGTTCCATTCCACCCCGGCGCCCTCGGGCCGGCGCGTTCTGCTCACTCCGTCGCGAGCCCTCCTCTCGATAGCACGCGTCGCTCTATACTTCCCGCGAGCAAACTTTACACGAGTCGCGGAACCGGCGAAATATCCGCCACCCATCGTTCTCAATCAACATTCTTCTTTTTTCTAGCAACGCGCCAAATCAAATCGGGACATTCGAATAAAGGACGTTTTCCCTGAAAGTGACAATTAATAGTGGACAGTTTCAGTTTGGTGTTTTGACTGTGGATTTGTTTGTTGTGATTTTATGAGACAATTTTGGAAATTGTTTGCCGTGCGCTGCATTTCCACCGATATTTTGAGGTATGTTGCTTATTTTTACATGATTTATCTTAATAATATTTTTTATTTACTTATCGTATTATGGGACATACTATTTAGAACAATACCTAATCACAGCCTTACCGATTCTTAATAAATTACAAATAAGTATTGATATAAAAAATGAAATACTCAATTCAAATTCAGTCAGCAGGCATCCGATAAAACATCTATAATTGGAGCTGGTTAAGTATACCACTGCACTGAAGACTATATTTTTTTATGAGACCGCCCCTTATTTTACAATATTATCCGGTATCCAGTTACCAATTTAGAATTAAAAAAAAACATCGTAACCGGTTCAAAACCGGCGAAGATGTCAAGTGGGAATAAAGAAAAAAACAAACAGTGAATTTATAAAATCTTCTTTAGAAATCTATTAAAATATTTTTTTCTCTATGGTTAAAATAGATGTTAATTAATTATTTGTGCTTGTTAGTATAATTAAATTTAATAATGCATGGATGAGTTAATTAGCGAGCTATTGTTAGTTTCCTTTCTAGTTAAATTAATCCTCCTTTATTGGTATACCGTACAATTGCCAGTTATAGGGATATTAACCTGTATTTCAGTGCCGTAGTCTATTATTATAGTTAGACATTTCGTTATTATTTCAATAGCTAATATTCTATTCTACATTCTTAGATTATAGACTATCTATAATCCAAGCTTCTGCCTTTTATTTATGATATCGCATACCTACTTATTTAGTAAATATTTATTAAATATATTATTTGTGTTGCTTGACTGTTAATATCGTTAAATACCTACCTAATTCAGTTTTTTTTTTTATATAAACTCTACTTAAATAAACGTAATTTTACTAAACATTTCAAACGGCGTTGCTTGATGCATGTTTATTTGATGTTTTACCTACTGCATTAAACAAGGATAATGTTTTAAATATGTATGTGATTATTTAAATATTTTTAGTGAATTTATTTAAAATGCCGCTACTTTTTCTGTTGTTTTTCTTTCCTACAAAAAGTAATAGTACCTAAGTAATGGTCCTAATAGTATTTAACAAAATAGGTAATTTATAAATTATTAAATTAAAGGCCTTACTGAAAAACGTTACTTAACTTTAAGCATTGCTTAACATATTTTGTCAACTTCTCGCTGATGCATAATGACACTTGCAGAAAGAAGAGAGATCATATATGATGTTGGTTAAAGTTAAGTAACGTTTTCCGGTAAGGCCCTAAATATATATAAATATTGGTAGACATTTAATAATTCAGTAGTTAAATTTAAAACAGAGTTAGGATGTAGCATGGAATAAGTTTCCTGTGTGAGTCTTCCCCGATGGATATATTCTGAGTATAACAATGGTATAAGTATAGATAAATCTTCAAATCACGAGTGAATCGATTCTACATGATAGAAACGCAATAGTTACAATAAGCATTATACAAGTTGACGGTCAAGCGGAATCTACGAAAGCGCTATAATTACAAAAAAGGTAAACTTCTGTTTACCTAAACAAACTCTTTTTTAATTGCTTTAAAATTAATCAACGGAACTAAAAAAATATTTTAAAATAGAAACAGAATAAAGAGTGCATAATAAATTGACTATGATGTAGTCGATACTTTATTAGTTGTGTGTAAATTTGACGAGTTCCATGAAACAGGAAATCTCGTCGCTAAGGGTGCGTGCACATGGGCAGTAATTGAGAAAATTCGATGATTGCTGCGGGTAATTGCTTAATTACGTCGGATACGTGACCGCCCGGTTTCGGTGGGAACTTGCGAAACCGAGCGGCGCGTGTGTACGCGCCTTAAAACATGTTTACAACATACTTTCGTTTATATTTTGTTTCATTTGTATGATAAATCCTGTTTACTTTCGAGTGATCTAAGGAAGTAAAGGAAACATTGTCATCGTGAAATAACAATCCAATTTTATCAGAAATGTACCTACCTATATACGCTAGGATTTGAGTCTAAGCTAATAATGGTTATAAAAATAGTCTGATAGCGATGTAGTTTCAAAGTTAAAAGTATATAATAATTTGTCATTTGTCTGTGAATTCTGAAAGGTACTACTAAGGTAGCTAGCTGACAAAAAAATTAAGACAATAATCTTCAAAACAGCTCTATATCTCATTATTTATTAAGTTTTTACTCATTATTTAGATGAAACTTTGTGATAATAAATAAAATTGTTTTGTTAAACGTCTACACTGTAAAACTCATTCCGTAGAGATCCGGAAACTATATGCCCATCTTTATCATTTCCGTACAGAATGACAGAGATGGAGAATGGAGATTCCGATCGCAGTGCCACTGTATTTAATTAAACCGTTTAGAAACCGCTTAAAAGAAATTATATTTACTTTTCACACAGTTTGTCAAGTTAATATACCTATTCTAATGAGTCGTAGCACTGTCGGGTGTGACAGCTCACCGTATTTAATCAGAACTTTTAACAAGCGTTAAAGCAAGAAACTGTCTAACGAGTTCCTATAATGTTGTTGGGTAAATACGCTCTTGACATCTCGATATTATAATGTTTTTCTGATTTCTAAATAGATACAATTTTGTTTTTTTCCCTATTCTATTGGGAACTTCAGTATTAATAGTAAATATACCTTTGAAACGAATAAACCAATTTCAATCAGGAGGCAATTGAAGAAATAATTTTATTTTACTGAAACTGGTAAAAAAAACCAGAATGATAGTTTTTTTTTTATATTTACTGGGAATCAACTTTTTTTGTTGCGTGGCGTAGCTTGGTTAGGTGTCTTCGGACGATTGCGAAAGTTAAGCAACGGACGGACCGGTGAGTCTTTGTATGGTGACCATGAGTGGCATTTCTTTCTGAGCGCTACCATGAGTCGGATGACATGTTAAAATGAAGGTCCCGGTTGTTTGTTCTTAAAAATTGGTATCGTCAAGTCAGGCCGGAGGGCTATCGGCGGTCTATCGGTGGCTTAATAGCTCTGATACTAAGGCTGGCCACAAGTATATACGAACTTACGTACTTTAACTCTTATTAATTTTATTTTTGCATATTTTCACTTTCTAACAAAAAAATGCATAAAGAAAGACCAATGCGTATAACTAATTAATACGTGTCGAATTACGCAACCTCTTAAAAACATCATCTCTTTTTTTTTTTTACAAAAAACTGCAATTTTTGCTATGCACTGTACGTGTACGTACATAATGAAACTTAGCCATGGTCAATAAGTTCTGTTCTAGTATTAGTCATCGATGCTTTATAAAATTCGGAAATCTTTGAAATTACTCTTTCACAATATTATTTCACTTGAAAAACATATATTTACTTTAAAGTTATTAAAAAAATAGGTGCCTAATTAAATCATATTGGTAAGGACGATATTATAAAATAAAAACAGCACAATGCTATAGAAATTTTCAGGTTGCCGCCAAAATAATAAAAAAAGTAAACGACATTACTTTATGGCGTCATGCCGTCGATATACCGTCGCGACCCCATCCGTAGATTAGTTCGTCGTATGCGTCCCCACGATCCCGCATACTGATGCCGCATGCTCGCCGGCAGACTTGCTTGTTATTTTAATTATTGTGTCTTTATTAATGTTTCAAACAGTCTGCCCTTTCACACCTGTTTTCGCAAAGTTTGATTTGAAGAAAACAGATTACAGTATAGTGAGTATTTAATTTTAATTAGTTAATTAGGTATACATTTTCTATGCATGTTTCTCTGCTTGGATCCTTTACCATTTTATTTTTTTTTACAATACGAAATCATCAATTACTGGACGTATTTGTTGTTCGTCTATACAAATAGATTTATAGATTCGGAATCTGTCGCAGTGTTGCAAAACTTCTAAAGCATTTTCCCAAACTGCGGAGAATCTTAAGTCGATCGGGGAAATCTTTAACCTTACCGAAAAACATTTCTTAACTTTAAGCATTGATTAACGTATTTTGTCAACACCGCTGACACGTAATGACACTTGCGGAAACAAGACAGATAATTTAACACGATGCTTGAAGTTAAGATAAAGATAAAGATAAAGATAAAGATAATTTATTTGCATACAACACGAGAATTTTATACAACAAGTGCATAAAAGATGTTACACTAAATTTAGTCGCTTAAAATCATGTTGTGCCGATTAGGCGTACAAATGTCAGGTAGACAGCATCATGCACATGCGAAAACTTATAAAATAATAATAATTATTATTTGTTATTAGATTAATACACAAACCAAAAATATCTATAATATGACAAAGCAGAAGCAATAAAAGATACACATAATGTCAAATAAAATTAAAATTTGTCATTTAAAAAATCATTGATAGAATAATAACACTTCTGCAATAACAATGCCTTCAACTTTTTTCTAAATAAATTACTATTCTGGTCTCTTATTGACTTAGGAATCTTATTGTAGATTTTAGGACCCATACATACGATGCTATTTTGCATCAGTGCTGTCTTTCCTTCATGTACGCGCCGTTTGTCTTGGTCGCGCCTATTTCTTACAGTAGTATCAGATAGTGTGGCGAATCGCTCCCGGTTTGTTTTTACAAAAAGGGCCGTTTCTAAAATATATAAACACGGAAGTGTAAGAATTTTATACTTAAAAAAATAGGGCTTACAACTATCTCTTTTTTTGAGTTTAAACATTGAACGAATACAGCGTTTCTGCCTTTTAAAAATAATAATTTTATTTGTTGAATTTCCCCAAAAAATAATCCCGTACCTCAAAATTGATTCAACTAACCCATAGTAGGCTTTAAGTAAAGATTCTATATTTAGAGTACGAGCTAGTTTGGCGATGGCATATGTTTGGCTACTTATTCTTTTCGAAAGGTGCTCTATTTGTGATTTCCAATTCAATTTTCGGTCAATATATAATCCAAGAAATTTTGAGCTTTCTACTTCATTTATAATGTTATTGTCATATGCTACATTAATATTACCTTTGTTTGTTTCTCTTTGTCTAAAATGCATTATATTTTTTTTATTTAGGTTAATTTTTAAGTTATTGTTGTCAAGCCAAGATATAACTGAGGTCAAAGATTTAACAATATCGTTTTCATAAGAGTCAAGTGTTTTACATGCTACGGTGATAGTGCTATCATCTGCAAATAATGTCATAGGTTGAGATGTAGCAGTTAAGTAATGTTTTTCGGTAAGGCCGTGGGTAATTACGTGTTAAACTAATAGCGATAGGTATAGGTCTATAAGTATCTCTCAAAGTTACTATTGATTTGGATGTTTTTCATAAGAAAAAGAAGGTGAGGTCTTTTTTCTTTTTAATAAAAGTCTATATAAATCCATCCTTGCGATCCTGGATACAGATGCTAGCACACACTAACCAACAGAACAGACTTGTCCAGCAGTGGCACAGCATAGATTTATTTTTTTATTTAAAAAAATTGAGCTCCACAGACTCCAGGGTCCGTGCCTTTTATAAGCTAATACATTTAATTTTTTAACTAAGTTTAATTTTTTTTTTTAACTAGCATACAAGAGGAAGAGAAATTTAGAAAGATTTATTTAAAAAAAAAAGTGCTGATTTTCTCTCTTTCATACGGCGTAACTGATTTATACATTTATACAGGTACATACATACAATCACGCCTATTTTCTCTTACGGGGTAGGCAGAGGATCAAGGACCATGAGGCTGTTTGACGCCATATTCATATTCATTTATTCTTCATAAAACCGATTTATATATTTGACCCTGGTGAGAGGGTTTGATGGGAAGGAGTGGGGTTTAGAGTGCTAGAAGGTAGTGGAGGATAAGATGTAATATTGGCCTGTAGTGATAAGGGGTCAGCCCATCGCTTACATAACAACAATTTCCCTCAAGTCCTCTAACTTTTACAGTACACCCGCATCCAGGAAAAGAAGCCGTTGGTAAATTTTATGTTTTTATTTTTCTCCCAGTCCAGCCAGCAGTCGGGTACCTTACAACGATGACTTAATTGCAAAAAGTAACAAAATAAACAAGCCCTTCTCAAGATTATTAAGAGAAAAATGGGGCTACTTCATCCGTATTTATACTCCAGTAATTCGCATAACGAACCACCCAGTGAGGGTCTTCCCGGTTAAATAGAACCGGCCGGACAGGAATCGCCTCCGGTCGTGATTCATGGTCAAATCGCAAATTAATTTAAAACGTGAAGGTACTTGATAGTATCAATATTAATATTATAAAAGTAACACTGTCTGGGTGTCTTAATTGATTGTGATAAAATTAATTAATTAAAGCTGCTTGAAATAGGCGTGTCCTTAGAGTATTAAATAACTAGGGTATTTTGGCGAAATCCTAAGATAGCATAATTTTTATTAATCATTGTAGTAGGTAGGTACACACTGATGTAGGTACCACTCGTATTGATACTAAGTCAATACGAGTGGTACCTACATCTCGCGGGCGTACCATTACAATACGCAGGAGAAATGTCAAATAGTTCAATGTATGCTCCTTAGATGGCGCGCAAATCTTTGACGTCTATCAACACACATACTTATTTATAATTATTTTGTCGTCGGTTTTTTTAATAAGCGTGCTCCATCGTAGATCGCTAGAGTTATGAAATATCTGGAGAGTTAAAAAAAAAACTGGACAAGTGCGAGTCAGACTCGCCTACCGAGGGTTCCGTACAAACTAAATAAAAGTCATAATTCATAAGTCATAGTCATATATTTTCCTTCATAAACGGAAAAATGTACATCGTAAAAATATTTTAAAACCTGTTTTAGCTTATGCTAATGAGGCTCTTTCATATGATACCCCACATGATACGGTTAATTCACTTTAAAATTTGGGCCCTCATTCCTTGCATAGAGACTGTTTTTTTGTGATTAAATTAAAAATGTCCAGTTTTCGGATTTTTTCCTATATGTGTACTCTAACACAATGCTTTTTGCCAAATTTCATAGTTCTAGGTCAACGGGAAGTACCCCATAGGTTTTGATTCCCTTGTGAGTCTCGAAATGTGCGTTTTTTACGACATATTCGGCTATAACTTTTTTTCACGAATACTGAGAAATTTTATTTTTCTTTCTGCAGCAAGATACTATGGATCTGCGTATATGGTTTTAATTTCAACTCGATACGCATTCCCGAGATAAAGGTCTTGACACCCGGACAGACGGACAGACGGACAACAAAGTGATCCTATAAGGGTTCCGTTTTTCCTTTTGAGGTATGGTACCCTAAAAACAACGGGTTGTACTATGGGAGTGCCGGCAGAAGTGAAAACTAAATAATAAAATAGCAACAAGACTGACTCGTGAAGGATTTGACCAAAGATATTGTGTTTTAGAAACAACCCCTACTCATCGCTGTACGCGAAGCGTTAGTGTGTTTTAAGACTATACAGCGCCATCTAGTACGTTGGTCTGGAACTAACTTTATTGTATGAACACTTTATATAGGTATAATAAAGTTAGTTCTAAAACAACGTACTAGATGGCGCTGTATACTCTTAAAGCACGCTAACGCTTCGTGTACGGCGCTTGTACACAAGTGACAGTAATGAACTTTAAATGCAGAACGTTAGAATAGGTTTCTGACTGTCCGTCTGACGATCTGATGCGAGCTTAACATTTTTTACCCATCCCAAAAATGCCCTACGCCGCGTGCCGCTAAAGAAGTTTTTACTTCAAAAAATGTTACAGTGACACTCGCTTCGCACTCTTTCATTAGATATATATGGAAAACATAGAAAATCGCGCGTGAAACCGTGGTAGGTATGTTAATATTCAAATGCATAAAAAATAAACTTGAGTTTATTATAAATTCATGTCAATACGAACCTTACCTATACCTACTGATAAAAAAAATGTGCCGATCTGCTGCATTCACGCTAATAAAATGAATCAACATTGATTTATTATATCGCAGGTCAGTAGGTTAATGCATGATAAAATTTAATGTAACCTACCAATTATAAGAATATCTACTCAATAAGCGAACATTTGCCTAATTAATATAACTGTAGGTATACAGTACGATATAACAAAACCTAGAAATAATGTAGATAATACAGTATTAGACTCGGATGTTACGTCGATGTAGATAGACGTTTAAACTCTTCATGGTACACACCTTAAAATACAGTACAATAATCCTATACATAACTTCCTAACTGTAGATAATAATATAAAAGAGAAAGTAACAAAAGAAAAGAAAAGATGTCGGACACCCGACAGAACTGGACACCCACGATTTAGAATGGAGAACTACAGCCCAGGATCGGATAAAGTGGAAGAAGGGTAGGGAGGCCTTTGCCCTGCAGAGGGACAGTATGTAGGCTGATAATAATAAAATAATAATAACTGTCTGTCTCTTTACCTGTTTCTTTACAAACGTTAGTCATAAAGATTTTTAGGATGTGATGACTGACAATATTATGCTATATTTTATAATTATAACTATGTGGGTGAAATCGTGAGACGCAGATACTAAAATTAAAAACTAATGTAACACTACTTACTACTACTGGTGGCCTTATCCCTAAAATATATCTTTTCCAGGCAACTTTACCTTATTAGGTAAGGTTAGAGAAGGATTTTAGCGATAATAGCTTTCCTTTCCTTGCCACTTACGGTTCAACGCTATTGGGTCTAAAAATTATTGCCAGAATTTAGAAGAAATTAGGAATATGATTCACCGATGAGACTTTATTTTATGCAAGACAGATCTACGATTGACCACCAATTCGCCTAATGTTAAGCGACGGTGTGGCCGAGGATGGAGCTCCTCGATTTAGAAGAATTCAGTCAAGCCTTGAAAATTCCAAGATTGTAGTTCTCAGGAAACTGAGATGGCGGCAAAGAATTCCATTACTATGCAATACGCATCAACAATGTGGACCGATACCGCTGAGTACAGTTTTTTGGCACTTCAATTAGAAATGGGTGGTAATGCGCCGAATTTCTGCTAGTCCTGTAGTAAAATGGGAAGGGTGAAATTAGGTCGTGAAGCTCTTGCGCACACTCCCCGAAATGATTCCTATAGAATAACTGTATACTCAGACATGCTACTTTACGGCGGTGCTCGACACTAAGTAGTAGTAGTTGAATTCAGAGTTGTGTCAATCGTACCATTTATCTCTAAATTAATTAAGTTTTTATTTTTAATTTCAATGCCATTTATAATATTCATTATTTAATTATAGCTAAGAAACTCATCATTATAAAGCTTATGTTAATTTTAGTGTTACTGTTCATAATTTGTTATTATTCTAATAACTTTATGGAATACATGATTCCATAAATAATGATGATATATATTGATTGATGATAAATAATGATTAAACGCGGTATTAGTTAGCGGCCTCAGGATAAGAAGTACTTAATTCACGTAATTATCATTATTAAAGTCCTAGAAAAGTTTGTTGTTATGATTATATTTAATTAGTTTTATGGTGTGTATAATAAAAAGCTTATCTATCTATCTTTATCTCATAAAAATGCATTGCATTCATGCATGCATCTCATTCATTGCAGTTTTTGTGAAACAGCGAGTGGAATTGAATGGCGCTGCTAGTCAATACTAATTATACTATGGTACGTTTCGTTGCTTCGTTATTTTTATAATGTAAGTACGTCGGTTCGGTTCCTTAGGAGCTCAGTGATTATTAGGTAGGGAGTTGTTCATTAGGGTCGCGTAATGATCCACCGTCTGGCTGCGTAATGGCAATCCCCCGTAATGAAGACACCAACATCCACTCGCAGAAATGAACAGTCGAACGCCGAAACCACCCCCGCGCGCTTCTCCTCGCAGATTTATGTTTAGACGCGCCAAATATTACATTAATTAATACAGACGTTCTAATTAGTGAGAAACAAGAATAAATTAATTACCGTCAGCATTGTAATCGGCCGTGCGGATGCGAAAAGGCTTCACATTGTGTCCCAATTATAATTGATTTCATTAACAAAGCTCGGCCTATATAATTGAAAGTAGTAGACAGTTTCAGCTAAAGGGAGGGTAATTACAAGATCCAATTTAGAATTGCCAAGTCTACACTTTGCTGTTAGTTTGAAACAAAAGCTTAATTAATTAAGTCGAGAACAATTAAGTTCAGTGCCGTAATATTCTCAGCAATTACGCGGAATTCGACGTGTTTTGTAGTCGTCGGTAATTGCCGACGAGCTCGACTCGAATCAGATTGTATCCGGCTGGGAGGCTAATACGGCACACGTTCATTAATTATACTGCGTATACACTAATTGGAAAATCTATTAATTAATTTACCTATTAAATCGACGCGGAATCTACGAGATTAACGATGAGTTCATTGTATTGTTAATACAAATTAATAATATTGTTGTGAGGGGCAATTACCTGTAACTACATGTTATTGTAATTAGAAAACCTACTGGCCATTCCAGTTACAACATGCTCACACACATGTACATCATAAATACAAAAACGAATAAAGAACAAATGCACGCTAGCTCTCTGCTTTGCGGTTTACACGTTTTTATGAATGCCCCAAATTATAAAACCGCGACGCAGCTTCCGTGTGACTGTCGTCGTTTATTTTCTGCCTTTTTAGCAACACTTGAGGTATATTTAAAGATGCAGATTCATTTATATCGTTATTTTTATTAAAAGGTACAGAGGTTTATTGTTACCATCAGGTGGATAACGTTTCGTCAGCAATGCGTCGTTGTCAGCGTATCGTCAGAGGAGCAATGAGCGGGCGCGCTAGTTGGGCGCCACGTTTCGGCTGTCAATTTGAATGTATAGGCTCTAATAAATCAGGAGCGTCGTTAGAGCGGCGACACGGGCCCCGGCAGGCAGGTAGGCGCCGCTGCGTGTAACGAGACACATTTCCGGACGTATCCTTCCAATTAGCGGCGCTGCGCGGACGGTGCCGGCCCGGAGCGGCGCTCCCGGCCTGCGCTCCGGCCCTGGCGCCTGATGGTCACCCGCTCCGTGCCCGACCTCGTTACGCTCCCGCCTCGTTAGGAGAATTGTTTGTTCGAGTATGTAAAAATGTGTTTATTTGCACGTACGCTTCGGGGTAAAAAATATATGAAAAGACCCTTTTAAGACTTTTAATGATTTCCCGGCAAAGGGAAATTGGGTTAGTTATTTTCCCCGGGGTTGCCCCTCGTTAAGTTTTAATGGGGTAGCTAGCTACGACGTAATCAAACGTACTTATTTAAGTTAACGACGTTTACCGAGCCTTGTGTACTTTGTTGTCAATAAGAGTTATTTGAAAGCTAACTGTTAGACTGGTTGCCGTGCTAGCATCGCATAAAAAGTGTTCGATTCGCAGTATTTACGTAGCAGGCGTACATAATGATGCCTAAGTGTTATGAGGGGCTTTTAACATTGCGTTTTCCGAGAAAAATGCAAAGCGACGACTAACGAGTTAGAAACAAGGCCTTCCGCCGTAACCGGGACTACCTAAGTTGCCGTATAGGCAGAGTGCATAATTAATCTACAGTAAAATGTCGACGTAGCTCGTTTTTGCTAGGAACTCGGCTCATTAGACCGACGAAGCATGTTGATTACATTCTGCAGCGCTTATTAGCGCAAACTCTCATTAGGGCCACTATTGTTGTAATTAAACAAGAAGCTACACCGGTACCGGGCGGACCTCACTCATGCCGAAATCACCTTTATAACCTTGCAATAAAGGTTTCGGACTTGCAGGTTAAAGCTGGTGATTATATTGCGCGAATTTAATTAACAACTCAATAGTAACGTACACAGTCGAATAGAATGAAGGGGAGTTCTTGTGGTGTCTGACATGATTCCATTGTTAGCGGCGTTGTAAAAAAGTGGAGGTTTGTTTTGGAGTGGCTTACGCAATTATGAGGTGGTGGTGGATTCCGACGTCGGTGCGGCGTCGAGGTGGAGGACGAGTGAGTTTAATTGGACGACGGAGGAGCGCCCGCGGCGCACCCTCCCCAAGGGTGCTTCGCCTCCTCCTAACACTTCTAATTGGCTCCACTCCACTAACAGGAGCTTTTCTCTAAAACGTATACTCATCGTCATTACTTATAATAGGCTCCAAATTTTCCCGAACACCTGCCGCTATTTCAATTTCTTTACCCAAATAACTGAGAAAATATCTGCGTAAAAAGGAATCTCGCGTGACACTTCTGAGACAGGTTTCCCAATCGTCTAGGGAACCGGGGAGTTTATTTAGAAGTTTCAAATCTCAATAATAAAGCACTTTATACTCGGCTTCCTACGAACGAATTAAATTAGTTGAGAGTTTATTTAGTTTCTGTTATCAAAATAGAGCCGTCAAGCAAACCAAATCACGTGGTTAACGGTGGTTAAAAATAATAATATCTTGAAGAAAATATTGATTTAATGTTGCATTTTTTGTTACGTACTTACCACCACCGCACCGTACTTACCAGTACGGCGTGTACGCTCACGTCATTGTACTCGTTATTATCATTGTTTACATACGCTATTAAGCTTAATAAGAACAGATTTGATTGAAAAACTAATTAGTGGAATTGAAAAAAAAAAATTGGTGTGCAATTAACATTGACTGGCGTAATTATTGATAGGTATCTCACGGTCCATGCGCATGCGTTTCGTCATAGACGATTAAGTATGCAGTACAGAAAGATTTGATTTATTTATTTATTGCACATTGTACAGTTCTTACAATAATTAGTAATTACCTAATTTAACTAAAATACCTACGGTATGACAAAACCGAGACATTCCTAGCAGCTTTGTACGATACTGAAAATGGCCATCATGACCCAATGGTCACGACGATCTACCGACGATCTGGCAATGCAGATCACAGAAAGCAATGGGTATTAGTGAACTTCATCGAATCAACCAATCAAAATGAAAGAAGCTCATAGTGTGAATTTGGATTCGATGATAATGAAATTATTTCCAGAAAACAGTAGATAAGACAGCAGCTCCGAGGATTGCCAAGTGTAACCGAGAGCCCGAGAATCGACAGGATACTAAGCGACGTCTTCAATTCAATTCATTATAAGTTTATTTGCGTATATGGGTACAAACAGATAGAATTTATACAATAATAAGACCGCTATTATCTTGCCTTACGTCATGCAAGAATCGAATATGTTTTATGTAAAGATGACAGAGACAACAATATACAGCGGTGATGAGCGGTCCCGGTCGAATCTGTAATATTAGCAAGGAAATAGACAATATATCTGTTGAATGCAATATATCTGTTTTTTCCACCTATCAGTGGAAACAAAACACGTATTGGCATTGGCAACTGACATAACGGGTGGATAATAACGGTTATCTACTCTCGGTGCTAGGACTCCTGATCTACCTTTGTCTATTTCTATCGCGTTGAAAACTCGCGACTCCTGTCCGTTTACCATGGCTAGGACAAATTTTACAAGAATTGAAAGAAAATAAAACCGGACAAGTGCGAGTCAGACTCGCCCACCGAGGGTTCCGTACATACTAGTAGATAAAAGGGGGACATCATATTTTTTTATATTTTCTTTATACTTCTTTTATACTTTCTGCAGCAAGATAGATGGATTCTGATGGATTTCTGATGGATTTGCGTATATGCTTTTAATTTCAACGCGTTCCCGAGATAAAGGTCTTGACACCCGGACAGACGGACAGACAGACAGACAGACGGACAACAAAGTGATCCTATAAGGGTTCCGTTTTTTTCTCATGAGGTAAGGAACCCTAAAAAAAGATGTCAGAAAAATGTTTTCTTTTGTCGTCAGTAACAACTAACCAGAGTTTATTTAAATGAAAATTTCCGTGACTCTTGGTTATTTTAACTCACCCGAGTACCTACTAAATATAATGAAACCGTCTTAATTGAGCCAATTAAAATACGCCACTCCAATTAAAACGTTATCTGCTTCGGAAGTAAACAAAAACATCGTTATTGTGAGATTGTGAATAGGTACCACTTAAATTGTTAAGAAACGAGTAGGTATCTATTATTGGACATATTTTAGCGTTTTCCCAATATATACAGTATAGGTCATTTATTTATTTTATTAGATATTATCGAATAACCTGTAACATTTAATGTTATTTATGGTCAATAAATATTTTTATTCTTATTTACTTAAAATCCATTTAATGACAGCTTGTGTAGGAATATCAAAAATTGTATTAGGTATGGATGGAAAATGGCCCGATTTTTCTTAGATAAGATCGCAACAAGTTCAGCTTTCTTCGTAATAATTATTTAATTTATAACCAAATATAACCAATCGACTGGCCTTGTGGCTCAGTTGGTAGTGTGTCTACGTCTACCTGCTGAACTGAAAGGTCGTGGGTTCGATCCCCACCCAGGGCAAACAATTGTGTGATGAGCATGGATGTTTGTTCTGTGTCTGGCTGTTTCTATGTATCATATGTATATATTTACAACAAAAAAAAAAGTATAAGTATATGTATTCTATCAGCCATCTAGTTCCATAGTACAAGCTTTGCTTAGTTTGGGCTAGATGGTGTTGTGTGAAATGTCCACAAATATTTATTATTATTAAATAATAACGTAATTTTTTATCTACCTATATACTGCATCATCCAAATTAGAAATGTGGGGTATTGGTTTTCGTATCACTTGAATCATGATAGTAATTCTTAGTGTTTTTAATAAAAATTGAACAGATGGAATGATGGAATGATACAATAAGTAAATTCTGAAGAAAAAAAACTGTTATCCTAGCATCGCCAACTACAGGTTAAAAAGTACAAACAACCGCTTCAACCATTTTAAAATTATTTCTAAATGTATGCAGCAAAGAGTTGATTTTCGTATAAAGTGAGCGAGGCGTCGCGAGCGATCGACGTGCCTTCACCGGCCGGATATGAGTGGCTATTTAATTTCCGCGCTTTCAATGATCGTTTCATATTCAGCCGTGCACTGATCAGCCCCTGGCAATATCCTACATGTCAGCTGAACTAATAACTGTTTAGCGACTGCTTTTATACGGGCCCTTTACTGCGGTCTACGGTAGTTTCTTTTTTATGCATTTCGTTCTTGAACTACCTCCGTAACACACCATTATTTATGGTCTGGCGTTTATTTCATCTATCGGGGTGTATGCGTGTATGATCCATGTCTTTATTAATACATACCTACAATTATGTAATTGGTTGTAATACATGCCAACTTGTCACGTGGGTTTGAACATTTAAATTATCTTTAGACATTTAGGGGTCTGGGGGTAATCTGCTTGCTTTTTTGTGTAGTAGTTTAGGTAGTTAAGTATGTATAGATTGTGTTTTTTTTTGTTAAAATTAAGCCTTTTCCTGTTGGAGAAGGCAGATACATTTTTTTTTCTCTGGGAACCTTATTCTCGTTTCACTGATGTTTTCATATATTGCTCGTCATGCAAGTACTTTTTCCTAAACTTTCTTAATATGTTCAAATTAGTTAGCCTATGATGACTTATGCTGATTTGTATATTGCCATTTTGTTGTAGCCAATCTTCTTCTATCAATTTTGTCAACGTATTCAAATCATCATCATCGTGTTTTCCCCCTATTTTCTCATTTTACCGACTTAAAAAAAAGGAGGTTAACAATTCGGCTCAATTTTTTTATGTGTGTTACGGCATGACTCCGTCACTTATCTATTGTTGTGTTTATGTGTTTTTATTTTTCGAAACTATAATTATTGTTCTTTAAATATTATACACAGTCACAAAATAAAATAAATGAATCCCGTTAAACTTGATTAGATATGTTTTTCTTTTCAAATGTGTACAAAATTATCCGCGCTCATTATTGCATTTTTTGCGACTTAAGTACCTACATGTAGAATCATAATGAATCCATAATATATTAGGTACTTAAGAATAAATTATTTATGTATTAAAAATGGAATAATATTCTTAATTAAAGAGAATTGCTTAACATAAAATACAATTTTAAATCAGATAACAAAAATAACTAAGCATTTGACTGCCACTTAAATACTTAATTAATGAAAACGACTGGTTCGTTCATTGCCAGTTCTTCACGTTTAACTCCTTTCACTGAGAACTCCCAATTATTTGAGTAATTAACTCATTCAGTATAACTTGGAGTAAGATTGTCCGCTGTGATTGCATTGTTGTTCTTATTCCTTATTAGCTCGCTTTTCCATCTCGTGTGGAAACTTAATTCTACCATCTACGTAGTTAAAATGTAATTAACTTATCACTTTTATTATTCTGAGTTTGCTATTTAAATAGATAATTAATTTCCTTGATGGCAGTAATTTTATTTGTTTATACATTGCTATTCTTATGAATTGACGCATGTAATAATTCACATATTGTCACTCTGCTCTACCGAACTTGAAGTCATGGAGTCTCATAGTCAAAACTCTACCGAATATAGTTTCAACGTTAGGTGGTCTTTTTCAAGGGGAACACGCGCGATCACACTTTGCGATTCCTCTTGGCGCTGAGGCTAGCCAGCACTCATTTTTAATGATTTTAATGAATACTTTAGTGTTCCGTTTCTGAACACAGCTTGTTCACTCACTTCATCGATCGTAAAAATATATACAGAGAGACAGAGTTATTACAGTGAGATGTATTTATAAACATATACTATATTCATATATTCTTCATATTAATGAGGAAGTCATATTGCATTGGTGCAATGTTGTACATTTGCATATGTGGAGGGGTTACTCAGGGATTTATTATCGGTCCACAGTTTCTGTACGCTGGAGATAGCATTGTGTCATCGTTATTATCGCAAATGCAAAGGAAGCTTAGGAAGAACCCCTTATTCTGCTAGCAAACATTATGATAGGTTATCCCTAATAATCCTTACACATTTAATTAATAATTTTGGGATCAACATTCGCAATGTTAACAGTTTCATACGTGAAATAAAAACGTTACAATTTTAATTTCAGTACGTTTTTCTTTAATTACTTTCTAATTGCATGCTTATCGAAACGTTTAATTTGCTTTTCACTCTATTCAAGTACATATTTGTATATTTTTACCGTTAATTAGAGCACAAAGTTTGATCGACCTTGAGTTACACGCGCCGTCGCTACCACGACCCAGGCTAAATATTTAAAACAAAAATGATTGAACACTTTATCTGCTTCGAAGATAGGTATAGATAACCTTATGTTTTGAGTGACAAACCAATTTTATTCTCGACTGCCCCTCTCGGCCCGCCGCGACCCCCCTCGCCCTGCGGACCGATCAGACCTTATCCAAATTGGATCTTGAATAATAAAGAATCGGGGCGATTGGATTTTATTCCTTAAATTCAATTAGCACACGAGGGTCGTGTGTGTGACTGCAGACGAAAGATAGAGCCATATTATCGTATTAAAAGGGATTGTAAGGATATAAGAACGGAAATACAGCATTGTGTTGTTATCCGCCTTGCCTTAGCGTCTGCGACTTTATGCGCAGAAATGTCTGTAACAATTAACTTCTGTAACCATTCTGTGACAAAAATAACTACCTATTTGTTTTTTGTCGCATTAGTTTTATATTGTTAAAATTCTTTCAATATGACTACTAAATTTGAAATAAAATAATACATTATATTAACCAAATAAAACTAAAAATAGTTAAACTGAGTAATAAGAGATCATTTAAAATATCCATAGGCAGTCAAGTAATCTGTGGATAGTTCAAATAATCTCCAATTCCAGACAGTGTCCAAAATGCTGGCCAAGTTTCTTCGCTGGATGATAAGGCTCACTTTTTGTCCAAAGTAAATCCAGCATTTTGGGCACGCGAAGAATCCTTCAGCCTCCCAGACAAATCTTTAAAAAAATCCAGAGCACCCGGCCGCTCTGGATTTTTTTAAAGATTTTGCCTACTTATTTCGAAAATGGAACGAGTCTACACAAATAGAAAACAGCACAAAAATTAGCAAATATTGTAAATTGTACTGTAACTAATAACTAATTATTGTTATCGTATAGAAACCTATACATTCTATGCTACCACATTTTTTATCTCGCGGAATATGTTAAAAATAATCCTTGGGGACAAATATATTTTAGTCTCGAGTGAGATTGAATCTTTCGCTTGCTACAAAATATGGAGATTTTAATCTTAAGTCCTTAGAATCCTTCGTTACACCCAGGATTAGGTCTCCGTGCCGTGACTATAATGTACTATATGTGATATACGTGATGGATAATGTACTATATTTAAACTGTAGCGATGTAGAAATAATTTTCGAATTAATAGAAAACTTGGATTTACAACAGTCCAAACTATTACAAAATGTTGTACCTAATAGAAATTAATTAAAGCGATGTAAATTGCTACCATATAGAATTACTGCCATTATGAGCTAATCAAACTGTTATAAATATAAAATGTCAACATTTATATTCAGATTGCTTAATACGAATAACACCTATAAATGCGAAACGATATGATTATTCTTTTGAATCGAGCTGTGTCCCAAAAAGTAGATTGCTTCCAAAATAGCTTTTATGCAAAACAATTTTTGGTGAAACTTAATGGTATATTCATTTTAATTTTAGTTATTTGTAACCTCAGTTAATGATTAGATTGGATATTTGATATGCTTATCGATATTTTACTCTTTTGATTAAAATAGGTTCACGAAATTTATTAACATACGTGATTTTTTACATGAATTAACATAATGCATAGAGGTTAGCATTCATTATGACCCGCCTACGTTATTTTAAAACAAGTTGACTAAAATAAATGTATTTGTAACTATTTTGGTGATTTAGTATACTTATTCAAACATAAATATATAAAAGCTTTATTAGTAGATATTAATAGGTATAGATACATAAATGACGTTGCCAAACATTTGTCTTATAATTGGACCTTCATAGAGATTTTTGTTTAATACCTATAAACAAAAATCCCTATGAAGGTCCAATTATAAGACAAATGTTTGGCAACGTAATTTAGTATGCAGCATTGCCACGTTTGTAGTATTAATATTTATTTATTTAGACTACCTACGACTGAACACCTACCCTAAAATACTTACCGTCATAATTATAAACGCATGTTAAAGTTTTATTCACTGAATATGGACTTGTCACTTTCTGTCAAATGAGAACTATCACGCGCGAAAACGGAACAAAACACTGATGCGCTTATTCAGCGTTTATAAGTAAGACAGTTAATTTGTAGCGTCAAATACTTACCCTATAATGGAAGTGCGGATATGAGACCAAGCAATTAGTTACATTTCATAACAATAGTGCAATTAAATATATTTTTGGGACCACAGAAGAATTACCTTCTTTCTTCTGTGTTTGGGACCGTAAGGTAGCATTTAGAGGGCCGCGGTCAATGTGATTTCTTGCCTGTGTGCGGTTAACGCAGCGACGACGCCGACGGCGACAATGGCTCGTTGCAGTTGCAACTAATTATTGAAATTGGATAGTTAAAAACAGAACGGGGTAGAAAATAGTTTTCTTCTATTGCATGAAAAAACGCGTAATGCAGGTACTAGTGAAAATAGCCGCGACACTCGGGACTATTGCATCCCTTTGCACGCTACCTTTACTCGTATTTGAGCTTCTAATATCACACCCAAGTCCCACCAATCATGTAATCAACGAAATATTTTTGTAAGTAGCTTGATTAGTCACAAAATAAATCCCATTCAATATTCAAATTAAAAACAGGTATCAATTATAACTATGCACTCAACTAGAACGATTTACACGTAGCATGTAAAAACATAGCGGATCTAAAATTGACACATCGTCGACCCGGCCTCCATTAGAACTGAATGTGTTAATAAAATAAATTGCGATATTATCGCTGCCGCGTTTGACATAAACATCGAATTCTACTTAAAGTAATGGAAACGATTTAATGCCTCGGAATCAGGCCGAACGATAACAGCTCCGCTTTGCTTTGCTACATACCTTATAATGTTCACTGGAATAGATCATTTGGAACCTGTGCTATATAGGCAACTACCCATTTTTCTTGTAAAATCATGGCGATAACCACCATCGATAATCCCAAAAAAGTAACTTAAAAATAACCCTAAATAAACTCAAAGTTATTCGTTTTAAAATTATTATTATTCTTCATTTTTCCCTATATACAATATACATAGGTAAGTAATTTGGAATAATTATATACTTGTATATGATTTTAATACATTCATATTTTCCTCTATCAGAGTATACAACTGGCGTGGTCAACGCATTTTCTATTAACGAAAACTTGAAATTAAGTTCATAGTTACGTTTGATTTTAATGAGGCAATTTAACTTTAAAATATTAATTTTATTCAACCATAAAATAGTTAATCTATTTTATCGTTGTGAACGTCATTTCGATTAACGTTAGGCAACTGAACTCATAAGCAAAGTATGAACTCAACTGATGTTCATTGTGCCAATAAATAACTAACCTAATTATCTCGTGCTTAAAAAAATCTGCTTATATAAGATGGAGTTAAGTACATAACGAATACTTAATGTAACGTAATTGGTATAGGTTAGGTTATATTAATTTGTTACATTTTTTATATAAAAAAAAAAAAACTACATTAGTAGTTAGAATGAAATAATATTAATTATATAATACTAGCTGTGTCTCGCGGTTTCCCCAAATAATGATGAAAAACGGTGTTGATGTTCATCATCATCATCAACTCAGCCATAAGAAGTCTACTGCTGGACATAGGCCTCCCCCATGGATTTAAAAAAAAAAACGATTGGAAGCGGGTTGCATCCAGCTTCTTCCAGCCACTTGTATAAGGTAATATGTCCATCTCGTAGCTGGTCTTCCAACGCTGCGCTTGCCGGTTGGTGATGATGTTAATGATAACAAAATGTAGCCTATGTCCGTCCCCAGATTCTCAGCTATCTCTATACAAAATTTCAAACAAATTGTTTCAGCAGTGTAGCCGCGATGATGTACTTTTTTTTTTTTTATTGTTTATTAAGATCAACAAACAGTACACAACAAAGTTTAGGGTTAATACAGTAATCGTTAAGAAATATAGTTCGATGATGTACCAGCAACGTTGACCACTGATTAATTATTTATCAAATATACTTCAACAGAGTGTGAAACATCTAATAAATTACTGACCAATGCTATAATGTTTTCAGTCTTATAGACTGAAACTCAAAACACTAACATAGCTACTAAACACACAAATAAACACAAATAAACAATTAATAAATAAATAATTAATAAATAATATTACATAAATAAATTGAATAACAGAGTAAACGAGTGATGAAAGGAAACTAATTGATATGGTACTGGAAGGACAATGGGCAATGAATGAAGCAAAACATTACATGTACTTAACAAAAAGAGTTACTTTGGCGTTTAAATATTAGAATGTTATATATGTAAGATTATTTCATAAAACATTGTACCGGCTACCTCACAAATTTTATTAATGTACACGTTATAATAAATAGCAGTATGTAAATTAGTGTAAAGTGAGAAGGTTTTGTTATTCGAAACCCAAGATTCCATAACAGACATCCATTCCAGACATTAATAAATAAAATAAAAGGTTTTTTGCATGTGTGTTGTTATGGTCCATAGCAAATTGAAACCGCATGTTTCTTAATGTTATAGTCACATCACATTTTTAGGTTTTATTGCCTATTAAAATAACGTCTTTTTACAACATATGGTAATCATTTAGAGTGGGAAAAAATTAAAACAACAAGAAATACGCATTAGTCGCTTTAATAGTCTAAGTAACTATAAAATAGCACATTCGATATATATATATAGAGCTGATAGCAAAATAAACTTTAAATAAAAAATGAGTTACATGTATTTATTAAGCAATATATTTTTGTGACGTTTATGTACTTAGATCTGAAAACTTGTGATGTGTTGTGGTATCTATTTGGCATCTATTTGTTGTTGAATTTTGGAAAGAAAGCAAGAAGAAAATTTATGATATTTATAAATTGTATTAAAAACTCTGTGGAATTATTATTGTCTCAAACTAATCTCAATGGATGTTCTGTTAACATTTTATGTCGTAAGGTCGGATATGGAGCTCTGTTATTTATACAACATTTCTACTGTTTTTTGTACACCCATATGCGCAAATATACATACCTATTATGAATTATGAAATTATTCACGATGACCAAAAAAACAAATAAGCCTATATAAACGGACGGCCCACTATTTACTATTTGGGAGCTTCCACGCTTTTTGTCTTTGGCGAACTTCAACTTCATGTATCTAATGAAAGGTGCTATGATGACTAAACAAATGAACTCGAAAAAATCTTATCTACTATACTTATACCATTAGAAAGTGTCAACTTTCCGTCTCCATCATGAAGCAATGCAATGCAAATGTAATAGTCCACTAACTATTTACGAACCATTGTAAGTTCAATGGTAGTTACCACTTTATTATTATTCTTGCAATGCTTCTCAACTGACTGATAACGTCTGTATATGAGAAATATATTTTCATTTCATTATTAAAATTTTCATCAAGGTGTTCATTACAGTGGTAGTACTTGTATTACTTCAATTAGATGGATCGATGTGGTTGGAGCAATAAATATTATTTCCAAGTTTAGAAGTTTGTCGTCCTCCATCCACCCAATGATCATCCCCCTATCATAAATAATTCTGTGTGAATTAAGACGTATTTTTTTACAAATCTAGCGAAATGTAAACAAAATGTAAACTGCATTTGGGACTATAGTGCACATATAAAAGATTGAGTAGATATGAGTGTTGGACCGAAATCCGGCACACAAAATTGCTTTTACAGTGAACTGTAAATTGAGAAGATGCATTCGTTCGTTATTCGCGTGCAAATTAAAGTGCACACGTTACCGCTGCGGCTTCGCCATACCTCTTAAATTGAGTGTCCATCAAATCGCGCTTCCGCCTGCACTCGCGCCCGACCCGCGTTGCACTCGCGTGACGTTACTTAATTAAACTTTAAGCTTAAGGGCAAATTTAATTTCCGGGCCAGCTCGAAGGGATTAAGTTTCTCGTATTTTTATTTGTAACACTGCGCTTAATACAACTTCAGTGGAGCTTCCTCGATTTATTTTGTGAAAGCACAGAAGCAATACTGCACTCTTTAATGTTCCTAATTTTTTGGAATATCTCAACTGATTTTATTACCTAGCTGTAGTTAGGTAATAAAATATCTAAGATATTCGTTGAATGTATTCAACGGTAAATTATGTATTTTTTGTGTGTAGTGTCAAAAAATTACATGTGGTCCATTTGTAAGCGGCGAGAGGGGTAACTGAGTGTTGAGCGTTAAGTTAACGCAGTATTGTGAAGCGATGGCGTGCGGCGCAACCTTAAAAGCAATATCCGGTGGCGCGCGCGTCGCCCGGAAATGAACCGGAAACGGCGGTGTATTAAGCCGCAGGTACTGAGTACCAAGCCCTTCAATTTATAAACGCTTGCGGCGCACTCGCTGCTTCCCCGCTTGTAGCTCGCTTCTCGCTGATATCCGGCTCGGTTAATTTGTAACATGCACTCTCATGCACTATTCCAACTAGAAACTTTACTTTATCCCGACTCTCCGGCTGACTTGTTTTTACCTGACTGTCAAAGAAGAAAAGAAGAATTGTTTTAAAAATCGTAATTTATTTGGGGCATACGTTGCATTACTTATGATGTCAATGTTAGTCCGAATTATTTTTTTTTAATTTTTTTTTGTCAGCCCTGTTTGTACAAACTGTCCCACTGCTGGGAACGGGCCATCTTCTCATTGTGAGAAGGGTTAGGCCACATTCTTCAATATGGTCACTAAACAATTTAAATACTTTACTTACCGCTTTACTAAGTGAAGCAAACGAGACAACTAGAAATTACGCCAATCTCGAGATAATAAGAGCCAAAAAGATTGATGATGTTTTAGGATGTCGGTATGTATATTTACTATATGTATATCTACCTCCTTAGCAACATAGGCTACTTTAAAAAAAGTTGTATACTCTCAGTCACAAAAAAAATACTTACCTATGACCATTAACAAGTTCATAAACAAGTCATAGTTAAACTCTGGGTTTTAACGAGCTCAACAACATTGGTTCTCATACAGACAATTTTTTTAAAGTAAGTATTGTATGCTTTCATTATTAAATCATCCCGAACGTGGAAATTGCATTAAGAAAATACTTATTCAAAACATAGAACGGGGGACAATATCTAAAATTACATTCTCTCGGCCTGAACTAACAGAGAAATGAAATAAAGTCCGCAAACAAAAGTTTTGCAAATCCAATATGATTTGGCGCGTCGGTAAACATCGGCAGCATCCCGGTGATATCGCGAACGAATAACATTAAACTTTGTATGGATTGAATGTAGAAAACCAATTTCGGTGCTCGGCGAGTGCGAGCCGATGGGATGAGGGTGTCAGAATGCTTTGACAGCTCTCTGATTGAAAAATACGGAAGGCTGTTTATGGAGCAAGTGAGCTACTGGAGTACGACTCTCAGATCACATCTTAAGGTACGAACGTGTGCTACCCTGCGTTATATTTTTTTTAAATATTTTTAAACCCATTTAGGAAATGGTAAGTTTTCGATTTGGCGGTATGTTTTTTCTAACTACTGTTTAGCGATAGTTCTTTACCACGGTGTCCGATTTTATTGACTCTTTTTGTCTATCTAACAACGGGCAAATGCCTTTATTAACTACAACAAAACACTATACAAATTACACATACTTAACTAACTAAACTAGACAAAAAGCAAATCGATTACCCTAGACCGATAAAGGTCAAAAGACAATCCAATTGCTCAAACCCACTAGCAGCGTATCCAGCGTGCTGCTAGCATTGCTACGTTGAATGGCAATGCGGCCGGCTCTTTTTGTTACTTCAGTATTAGGTAGTGCCATAAAAATTAGTATATTTAATCGGGAGTTTTTAATACATTATGTTATTGAATAACAATCGTCTGCAGTCAGATGTTTTTCTTTTAATGCAGGCGTTTGTTAACTACTTATTACCTACATTTATATACTAACCTATTTAATAATTCGTTGTTACAAAACCAACTACAAGTCAATAGTGAGATTTGTATCGAATAGTCACTCCAGGAAGTCTCTGCATTGAATGTAGTAAATGGAGCAGCGTCCCACCGGAAGACGGTCATCTCCTCTCAGTGCCGATGGGCATCATTCCTCACCCCTCCGTTCCCACATCCTCTAAGGTCAGATTGGATCGAGGATGTATTTATTTTAAATATAACACCACTGCATCAGCAATTTTCACCTGTCTGTGAAGAGCGACGGCCACGTTTGTACTTTTGCCGAAGAGGTTTTCATTAGCAACGTCTCAATGCTTTGTACAAACCATTAGCACATTGTAAAACATATTTTCTTGATTGTGTTAATGGTTTAAAATGGTCAATGTTTGTGTTGCACGTCTTCATTTTAGCATGAGTTAGATTTAACTACTAAAGAGGATCGTTGAGACAGCGATTTTCATCAAAACATAGGCCAAGACCGTGTCGAGCATATACAAGGGTTTCGTAGCTAATGCAGTAATTTAAAAGAAAACTATTTGGCGAGTATTTTTGTTTAAACTACTTTGTAAAAAGGATAACCTTTGTACTATAATGGCCTAAGTGTTTTATATATTTAATGGTATATTTATTGCTCTATTTTGAAAAGTTGTAATCACAGAGTGTCCAAAACAATTTTCTCTCAAGAGAATTTTTAGTCCAGCCAGCCGCTACAGTGGGAGTCAAACTCATCTCACCATTGTTTTTTGGGCATGCCTAGGGGTCTTATGATGTTTGGTACCCAAAAAGTTGTTGTTTTTGCCCATAGGTCTTCGGGCATGCGCCAGATTTGTCCAGCCCAATTCCATTTTAGACTGGCGGCTTTTTGTCAGACATCTATGATCTTTATTTTAGAGCGCAGCACGGAATTCCTAACTCAGTCCATTAGTTTAAATTCCAAGTATACTGTGCTCCATAGCATAGCTCTTTGGCAAACCCCAAGTTTGGAATTCTCATGTTTAGTCAGAGACCAAGACTGTGTGCCGTAAGTGAGGATAGAGAGAATGCGTATGTCAATGAGATTTTTCTTGAGTGATAAAGGCAGCCTTTCATGAGCTCTTTCATCGACCTGTAGATTTTGTAAGCGCTTTCGGTGCGTCTAGCAACTTCTAATTCTTGTCGCGCCTGGAACGATACCACTTGGCCGAGATAGAGGTATTACTATTATTAATCATAAATATCTAGGTCCAATGATTTAGAAATGCAGGGGCTTGGGATATAATTTTTTCACTTTTGGTGGGTTATATCTTGCACACATCACATCTGAGGAAAACATGATACATATAATAATATCAAACCTTAGTCTTATTTTAAAAGACCTTTTCAACGATATCGCACACGATGGGGTGGCGTTAAAAAAAATCATCCCTTTTTTATTATATTGTACTATATACTGTATTTTTAGGGTTCCGTACCTCAAAAGGAAAAACGGAACCCTTATAGGATCACTTTGTTGTCTGTCAAGACGAAGGGAATCAAAACCTATGGGGTACTTTCCGTTGACCTCTCCATCTCTGTTTCCTGAGACCTACAATCTTGGAATTTTCAAGGCTAGAGTGAATAGATATCTTCTAGATCGACGAGCTCCATCCTCGGCCACACCGTCTCTTAACATCAGGCGAGTTGGTGGTCAATCGTAGATCTATCTTGTTTAAAAAAAAAATTATAACTTTGAAATTTGGCTAAAACATTGTCATAAAGGAAAAATTCCGAAAATTGTACATTTTTTATTTAATCACATAAAATAGCAAGCAAGGAAGGAGGGTCCAAATTTTAAATTGCTTTAACCGTATCATGTGGGGTATTATATGAAAGAGCATACCTAATTAACACAAGCTACAAAAGGTTTTTAAATAATTTTACGATGTATATTTTTCGATTTATGAAGGAAAATATAATTTCCCCCTTTTATTACTAGTTCGTACTGAACCCTCGGTGGGTGAGTCTGACTCTCTCTTGTCCGGTTTTTGTTTTAAATTGACTACGTCATTTTGTAGTCTTTCACAGAACACATCTATGTGTGAAATTTCGTTTATGAAGGGCCTGAGATAGTCTCCGATTAAAATGATTGTGATATACGGACAGATAGACAGACATGGCAAAATTATAAGGGTTCCTCGCAGTTACTACGAAACCCTTAAAAGTATCTTCGAAATTGTATAATGTTCTAACTAATAATGTTCTTCTTTTGTATGAATAAGTGCGTTTACCGTTCTCTTATCGTTCATATTTTCGTGACAAATCACTGACAGTTTTATTTGGAACTGTCAAAATAGAGATGACATATACGAAATTTCATTTAGCCAGTTGAGTGCTAAACTAACTTTTACACAAATTGTGTTTAGTCGATAGCATTGAGGAATGCTGACGTCCGCGCAAACTCAAAAATAGCTTTATTTACTGAAAATATTTTAATAAAGTATTTTTATGAGAGTACTCAGCATACACATGCCAGATTGAAGATAAACGATGCAAGGGTTGCGTGCAACTTATGAAATATTTTGTAAATAACGCCCATCCGGAGAATTCAGGGCGATCTTCGCGTCGATATATCACGAATTTTGACATCGCAACTGCTTTATTGGAATTCAGCAGATGGGTTACTTTTCGCCTTGAGAATTTACACGTTGTCCCGTCTAAAACTTTAATATCGACGTCCAAACATGCGATATAGTAAATAATACAAGTACCGACAAGGGTTTCTGGATATGAGATCGGCAATTCGTTTAAAACGACGAAATTAAACGTCTGCGAGATTACCAGCCGGGTCGTTTGGGATTACACAGAGATAACTAAGACGTTTATTGAACTACTTTGAGAAACTTTTATTAAATTTCATATCTTATCAAACTCCAAGATCGGTTAATAAGAAATACGAGTATAATTTACCGGAAAAGTTGATTGAAAAGAGAAAACGACTTTTGTTTGGAACGGAAAATCAATTAGTTGAAGCAGTCAAGGGTTATTTTTTGCTAATTAAGTAATTGGGTATAAACTGGAAATATTCGAGTGGAAGAAGGAAATTGTGTTGACGGAATTTCGTTTTTATGGAAATTCATTTTCTACCGTACATTTAAATGTGTATTAATTTTCCAAAGCGTATTTGTATCATCATCATCAGCTTAACCATAAGAAGTCCACTGCTGGACATAGGCCTCCCCCATGGATTTCCAAAAAGACCGATTGGAAGCGGCTTGCATCCAGCGTCTTCCCACCACTTGTACAAAATCATCTCGTATTTGTATACTAAATCTTTATTAAGGACTAGCTGTGCCTCGCTGTTTCACCCGCTCCCGCGTAATGATGAAAAACTATGATGATGACAATATAATATAGCATATATCCTTCTCCAGATCCTAAAGAATCTCTGTGCCAAATTTCACAATGATTATTTCAGCCATTAAGCGGTGAAAAGTATAATATAAGTTAGGAAGTTAAGGTTATGTATCGGATATGTTGTTGATATTACAGACACATTTATATTATTAAAAGCGACAGCGATGCTTACTATCAGGCAAGTCGTCCGCTTGTTTGGCATCTGGGCATAAAAAACGTTTCAATTTTATTTTTATTTTAGGTGAAGTAAAGACAAGATTGGTAAGTAGAAATTACTTATTAAAACAAGTCTCGGCGACTTAGCCGTGGTAATAAAGGTATTTATAATAAATCAAGGTGCCTATTGTACGACGCGTGGCGGGTACTACACGAGTAATGTGCATGCATTTAAATTACACTCAAGTGCGGTGGAGTGTGAGTACGCTGTTATACGAGTATGGTGTAGTCAGGAGAGAGGGCACGTGTAGCGCAGATAAACTTACACTTTTAGGCATTTTATTTCAGTTATATTGTTTGTAGATTTTGGTGGACGTGATGTTTATTAGTTTTCTGGATAGATCCATTCATAAATTATTTCACTGGTAGGTATGTACGTGTCTCTTCTTATTGTGCGAAGGGTAAAGCCAATACAATTAGTTAAGGCCACAATTTCCCACGCTGGCATGCATGTTAGTATACTATGAAATTTCAGATATACAAGTTACCTCTCCGTATTGTCTCGTTTACTGACAATAATTAAAACTTGCCATAATTTTCAATACACAACTTCTAAAATAGAAGTTTGCACACACACACACACACACACACACACACACACACACACACACACACACACACACACAGATAATTATAACGATTTGAAGTCAGCGGTGTCTGTTATCTCTGTAGCTTTTATTTTCCGCTACTATTACTAACCTAATATTATTATGAAAATAAGAAATGTCTAGCTATCTGTTACTGAAAGTTTACGTAATGAGCATCAGTAGTTATAATATCTACGATCTCTTCTCGTAGCGTAACATGAAATTGTTAAACCGTCTCGGATTTCTTTCGAAAGCGCCTCACGAAACTTCATTGTGCTCAATTGAATCGCGTCTTAATTACAAAACGGGTGAATATTTAATTAAAAAGTTTCCGCACGCGAGTAATTCCTTATTCCATGTATACGAGATTGAGTCAGTCGATTCCTCTTTTCTGCGAAGCCGTCGACATTCGACAAGGGTTTTTAATTGAACGCCAGCCCATTGTGCTCGTTAAACCGATTCTGAGTTAATCACCGAGTTTTTCGTTCGGCGTAATGGAAGAAAGTAATTATCAATTAACTGGTCGGTAATGGATTGCGGCCGCTTATCCGGCGGCTTATCTCGACGTGTTGCGACCCACTCCCCAGCTTTATCTCGCCAATAATGAATTTAAAATCATCAATCATTGGCGCGGTTCACGTCATTATAGTAGCTGCTAAGTAAAATTTGCCTGGCGACGTCGTCGCAGCGTAGGTTCCGATGCCATTAGCTGATTGTGTTAATGTGGGCGATGGTAAATATTTTGAGTGAGGTGTTAAGTGTTTTCGTAAGGTAGCAAAATAACTAAGGTATGCTGGATAGCAAGAGTATCGTTTGTGACGTGTAGAAATAAAATGTATGTAAGAAAATATAGGTATGTTACATTTGCTAGTCTAGCATGGAACTTGTACCAATTGGCCGTCCATAATTTCGCTAGCAAAAATATTTTTGAATTCTTTATAAAATCTTCACGCTTAAGTATATACGAATTATGTTGTCCCGTGGATATCACGTCACTATCACATAAGCAACGAACAATTCAGTACTTCCAGAAAAATTACACATACACCGACAATTATGACAATAAGGTGACAATGACAATGAGAAATGGATTGTTTTGTTAAATTTTATTCGCATATTTACTTACCGTGTTTTGTATTTACCGTAAAAATGACATCCCGGGGAAGATCTTAGCCGAATGACTACATATTAACATTGACAAGTTGACAATAAATTGCCATATTATGTGGGTAACGGTTTGTCTACGTTCAGTTCCAGATGAGTAACAAAACTGCTGTATATCGTCTCTGTTGCACTTACGAACACGTATATTTTGCTCCTGCTTGAGCATCAACAACAGCGATGAAGTCGCTGTCACATCGTTTCTCGGGCTTTCGGAACCATTCGGTAATGCTCGGAATCGTTCGGAATGTCTCGGATGGTGATACCTCATTTACAAACTCCATAGTGTTATGTAGTTTTGTGTGTTAATAGTGTTAGTATTGTTAAAACGAGTAGCGGAGTTGCGGGTGCGGCGCGGTCGCGGCTGCGAGGCGGTGACGGTATTGTGCTGAGAATTAGCATTGTAAATGCAATCACAGGTGTCAGACGCCACTCGCTCGTCGAATTTATGCGCCTTCCGCTCCACCACTATGAATATAACAATTTATTGTCTATAAATAACGATTACCTCTTCGTACCTAATGAAGCCATTAAATTGCGCGCTCACTTCAGACATTTCAGCTGTGATACAGCGATGCTATTAATGTCTCCGGATTTAATTAACAGAGATGTGATGTTCTCAGAATATGTAATGTAAAATAATGGATAGGGCTAAAAGGTAGGTTGTTACAGGCCAGGCCAGGCATGTGACTATATTTTAAATGAGCGACAAGTGAGTGACGATATTTATAGTCCAAAATGGTAAGCCTATAGAAATGTTACCTATTGACTTTCATATGCAACAGCTGTAACACCGTTTATTTATTGCGAATATTATATATAATGTATAAAACTATTGATAGAAAATGTGGCATATGACACTCAAGAAATAATATCTATAGAAATAGTAGTTGCATCCCATAGGTTATACTCGGGATCAAGAAATTATTTTTTAATAGATACTTAATTACCTTTTAAAAGTAATTAAATAAATATTGGAGAACATTTCACACAACGCCATCTAGCCCAAACTAAGCAAAGCTTGTACTTGGGGTCAGGTCAGGTCTTCCTCTTCTGCCAGTCAGTCGGTCAGCCACTCGAATCAGGACCAAGCTTATAATTTGTACCTATAGAAGATGCCTTATATCCTAAAACATTATTCTTTTTTGAGCATTCGGATAAAATTACCTCACAAAACACCCACACACAACCTATCTAATAAATTGAATAAAATATCAAATGATAATTTAATAACGTAGATCAGAATTACTTGTGATTCAGAACCGGATTGGGGCTATTGTATGTTGTCCGACAAACAACCATTAAGGGGATTATACATGTAAGAAACCAATTAAGGTCTCTAAAGGCTGTAGCTGTAGGCTGCGAGGCGGTCGGTGTGCTCGGTCACTATTAAACCTCATTAAAATGACTGGCCAACAGCTTGCAAACACGCGCATACAGTAGGGTTCCGAAGCCTACATCATTTTTTTTGTGGTATTATAATATTTTATTTTAGGTAATAGAAAAGTATTGTTTAACATAATACATACAGTCATACATAAAATCACCCCTATTTTCTTTTACGGGGTAGGCAGAGCATCAAAGCATCAAAGACCATGGGCCATTTGACTTTGGTTAGAGGGTTAGATGGAAGGGAGATTTATTAGAGGGTTAGAGAGAAATACCTTATTATTTAAAGCCCTACGGTATATATAAAAAAAAACTTTATTTTGGATGTTCAGATTTAATTGGTTTTTATTGGTTTTTATTGGTCGAATCACTTGCCCTTTGCGCCGAAATATGAACCTTTTAGGTCAGAAATCAAAAGAGAAGAACGACAATACCACATTATCAAAAATACACTTTTCCGGCTGTTACACCTTCGAACGTTTTTTGTTAAAAGCGTTATGCAAAATTTCAATAACCTTTGAGATACAATGTGTTGAATACTTAAAACATTTATCGTTGTTTCGAAAATATGTAATCACGTAATGATGAAAATATTCGTTAAAATTGTATAAAGTTGTAAATCCCTAATTATTTTTAATTTCTAAATCTAATAATGTAGAAAGAGGGAGAGTTGTATAGGTATATATAACATATCTGTGAAGAAAATATTGAAACTTACAAATTAATTTTTATATTAGAATAACTGTTCAACGATATCGCAAAATTGCACTTTACAAAATCTTTAAATCTATGAGGATTCCTCGTAATATAACGGAACCCTAATAGCTCGCCGACGATCACAAACACTTATTTACGGCAGGCGAGCTAAGTTATTGCAGGTAAAGTCAACGTAACAACGCCGTAATAAGTGTTGTTCGTTGACCGTTAATTAAGCTACATTATCGCTCGATCTATCGCGACAAGTCGCCAGCAATAATTATCATGGAGCTAGGTATGTAGGTACTTACCGTTTGTGAACAAAGAGCAGTTTGAGAACTGAAGATCTAGATAAGTGCAGAAGTTTCGAAGCGTTTCTATTTCTACAAACGCTGACACTTTATTTTTAAATAAAAACTACGGGTCACTCACGTCTGTTTTGAGCCGAAATATCCGACTATAGTTACACTTTTCTGACACTTTAATTCGGTAGCTTATGTCAATCCCATATATATTCTTATTTTCTTCTCTACTCTACTGGCATTAAAGAAAATAGCACGCCTCTTGTCTAGGACTCCTGGGCAGTTATAGGTACAAGCGGCTTTCTAATTTCGCGAACGCCAGTAGAATAGAAAAGTAAATGTATGGGATTGACATTAGCCAACTAAAAGTCACGTGAAGTCACGTCACATTTATTGACCATTTCATAGCGTCTGTGTTTTTAACAAGCTAAATAAAGCCGTTTAAAAATATGTTGGCCACTAGTCTTAAGCAATAGAAAGGTTATTAAATGTTGGCCACTAGTCTTAAGCTTGCTGATTAGACCGATTCTTTGTATAAATGTGGTTCAACGCATTTCTTGTTATTAATTCCGACGATGAAATAAATTTGCCTAAACTTAGAAGGAGGTACTATTGTTGTTAGACCTGCGAGTATATCGCTATATCGTATTTTTGCGTGAAAACTTTTTTAACACGCTTTTATTATGTCGACCTGTATGTAATTAACTATGTAATGAAATCTAAGGTAACTAATTTAACCATCTTCCAAGGATCGTAGCTTCATGAAAATTGGCAGCTGTTTAGTTTTATTCTATACAATTCAATAATATGGTACTGTCGAACTGATCTGATGATGGAACCGGAAGATATGAACTAGAACTTCATGATGGAACATCGTATCATAGCTGTGTTTGGATTTGTTAGAAAAGTCTTGTAATGAACTTTGACCACAATATACTAGCCTAGATAGAGAGATACTAGATACCTGGCCTTTTAGAGAACTTTGAAACTTTTTTTTTTACATTAGAGCTAACCCCGAAAAAAAAAACTGAAAGTCGACTGAGCCAGCGGGCTCAGTGAGCTGTGGGCTCAGTTGACCACCGAATCTACGGATTTGCGCTTAATTTGTGAAATTCGTTAAGATTTCATTACCTCAATGAAAGATCGTGAAACTTATTTTCCAATTTTCTTTAACACTACCAATTATGATAATATGGAAACAAAGGCATTTATAAATAACTGAAGGTATTGCTTTAACTAATTGGTGTTTTAATCACATGTTGTGGAGAGTTATTAAAGATTGGTTACGCACTAAACCAATCACTTTTGATTTGGACAATATACAATTCACTAATTTAATCTCATGCTTTTTATTAAAGGTAGGTAGAGCTGCAAACAATAAAACCAGTTTTATTTGGGGATACGATTTGATAAAGGACTGGTGATAGTAAAGCAAGTAATCTACTTATTTATTGTTTCTAATAAATTACAGTTTAAAAAACTAAATAAAACACGCTCCAAATTATTGTATTGTCATAAACCTAATCGTGGTCAAAGTTCATTACAAGAATTTTCTAACAAATCCAAACACAGCTATGATACGATGTTCCATCATGAAGTTCTTGTTTATATCTTCCGGCTCCATCAGATCAGTTCGACAGTACCATTTTCATGACGCTACGATCCTTGGAAGATGGTTAAATTAGTTACCTTAGATTTTATTACATGCAGGTCGACCTCCGGCTCCATCATCAGATCAGTTCGACAGTACCATATTATTGTATTGTCATCAGAACTACATACAGCTGCCAATTTTCATGATCCTTGGAAGATGGTTAAATTAGTTACCTTAGATTTCATTACATACAGGTCGACCTAATAAAAGCGTGTTAAAAACAAAAATACTTTAGATGAAAACGGGTGAACTAAATGACTGAATATGAATCACAAGTACAAGTTAAGAAAACTCAAAAATACCCAAACAAAAAAAACTGTTGAACCAATTTTGATGATACATAACTAAGAACATTCTCGACACAGAACATATTATAATGCTCTCGATAAAATCCTATTTAAAAAAAAATACTAGATCAAAATCGGTCCATCCGTTTGAGAGCTACGATGCGATAGACAGACACACAGATGATATACAGATACACCGGTCAAACTTATAACACCCCTCGATTTGGGCTGGGGCTCAAAATGAGGGATCAATGTGCGACAGTTTCCAGGTTGCTCACGAGGCGCCCGCGCGCGGTTATAGTCTAGTAAAAATAAGATTAGTGACAACATAAAAGACAACTAAGTATAGTGTTATTTAAATGAATGTACTGGTGTTTTGAAATACATTTGACACAATTTCATAATGATATTATAAAAGCTAATTTTGTTACCTTTACACGGTCAAACAGTTGGACCGATCGTTATGAAAATTAGTATAGAGATAGCCTTGGACCTGGAGACGGACATAAGCTACTTATCATCATCATAATCATCACCGTTTTTCATAACTACGCGAGTGAAACCGCGGTACGCAGCTAGTCTATAAATCGGGGATTATTGTTGATCTATGATTTTTAGCTATTTTCCTATCATAATTTCAAAGAATCCCCCCAGTTGCAAATACTGTGATGTGCTCCATACAAACGGATTTATTTTTACTACCCCGAGAGCATATTTTAAAGCATTTGCCAATCATCGTGGATTGGAATAATTTCTAGCGTGTCATTCATTATTACACACACTCAATTATAATCACACTTCATTCACCGGAAATTTCAGTTAATTGCCTATTTTGTTGACTCATTTTCTTAAATTATTTCTACTTAAGTGCTTTTTATTTGTTAATAATTTGTGCTGGTGTGTTGTCGTTCCCACACAGTTTTTGTGAGCAACAAAGAAATAACAGCTTTCTTATATTATTTTTTTCTACTTCATCAAATTCAAGTGTACTTCATTATTACTTATTTGATAAACTACAAAAAGCAGTTTCTCAATTCGACCTTATATATTTTGTTTGTTTTATCTAGGTATATATAAAATAAATAAACTAGAACTCAATTAGTCGGCGCCCAATTATAATATTTATATAATCGAAGCTAATAAAAAAGATATCTCACCGAGATACATAAAATTTTCATATGACCACATTTTCTTTCTAATAAAAAAATCTAAATCTGTTCTCAAATAGCAAAGATTAAGCTAGCAAAGGTTATCATTGCTAGCTGAGAACAAATTTAGATTTTTTATTAGAAAGAAAATGCGGTTATACGATAATTTAATGTATTTTTACGTTTTTTGTGAGAAAGTATGCGTAATATCGCTGCAAAAGATTATACATACGCATTCTTTAGAATAATTCTAGTAAAAAATAATTCTAGTTTATTACGAAAAAGTTCGTTGGAGGTTACGAAAAAACGCATTTTGATCTGATTTTGATGAGAGAGATTGAGATGTATTATATTATTATTACCAAAAATATAGTCTATGACACTCAGGGAGTAAAGATGAATCTAACTACACCTCGCACATCAAAATCGGTCAAGCCGTTTAGGCTGTAGGTGCTCATATAGGAACATACTCCAATTAATATACATATATCAAGTCTAAAATTTACATAATTCACACCTGACTCCCATAAATAGTCATAACGTTACCCAAATTCTAAATTACAAATCTGATTAGCATAGGCATGTAACTTGACTGCGCTTGTACAAGCTCAGGCTTGGTAGTGGTCGTATGCTCGACGCCACAGCGCATTCAATAGTTGCAGAGGTCATGGCATGTAACCGGTAAGTGATGGCTGGCCGAATTAACAATATCCTGTACGTAATGAGTAGTATATTTGCTGAAACAGCACGACCACCTGCTTCTATAAAGAATCACGAAAGCTCAAAGTCGAGGTTTTATTTGAAAATGCTTCCGAAGCGCAACATAAAACTGATTGGCAGACATTGTAACAATACTAACAAAGTTGGGGTTGGAGCTAGTCAATAATCAGAAACGGAGCAAGCCGATAAATTGGAATACAAATCAGTATTTAAATCTGTGCCTGTCGCTATGAATAAAGAACTGTAATGGAATTACATTGAGAAACATTGAATAATTCCGTAGTAATCGCAGATAGGATCAAATCGGGCACGCAACGTCGCGAACCAATAAAGGTAATGTAGGCAAGGTATTTGCCAATATCTCCACGAGTGGCCCTCCCGAATATCTTGAGATTGTACTCCCCCTACATAAAAATTGTTCCGGAATAGAGATACTGCCCGGATAAATATTCAATTTCACTACGGACGAAAAAGATTTGATACCTCTGGTACTCGTACCTACCAGGTTTATTGGATGATAGCCTTTGGAATCGTGTGGATAATCATATTCATAGTTTTTTCGGCAAAATACAGATGAGCTTTTCGTCCAAAATGTTTTGTTGGGCTTTGGTGACCTCACCTCTAAATCCAATCACTGGATTTTTTGTCAAACGAAATTTTGGAGGATATATTATACATTATTGTGTTTCGTCCCTGGAAAATGGGCATAGTTTCTATTAAATTTTAATTCTTTTTAACCTTGTATTTTTTTTATTAATATGTTTTTCAACATTATGATCTACTATTACACTGGTATATATCTGATGTATCCTTGGCGAAAAATATTTTGACTTTAATTTTTACGGCGGTAAGAAAACGACCTCCTTGCTTACTTCTAATAGGTTTCTGTACTGTACGCTTGAGAACATTCATCATTTCATGCAGATTATGTCGCAAAAAGGATCAAGATGAATAGGTGAAGCCTATTGGAGGCCGCCTAGTCTCACTTGATGGCAAAACTCAAATATCTCTTCCCCAAAGCAATTGTTTATATCATGATCGACATTGGATTTAGAAAGATGCTGTAAAGTAAAAGATGTAGCAATAAATAACTGGAAAGTTACAGTGACCCAGTCTAAGTGACTGGGAAGTCGTTGGCTTAGCTCGCGTAAGCCTGCCTCTAAAATAAACATTCGCAACGTTGTTCTTGTAGGTTTCAATCATTCAAAACATTCTGGAACGAATTGTGGAATATCCGGATTATGCTAAAGTCGACCTTTATGAGCACTAGCCTCATACATATCTCTGGCATATAATCAAAAGGAGCAATCACAGTAATGTCCAGCGGGCGATCAGTCATAGCGCAAGGAGGCGTATCCACCACTCGACCCTCCAACGACATGTAGATGAAAAGGGCAGCTGAATCTAATACAATCCAGAAAGCGATACGAGTTTCAAACCTAGGGTTGCCACTAATATCTTTGAAAGTATTTATTTTGTCACTATAGTAGTTGATGCCTCAACTTTATATACGTAGAAAAACTCTCTCATCCCGCACTTACCCTGTTCCCGCCCTGACCGTTTTTCTGGTTGTTCACATACATTTCATAATTATATCTGTGTACTATTTTTGTCTATTTTAATGTCAATTTTACTGCCAACAATTTAAATTTAAATTATATACAGTGCTTATTTCATATTATTAATAAAATAGTACCTGGGCGACCGAGATCCACTCGGATTTTTTATGACTGCAAATACGAGCAAACCTGGTTTCACTAAAAAATTTACCTAGCAAGATCGATTTATCGTCCCCTAATCTATCTACAAACCAAATTTTAATAAAATCGTTGAAGCCGTTTCCAAGATTCAGATTATAAACATAATATACAAGAATTGGTCGTTTAAAGGTATTAGATACATTATTCTTTACACACCAATATTCTAAAAGCATGCTGTGTTTACAACTATGCATTTTTAGTATGTTTCCATTTAAATATAAGTTTCTATTGTTTAAGTCCAGTTTTGTAAACCAGTAATAAAAACCAGTAATAAAAAATGTGATTGTCTGTAATCCTACTTGTTACTCTGATGCTAAATTAAGCCAATAAACCACCACAGTGGCTTATATTTTATAGCGTTTTTTTAAAGTAGTCCATCAGTAGGTTACCGTATGCAAAAAAGATTACAAACCTACAAGGGAAATAATACAACTGAAATAGTTTTCAATAGACATTTAAGTATGTATATGAGCTTAACACGACTAAAGACATAGGTAAACGGACTATGTCGCGGTGTCGCGATGATATACACATTCATCACTTCAACATTCATGTCTGGATAAAAATAACATGACTGATTACGCTGAGGATAATGTTAATAAAAATAACGTTTAGTAAAAATGCTACACGCAACTTAAATACAATACAATACAAAAATACTTTATTGACACCAAATAAATAAATAGTTTTCCATAAAAGTTCAAGCCACTTTGATAAAATAATAGTCAGGTGCAAACAACTCCCTCGTAATACCCGTACGGTACGCTGATAACTACGGGGAAGTAGTTAAAGAGGAATGTAAAGTTTTATTGCGTTCCGTGATACGGCGCGCACAAAGTATTGCATTGTTAGCAAGTGGCAGCCCTAGCGGCGCGGGGCTGCGGGGGGCGCACGGCCCGGTATTGAATGAGATTGCTTCTTACTTCGGCAAATGGATCACGTAGTGGATGAGATGTCACAGTGTTTTAAGATCCCAATTCGAACGATTCGTTAGATAGTTATTGGCTTTACCCGATATATTTATATCTTTATCTTTATTATGTTATTGTATTGATCTATAAATGTCAATTAAAGCAATTGGAATGACATGAATTGAAATTGGGATATGTTACGAGTATGTTTGCCATTGACTTATTAACAAGTCATCGATAGAGTAAGTCGATGAAAATGTTAGATTGAATTTTATTTTTGGCTAAATTATAGTATTGTTATTATGTAAAGTTGTGACAGTTAGGAAGTTTACAGTATCCATTACGTAATCAAGTAGATACATTCACACCCAGTAATTGGTAAATTCCGGAGCCGGCCCGCGCCGCACCGTCGTTGGGCGGGCGCTGAAAAACAATTTCACGCCAAATCTTAGCTTGTGTTTTCCTATTTCCTTTTTATTTATCTTTTAGTCTTTCCTTTTCTCGGGAATCAATTTCACGGATGAGCGTCGCGATGATCTCAGCTCAAAAAGCGCGAGGGATCGCGCTGGCGGGAGCGGGCGGTGCGCGTGCAACGGGAACCGCCGGCCCGGCCGCCATACGCGCCGGCCCGGACCGGCCGCGGTCGGCCTGGCTCCTCATTATCCGGGTGACGCAACGCCGCGTCCCGATAATAAGCTTTCTGCTCGGTGCTCCTTGTGATTGGATGGGTTATGCGTGTGTTATCTGCGTGTGCTGCTCGCGATAATATCTAACCCAATTTTCTTTTACATGATTTCGTAAACGCGCTTAGCTCCTTTTCAATCTGCCGCTTGTTTCGGCAAAAATTGTTATATGAATGTGACGCCAGACGACGTTAGCGTTATACAAAAAGTAATTTACTGTATGGGAGCTAAGTAGTGAATAACAGTGATTGTTTTGGCGCGCATCCAGATGGCAATGCGCATATTGCTGACGTGTATCGTTCGAAGTGCTCTGCTCGTTTTATTCAAATAAGTATTTTAAGTTACACATGCATATGTATTTTAAATGTTTACTTGTTTTTGAAATTTGCATTAGCTTAGAATGCGGATTAAAGTGGTGACATGCGACGGTTGTTAAACATGAGTCGGTAGAACGGGTCGCGGACCGGCGCGGGCCGGCAGGAGGCACGTTTCAAAATTGCCGGACCCGGCGCCAGAGCTCCCTCGGAATTGACAATTTTACGGGCGGTTTATTTCCGGACACCGAACTTCCTTGGTCAGGGCGCGCACCCCCGCCTCCCGGGTCCGGCTCGCAACCCCTTCGTTTAACGCTGTTTGTCCGCACTAATGTCGTCTATTACAGACGCTGAATAAACTTAATTACATGAGACATTTCACGTCCGACCGAATATGTAACTAGAAACATCGCACTTTTAATGGAAACGGTATGAAAGCACATTTCTGTACCGACTGAAATACATTAACAAGACAGTAGCTATCTACATAAAATTTACATTGTATGTAAGTATCTTAAGCGAAAGCTTCCCACTTAAAAGCTCTACAAATGCACTGAAAGCTCTTTCGCGCACTAATCCCAAACCTTTTAGCTGCAATCAAAAGCCCCGAGAGCGGCGCGGGCCGCCCCGCGCCCGCGCGCCACCGACTGATGCTTGTGGAAGCGCCTAGGAATTTAATTTACATTTTTAATTAAGTTAAATTTTGTTCGGAAAGCTTTCACGGAATAGGAGTTTTCTTGATTAGAGTTCAGTTCGGCCTGAAGTTTGAGATTGATTAGTGGAGCTTTAATTGCTCCCTACCGGTGAATAATGAATTCTATCAGCGAGGAGTCAAAGGGTGTCGGACGAGATACTTTAACTTCGAAAGTACGATTTTAAACTTCACATCTATGAAACTACTAAAATATCGGTTAAAATTTGCATTACGATCGAGCTGCATTTCAATTAGATGATTTATTTGATAAAACGGAGGGTTGGCAGGTATGTCCATATTTGTCTAGCGCCATGTTTGACGAGGCCCGGCTGCCACGTAATTGATGGAGGGGTGAATTTTAACCTAATGCTGCTTAATTGATCGCGCTGATAACGTAGTAACCTACGATAGCCGCCGCTAGCGGCCCTACCTCGATAGTTCCCAAATGGGTTTCGGCCGCACTCCCCAAATTACTCAAATACTTACTTTAATTTAATGGACTACTCTGGTTCCATTAGCGATGCATCAGTCACGGGTAGGGAGGTGCGCTAATCCAAAAGGCTTTATAAGTGCCCATTGAGTTTATGTAGGTTTGACGGCGCGGGGCGACTTCGAGATCGAGTCGAGCCCACCACGCATCATGCTCGCCTAACAAGCGGATAAAATTAACATTATCACGCACTCTCTCGCATTATAAAACACCCTAATGGCCGCTTGTAAATCGGAAAGGGCACAAAGGAGCCGTGCTATAGCTGACATAAAAGCGAATAAATAAGAGTTCCGCGAAGCACTCTCTCCGAGAACAAGTCGAGAGCCGGTGACGTACGATTTGACGTGGAATATTTTATCCGGGGCTGCGTCGCCCGCCATCCATTCCACTTATCCCGGTGCTCTGTTGAATTTTTGACACGTCGTCGGAGGCGGTGTCCTTTCTGCGGCAGGTTTAGTGGAGCTCGGCCCTTTAAATTCGCATTATCCGGTGGGGCTCGTTCGTCACTCCGCCTTAACACGACGCGACAGATTACTGCTGGGACTGCCTCCATTGTGTCCTCATCCTGAGCTACCACACTTATTGTTTGTCGACTTAATAAACTCTGCTGGAGGTTTAATGCTTAATTTTTTATATCGCAGGACTTAGAAGGACTAGGACTTATATCAAAAGCCGGTATATGATAAAAATATGTTTACCATCTTGTGTGATTTCCTTAAGAGCTGATTGAGCATACGTAAGTACCTGGACTTTTTTAAATCGTGATAAAATGAGCTGATTATTAGGTACATATTTATAGTTTAAAAAACTGAAAACCGTCTTCAAGATTTCAAAATGAGCAATTTTGATTTTAAAACCAAACCACTGAACCGTTTTGATTAAATTCCTATCGGACTAATTTGGAAGTCCTTTCAAACATAAAATAATGTTTTATTTCGATTTACAAATTACGGAGTAATGCGATTACAAACAAACAAATACAGCCGAATTGTTAACCTCCTTCTTTTTGAAGTCGGTATAAATAAATGTATCATTATTTAAATGTTAATGTTCAAAAATATTTACATATAACAAATGTTATCAATTTGACAAAGGCTGACATTGCTTATTTAAATCCATCTATTGAATCTATATTCTAGTATAAAAAACCTTTGTCATCAGAATCCCGTTAAAAAGCAGAAGTCTACAATAGCCTCTCGTAAAAGAAGAAAAGATCTCAACACACAGTAAAGTTAATTTTCCAGGTGAACGTAATCCCTTCCCCATGATTCGTCGAAAAGGCGCCAGGAGGCTACGGCCGCAGGCCGCACGCGGCGAGCACAGCTGTGCGCCGTCCGCCAATCTGACCGAATCCAGCGCACAGCAATCCATATTAGATTTGCCCGTTCTCTCATATCCATTCTGAGATGTTCATATTTTATTGGGGCCAATAAAACGGATTCATGAATATGAGAAATGCATAACGAATACCGTATTTATGGCGGCGCGCCGCCGCCGCGGATATGTCGCGAGTAATTTGATAGCCGCCTTTGTAACAGGTGCCGATGGGAATTTCGATGCGGTTATAAAAAAATTCATTCCGTTTCAGTTTGATAGCGTATTCGGTTTTATACCACCCACAATTTTAACTAAATCAAAATATTTTATCGCGCTGAAATTGCCACAGACGCGCCTGAATTTTCCTATTTACGATTCTGCATATTTGTTTTTATAAATAAAGTATGTGATGAAGGTGTGCGCACACAATAAATATTAATGTTTATCGCACAGATATGTTCCAATGAATTTAAAAGATTAATGCATAACATTAATACTTATTAGCCATCGGGCCCATGTTTATTTTTTAATTTAAATTGTATAATTTAGTGCGGGAATCGCTTCTATGTAGATTTTATCAAGACTTAAAATAAATTATGTATAACATAAATAATATATTAACGCCAAAGAAACTAACTAAAAGGAAAAACAATCAGAAGATATTTTAAGTAACAAAAAAATTTAGGTTCCTAAAAAAAAGTGTTTAAAGTAGATACCTATACTTATTAGATTAAGAAAATCAGCAAAAAATTATTAGCATTAGCTTACTTTAGATTGTTTTAACATGTGCATATAATTTTCTTGTTTTCTTAAAATGAGTTTAAATATTTCATCAAAAACATTATTCGATGGCATTATATAAAAATACAGTCAAAATGTAAATACAAACAAGGATATCTCTCATATTCTGTTCTCAAAATAATGTTGTTTACGAGTCCCAATCAATGTCTTCTTAGGTGGTCCTTTCAAAGCCTTGAAACGTTGAACACAAAAATATTGGCTTAAAATCTTACTACCTACATAAGTTATACATTATAACCTAATTTATCGCTCTTAAGATATTATAATTATTTCTTTGTTCAGTTAGATGCCCTAAAAGGATTCTGGAAAACGACGTTTGTTGCTGTTGCCGTTATCAATATCGAGCAAAAACGAGCAAAACACGTTTGTTGTATGGGAGCCCCCTTAAATATTTATTTTATTCTATTTTTTAGTATTTGTTGTTATAGCGGCAACAGAACTACATCATCTGTGAAAATTTTAACTCTCTAACTATCACGGTTCATGAGATAGCCTGGTGACAGACGGACGGACGGACAGACAGCGGAGTCTTAGTAATAGGGTCCCGTTTATACCCTTTGGGTACGGAACCCTAAAGATATTAAGACCTATAACTACTTAGGTATAGTCCGTTCGCGGAGCAAGAAGAATTTCGTGTATTAACCTGTTGTTACCCATCTCTGTTGCTCCCGGATATTTAAATATATTGCTATCACGCTCGCACAGATGGAATAACCAGGCCGTTGTTTTCTGGACGACAGATGGCAACGAAATTCTTCCTGCTTTGCGACCGGACTTTACACCCAAATAAACAGTCTATTACCCCAGAAAGATCAACGTCTAAAGACCCACTACCAGAATGTGGACTTAGCGTACTGGTATATTGTCACGTCCGATGGATTTTTAAGCGTTGGGCCACTTGGGCCAGAACTAGCATTTTGGTCACATACCTATGAAATCGATAAACAATCAGATAGAGTAGTAGCTAGTATTAGTGCTCCAAAAATCCGTTTACTCCAATCCGTGCGATGCAAACATGAGGACGCACACCTTTAGTTATTTAATTAAAAGTGTCAAACACGGAGTATCTAAATATGTCACTGGCTCCCCTTAGTTTCAATTTACAGCTTTGAATGGACGTCTCAGCTCAACCTTTGAGTAATACCGTCTGATAGTGCGTTTGTTGCTCGCACTACGTTTGAAACTCGACTCTATATCGCATTTGTAAGACAGAAAGTTATTAGGTAGATTTACAGAACAAGAAAAATATATAAAAGCAATCTTATTATGTAGACACGAAGGTTCAGTGCCGTTTGAATAAGTGCTGGTGCCGTTTGACGGTAGTTTGTAGGAGTAATAAGGTCTCGCGCGGAGTGGACGTAAGGAGAGGATATCGTTTATTCTAATGAGGCTCCGTTGCGAGACGCATGCTGCCACTGTCCGTCGTATTACCTCCAGCTTTTCAGGGAATTTCCTTTCCGGGTAAAATTGGTTTCGAAATATACGAGACACGGTCAACGGTTGCCGAATAATCGCTATAAAAGCCGCTATCCAATCTGAATGCATATCATTGTCATCCCGTTATTTCCATACAGTATTCATAATGGCTTTTTAGCCATATTGAAAGTATAATTAATTGAGCTTATTACATTATTAGCTGTTTCCTTCTATAAATAAGGAATTTGATAAATAAACCTGTGTCTATAATTTCGTCATTTTGGGAGGCTGTTTATTAATCACGTGGTCTAAACATCTAAATTGGAGTTGGGTATTGGAATAGCAGTACGATTTATCACCCAGGCGAGGGAGGGAGGGGTTAAATATGTATTTTCGTAGGATTTAAGGAAATTAGTCAATGCACAACTTAAAGAAATATTACTCTTTCATAATTAATTAAGAAATTGTTGGTCGATGGCATTTTTTTTTCATTTTTACCTATCAAATAGGATATCAAATTTATACAGTAATAAAAATACAAACTCTTGAGTAAATATAGCATCTCTCCCCTACTCGCGTTCAGTTTTGAAATTTTTTGTAATGCCTAGGTATCTTTTTTAGGGTTCCGTACCCACAGGGTAAAACGGGACCCTATTAGGTACTGAGACTTCGCTGTCTGTCCGTCCGTTCATCTGTCACCAGGCTGTTTCTCACGAACCGTGATAGTTAGAGAGTTGAAATTTTCACAGATGATGTAGTTCTGTTGCCGCTGTGACAAAAAATACAAAAAAATAGAATAAAATAAATATTTAAGGGGGCTCCCATACAACAAACGTGATTTTTTGGATCGTTTTTGCTCGATATTGATAACGGCAACAGGTAGACGCTTGAAATATTCACAGAATATTTAATTATATTCACTTTAAAAATAAATAATTAAAATAAAATTAACATTTAAGGTAAAAAAACGGCAAAAAAATCATCTCTGTTGTTTGATGATTTTTTTGCCGTTTTTATAGATAATGGTACGGAACCCTTCGTGCACGAGTCCGACTCGCACTTGGCCATTTTTTTCAAGCCGCTAGATGCAAAACGCAAAGTGATGTTGGATAAGAGAGCAGGGAATGGAAGGGTAAACTATAACACTAATTATCACATTGGGGTAGGAGATGTCAAAAATGGTCTAAAAATGTCACATGATCAATGGATGGCCCCTAATCTGTGTATATAAGGAGCGGCGCGACGGGCGCTCGCTGACTCCATGAATTATGCAAAGACTTGGTGTTAACTATTTTTATGAATAAATCTATTCAATGTTATATTTATTCAAATAGCGTAACAAACATGTCTAACTTTCGTAATTAGATGAAGAAATGAATATGAAGAAACGTGAGATTATCTCAATGTTAATTTACGGTAATTTTGATAATAATCATACTAATAATTATGTATGTCTAATTCAAGAACATCTAAGTTTACAATATAGATACATAATCGGGTTTAATTCTGTAGACACCACTAAACTAACAAAAAATTTAAAATCATTACATTTAAAAAAGAACAAAATTCTCATACAATTTTCTTTCCATTTTTGAATTTAGTAATTTTAAGAAGTTTAGTTAGTTTTTTTATGCCTTCAGAATTTTATTGTCCCCCTTAGTTCATTGAAAGATCTCTACTTTGTTTACTTGAAATATGAAGTTCAGCAATATTATGTTATTTATACTATATTATATAATATATGTTTACTTATCCATCATCAACCTACAATAGCCCACAGTTGGGCACAGGTAGGCCTCTCATTGATTACATTCACTTCTATCTCTTTCTTATCGCCTCCATTCAATTCATATTCAGTTGTTTTTGTGATGTCTTGGTCTTCCCGCCCGAATTCCGCCACTCTGTTACTTTGGATCACTAGTCCTATACCAGCGTAAAAATGATTATTAATAAAAAGACTAGATTATGTACCTAAGCATATTGTGTATGTTTACTCTAGAATATTATTAAGTATTATGTGTTTTAGGTAATGAACAATAAAATTTTATCACCCAATTTCCTATCACTACTAAAATAGCTATCAAACCTCATTTATTTATTGTCGGATGTATGAATAACTTCCTACCAATTAGCTTTTAACATGATTAAATTCTATAAATTAATAACTAATGAAGCTTATACGGAATCTGGTATTTATCACATGTAAAACTTAACTATTGATTTATTTATTGATTCATTGTTTTCGTTTTTAGTTATTTATCATAAATGACATAATTTTAATTGATTCTGTCTGTGATTATGTTGACATTTTTACAATTATGCAATTGTTTATTTAATTTTTATTTATTACACGTGTAGAATATACACTCGACGTAATAATTACATGTATATCATTCCAATCCAGATATATTATCGTACCTGTTATACGATTACTGAAGTAGTTTTTATGATTACTAAAGTAGTTTTTATATGCCTAATGAATGTTACATGTACCTAACAATAGTTATGATTAAATTATGATTATCACAGTTTTCACAATTTTTCGAAACACCTATTGGCGTGACTTAACAGGAAAACTAACGCATATTGCAGTGTGACGAAAAATAGCATGATTTCTTGCCGTTACGCTTCCACTGCGTTACCGCTCTCGATTCCCTTGTATGTTTGTACGTTCGTGTATACTATACACTTCGTTACTTCTGTGTGAGTTGTATACTGCATGTAGTTTTTTGAAAATAGAACTTGCGCGCTGCTGTACCTACTTATTTCATTATTTTCAACTAGCAACATAATTAAAATGTTAGTTCCCATTTTTTGCCACATTAGTTCTCTATCCAAAGAGTCTCTATGCCTCTCTATTCAACTACTTGCGCCCCGCGGTTTCACACGCGCAGTGACGAAATACGGTGATGGTGATGATGAAAAGTAGCCTAAGTCAAAAAGCTGCTTTTCTGCAATCGGGTATTTTGTTTTCTATATAGATTATTTAGTTTTAAAAATCGTTTTTTCATTTGTTTCAGCAACCAACACACTGTGATGCGAGAGTGACGGCTCCAGGATGATCCGCGACCCACCGGCCATGCACAAACCTGAAAACAATGCCAGTAAGAATACTTTCTTCTTATTTGAAATTAAGGCACCGTTGGCAGTAAATCCTTCTGTCTCACTTGCGCATACCTTATGAAAATATATGTATGAACAAAATATAGTAAAATAGTAAAAGTATTGTAAATATTGAGAAAAAAAAAATTATTTTGCGAAAAATATGCGAATTGTAAAAAGAAATCCATTTTTAAGTGAAAACTTGTTTGAATCAAAATAATGGTATAGTAGCTATTTGTAACACTTTTTTTCTAGTTATTTGCAGCTTTACGTTAAATTAATTCAGTAATTTTATATATTTTAAAGTTATTACTTAAGGCACGTACGAGAGGAAAGCAAACAAATTATGCAAAACTTACCCAAGAGATCCATTAAAAGATTTGACCTTACAAGTGCAAGGAACTTAAAAAACAGTTAGTACAGTTATAGTTTTTTACAACATTTCTGATGGCAATCCTGTCGGTCTGCGCAAACAGGGCAATTTTTAAAGGGTTCCAGTAAAAAGTAAATCAGCAGCACAACTTTATGACACAAAAAAATGTAAGCAGCCGACATTTTCGTTTTGCTGACGTCAATTTTTTCATAATATTAGGACAAACAGGTCGCGAAATAAAACGTTGGAAGGGTTGCGCCATAAACCGCCCGCCAGCGTCCGTCGCGATATTAAAAAGGGGACGAACGATATTGCAATATCACATTTATGCGAAATGTCCGACACCCAGATCGTATTGATAAAAATAAGCGATTTTTTATTGTGCTCCACAATGTCCTACCTACGAACGAATAAACCGGCAAACTTATAAGGGATCTTGTCGAATCACGGAACCCGACGAATTACAATAAATCTGGAAGCTTCCACCTCGCCCCGTCTTCTGCGCAACATTTCATAAGCCTTTATCGTAATCAAAATCGTATTTTACGTTGTTACGGCTATTAAGCTATTCGACGTGATGGAAAATCGAATATCCTTTTACTGCATCGGATCCGCGTGTCGCTTAGACATTATATGAAACATTGCCCTCGACTATTGGCGTCGGCGAAACAATAAGGATTTTCGTTCACTCATATTAACTTTTCTCAGTTACGATACACTGTAAGGGTCTGAGTTATTTTGGCAATGTACACAGCTTAAACGATATTAAAGTCAGTTTCGCATGTCGGTCACGTATTAAACCACTAGAACGGTTTCAATTTCGGTAAGAATAACACAACAAATTCGCGTGAGCATAGAATGCAGTAGGAGCAAAGGCGGAAAATTGCGGCGACGACAGTGCGGGGCGCACCACCGCGCACTGGCTGGCTGCGGGAGAGCGGCTCGCTGCTCTGGGCCGCCCTGATAAAATTTATGGCCACTTCCCCTTTAAAACAATATTGAGGGCTCAGTTGGGATTTATGTCTCGCCGCTGCTGCAGCGACTCAATTTATTCTTCAATTTTTCATACAATAACTCACACACGTATTACGAGTGATGGATGAAAAGGACTAACTTTCGGGCTTTAATAAGAGCCTCCAGATGCGAATCTCCAAATTGGCTGAAGTTTATTGCCCACTTATGTCAGGCTTAAGTTTCGCCCGGAGCCTTTCTCTGAGAAAATAAATTATGACGTAGATTGTCTCGACTTGTGTACGTTTGATTGTCGTTTGTGAACGGAATGGAGCGAGAATAGAGCGCAGTAGACCGCGACCCGCACCCTCGCCGCTCTCTAAACTGTAAACAACAACAATACTCTTTAAACAGTTTAAACCAATTATTATCGAAGCGATATTGTTCAAATTGTTTGATTCAAAATTTGAGCCCTTTCAACGACAATTAATCAATTGAGTATACGGACGTATATAAGGGGCCTTTTTTATAAATATATTCGTATTAATAAACTAGATAATTTTGTAAAAAAAAGCAAAAATAAAATTAGATGAAATATAATGAAAATGAACGGTTCGCGAAAGAGGTGTCAGTACAACGCCATCGTGACTTTGTCATCTTCTTTCTCACTTCAAGGATTATATTCATTTGAAAGAATAGTAACCTCCTCTTCTTTTGACGTCGGTTAAAAAATCAAAATTCATAATGCAAATATTTATTTCGTGCATGAACTTAATCTATTCAAAAACACCCAATAACGATAAATTTATAAACTTATGAGAGATGGCCACAAAAGCGAGTCATGTTATTTTCAACGAGTATATGCTAATTCATAAACAACAGACAACTATTTATTGTTCACGCTCACACCACCGCTTCGAAAACTAATTTCACTTCCAATTAAAACTGCCCAATTGAAATTTTAATTGGTGGAAACTCTTTTCTTGGGAATCGTTTACCACTGTCATTAGGCTTAATTCAAAAATTAATTTAAACTTCCACAAGGTTGAGTCGGCAAGCGAGTACCGCCGTAAAAGCAATATCAATTTCATAATTTTAATTAAAAAAAACTAACTTCCATGATGACAAAGTCTCGTACTTTTTTAATAACGAAATGTAACAAGGGAGGGGGATATTGTAAGGGTAGACATGCTCTGTCCGACTATGAACTTTTAATAACGTTAATACGGTGCATCGTAATATAGGAGCCAGTAGGTAGGTTAGGTTGGCACAAAAAAAAAATACATTTCATGTTGTTCATTTCACGACTCAATATGATTTTTCTAAGCTTTAATAACGATAATACGGCGCATTGTAATATAGGAGCCAGTAGGTAGGCAAGGTTGGCACAAAAAAAAAAAAACATTTCATGTTGTTCATTTCACGACTCAATATGATTTTTCTAAGCTTTAATAACGATAATACGGCGCATTGTAATATAGGAGCCAGTAGGTAGGAAAGGTTGGCACAAAAAAAACATGTCATGTTGTTCATTTCACGACTCAATATGATTTTTCTAAGCTAGTGCGCTCTGTCGAAGATCATATCGCATCAGGCAGGTTAGTAGTCAAGCCCAAGATTATTGTTGAAAAAATCACGTAAGTCAATATTTTCATGTTCCCGTGGTTTTTTTTTATTCACAGTAGTCATATACCTACATTTATATGTAGATATTTCATATTTTTGAGTGTTTTACACACTTATCTACAAACTTATATGTAGAGAGTTTAAAAATTACACACACCCGCGATACCCGACGGGACGGGACTCCCGTCGAGTGTATGTAATTTTTGAACTGTCTATAAATTTGTAGATTATAGATATTTTTCAGTTAGGCTGTAAAGTTTCGAAGTTTTACTCGACTACCTAGAAAAGAGGGTAATGGTTTTCAAGTGGTGTAAAACCTCATGTAGCCTAAGAGAATTGTAATAATTGTAGTAGAAATGTGATTAGATTTGTTTTTTGACTGTCATAGTCTATCATGATAATAGTACTTAAAAACCACATATACCACTGTAAGTTGAACTGCCGGAAATACAACCTTATGTACCTTATATTCTTATACATTACATACTTAGCTCTACTAATAAGTCTACTCTACTAATCTAATAGACACAACTGCTTTTGGTTCCAAAAACAAACGTCTAGAAATAATGTATATAGTTTAAATAATGCTTATAGTTTTAAAAATGCCTAATAAAAGGTACACGAAAATATCGTGAGTTTTCATCGTAACACTCGCTAAGTACGAGTAGGTACCCAACAATGCTAATGCTATTCACATTCTTCAAATATCGTAAGCTAGTTTGTTCCATGCCGTTAACAGACATGCTAACATCGTTATTCAGGGCGAACATCATGCCTGTTAGATTTTTTCTACATTTTATTCGATTTTAATGTAAAACTAGTGAAGGGTTGCCAATAGAAAAAAAATGTTTACTGTGAAGACTTGAACAAAATCTATAGAGATTTTGTTCCAAACTCATTCGTATCGTTTCTATTTATATTTAATACACATACACACTACATATAACAAAAATATCAAATCAAATCCAGTGACATATAATTGGAACACCTACGTAGGTAGGTACCTCAAATTAATATGCTTATAATGACAGTTAGTTAGTGGACTATATTTACGACAGAATAAGGTTTTGAATTTTTCTTAACATTATTTAGGTATATATTTGACGATAAAGTCTGTAATAGCTGAGCCTAATCAGTCAGGTTTCTCACATCAGGTAAGTTGGCGACCAAGCTCAAGGTTTTCACTGAATTAAAATATATAATTATGAGATAGGTATTCTGCCAGTTTGGAAACTCGCACACTCGTTATTCAGCCACGCTAAAACTTAAAATATTTTTTTGGAATCTCTCTTATTTTTTAATATTACGTACATAAAAAAATCGGTTTACTTGTCAAGTAATCAATAAACATCTCAAGATCTGATTGCTGATGAATGATATTCGTTTATATGTATATGATGTTATTTTGTGAGTTGGGACCCCTCCTATAATATTGCCAGATAACGAAACTCACGCTTGTAAACGTTATTTTATCCGTTCAGCGTAAAGTTTCCCATTTTCTAATATATGTAAAAAGTAGTGGCAACCCTAACCCGTATTTGGTTCAATCTAATTACCGCCCGCATAATGGATATCGCGAGTGCGCAATCAACTCCATTGTTTAATGAGTGACCGACGCGGCTAAACTAAACTAGTAGTCTGGGAGCTCGCGGGATATTTTATAACGATACATTATATATAAGAAACTTGTTTTTTGTCTCAACGTAAGGGCTATTCAATTATACGTACTATAAGTTTTTCGTGAATATGTAATGCTATTAAAAAAAACAAGTTACCCAACTACGAAAATAACCTTATGATACTAAGGAGGCAAAAACGATCCAACGATATCACCGAAATCAAAATTCCAACGATATCTCCAAAATCAAAATTGGTCAAATTTAGGTTATACTTAGGAGATAACTGGTACTTAACTTATGTATAAACATATTTATGTATGTTATGCTTATACATAAGTTTATACACACAGTTCATTCATAAACCCCAAAAACATTACACCCTTTATTGGGCAGTTGCTTACTACACGTTTTACTATTATGTATATACTTTTACTACCGATAAATGCTACTTGTTTGTTATACATATCGTTGAATTTCCTTTGAAAAGTTTTATGAAAAAATAGCTCTTTTTTAAACACTCGAAAAATTTGCTTCCCTAATCACTCTGTTGCTTAAAAAGTCTAAAATGTTAATAAATAGTCAATCAGGTAGTAAATATACAACATCCATGATTGGATCAACTACTAACTGCTATTATGTACGTGACATTGTAAAATAATCTTTGCTAGAGTCATCTCTATTTCTTATGAAATAAAATACCGCAAAATCTCTTAAACTATATTACTATATTTTATTTCTACGTACGCTATCATTTAGAACAGCTGCAACCACAATCATTATACAAATCCATTAGTATCGCACTTTAGATTATACGTGTGATTATTTGCTTTGGTAATGAAAATGGATAAACACCGGGTTTAATGGTATTTACTCGGAACTTTACAATAAAATGTAGGCAGCCTCTCGAAGAAAAACACCTTAAAGTGGTTTGTTTTTCTAAAGTACAATGCGTAAGGTTCCAATTGTATAAATATTAATATTATTAAGTGTACGTAAATTTTGAAATAACAAAGTTTGTGAAACTAGTTCAAATAGATTTTAATGTGTTGATCCAATTCAAATAACTATTAACCCACTAAACAGTTTAGAATTAATGAAATACAAGCTACAATAGATGTATCGATACGTTTATGACACAGAGGTTACAATGTAACTATTATAGCTAAAACTTCTTTCGTATAGTAGACTGTATACTACTGTATACTGTCTAATTGGTCGCTTGATTGGTTTAAAGAAGTTTCCTAAATCTCACCTGACACACCTGTGGCCGAATTGGTAATATCAATCCGTTATCAATATTAGCCTATTATTAGCCTTTATTTTTATTTTATGAGCCTTTATCAATTCGGTCACAGATACTGATTGGGATATATTAGTTCAAGTCCTGTCGGATGTAAAAAAAAAAAAACTGTTTACAAAGTAAATCTTACTTACAGTGTGGAAAAACAAAAATTGAGATACGTCATGCTGGTACAAAAAAGCTAGTGCTTTGTTTTCTGATTTAAATTTTTCGAATCTTCGAGTATAACTAGGTTTCTTGTTGACCAATGGCTACGTTGTAATGATTAATATTACGACCAGGTTTTTCTTTAAACTTCTGGTACATTCGCTCGATAACTAGGTACATCAGTAATTTCACTACAAACAACGATGCAAATGTCTAGAAACCAGAATGTATAAATGATCCATTATGGACTTATTTTATAACAGCACGAGTATAAAAACGTTCAGTCCATAAGGAGTTTCCAACGATCGTTTTTTTGACATGACTCGATACTGATCGGCTTTAACTAGAACTATGAATAGTCAATGTAGACAAGTGATAGCTTTATAGAAGCCTTATCGGAATCAATATTAGGAATAGGGATTAATTAATTGAATATATTTTATTTTCTAACACATTACTATAGTATGATAAAATATAAAATATATTTAAATAAAGTATATTATGTTAAAATCTAAGTATCTTTTAAATGTTGCACCTTCGACCATATCGAAATCGTTGATTTCCAACAGACGAATGGATTGTCAAACGTGGATTTATAATTCTAATTTGAAGTGGGGGTGATAAGATCATTTATTCATGGTCGGTCAACTTAGGAAAAAGTCAACTCAAAAGAGTAGTAAAGTTCACGGTTAAAAAACGGTTCACTTCGCAAATGGTCTAAGTACTTTGCAAATGGTCCACTTCGTCTGCACAGACGTTTCACTAGGGTGTATTATGTATTGGACGCGGATTTAAACGCATGATAAAATTAATTAAAAACATACTGATATAATCGACTTCACTTGAATGAAAAACTGTAATTGTTAGTTTTTGTTTAAAAACACGTTTTTGAAACTTTTATTGGAGCATTCCTTAATTACCATGTGGACTTTCGGAGTAGTTCCGTTTAAATTGAAACGAAACAACTATTGTTTAAATCTGGTGCCGCGGTACCTACTTAGATCTACTATATAATTAGATATTGGCCAAATCACAGCACATATGAAAATACTACGTAAAAATTTATGACAAACTGACAAACCTATATTATTTTTAACATATATAAATTAAAATTGTACAATATTATAGGTACGGTAAGGAATGAATTACTGAAAATACCTACATAAGAAACAAATTATCATTCAATGAATTGAAACCATATTTTTTATTGTTGTAAAACCTACTATACTTTTATGAAAACGAAACAGAACCGCCACTTGGAAAAGATTTTCCACAATAAAAAAACCATTACAGATTTCAATTAGATACTATGTTTAGAAGTAATTTTGCAGCGAAATTAGAAAATTGCAAGGCAGACGCGCGAGCGGGAGCGAGACAGAGCGAACTTCCGGCGTAAAACAACGATATATGCCATTGCGCCCACTCGCACCAAAATAAATTACTTTTCATCCATTTCCTGGTTTCTTTTCATTTCGGCGCCTTAATATGTTGGCGGCGACTGACCGGCTGTGTCGGCGGAATTATACTGCCGCCCAGTGTAGCCAGCGCTACAGCTTTAGTTGTATATCTACAATTTGCAGATTTTTTTCTGATTTCCACAAACCGACAGCTTTCAGCCAAATGTTTTATTTTTACCACAATCGCCACCTGTTTTTTTCGCATACAAAAAGCTATACCACTATATATTTATTTATCACTCTATAATCAAACTACATACGCAATCAGTCGGAACTCAGTCTCTATTAAAACTTAACATATTTATTAAGTACATAATAATATTATCGTTGTTTGTGATATAATTATTTTCTAACATTCTTTATACTACTAAATTTATTTAACTGCACTGAAACTTCCTTGAATATTCATTCATCAATCATTATTAATTTACTTTTTGTGCTCTTTTGACCGATTAATAACGTGAGTTTTTCCGTTTTTTTTTTAAATAATTATGTCAATAAAATTATTGAAAATAATTAAATTAAGTATTAGACGTTAAATAAAAAATATATATAATATAACCAATATATAGTTCTTTAAAAGAATCTGACTTAAATATTTAATATATTTCCGCTTCAATATCGTCATGAATGTCGTCACTTGTCGACACATGTTTTACCTCGCGGCATTTTTAGGGCGACGGGCGATCAGGAATGTTTCCCGGTTCCTGCACTAAATATTCAAATTAGAATACGTTTTGAAGATGAAATTGCTCTAAGTAACGCCAAGCTCAATAAATTTTATATTATACTTACCTAACTCTCATTGCGTAATTAGTGACATTTTTGTCAATTTTTCTTCAAAAAATCAATTTATACTAAAACTGTATGTTCCTGAGAGTATGCACAGTGATCTACAAAAAAATAAGAGTCAGTACGCATTTTTTTATCAAGGCCGAGCTGGCAACACTACTGCTGCCCAGTGCGGTAGCCAAGTCTCTATCAAACTCTACCCGCCGGTAATAAAATGAAAATAATACGGAGTGCCTCTGCCGCCAAACGATATTTATAGCCAGGGTATGTTATTATCGCGCCTTTTGTTGACTTTACACGGGTGGAAAATTAAGAGATAACTAGGAGGCAGTGATCGAGCCCTATACGGGACTGAAAATAACAAATCGAAACAAAAACAATCTCTGTTAGCGCATTTAGGCTAGAATCTTGTTCAAGTGTTTGTTAATATTCATTTAAAATTATTTTGTAACGCGTTAGGCCTAGGCCGCACTACGGTTTTTTCCTGCGAGCGGTAACCGCTATAAACCGCGAAACCGCTCGAGACGGTACTAAATCAGTCGCGGGGAAAAACCGCAAGTGCGGCCGCTTGTATTCGTTTTCCTGTTTCATAAACTCACGCGGTTAAAAACCGCTGCGGCTTAACCGTAGTGCGGCCTTAGCCTATGTACTGGTATATTTCTGCAATAAAAAAAAATCCTGACTAATTTCAATTGTTCGAAACTTAAGAGTCTGTAGTTCGACCATCATCTGTCTCGCTCGCGCATACAAGCAAATTTGTAGATATGAAATTACTGAATGAACTTAAAAAATAGTCCCACAGAACACTAGAAAGCAACATCACAAGTTTTCGACAACAAAATCATTTTGATTCAAGTTAATTACCATACATAAAAATCATTTTTATTTATCATGAGTTTTTTAATTTAGTATTATGAGAAAATAACCATCACTTGCTAGTATTGTGTCACTAGAAATTATATTTAAAAAAATAACATTTTACCGCCGTTTAGCCCTCTTATTGGACTTTGATTAACGGTTCTACGATAGGCGTGTCATTCCGCCTAGCCGTTTCATTGACGAGCAGACAAATGGTCATATACAACCTAGAAGCACAAACACCATCACCGGCCGAAAGTCTGAAAAAAATGCTCAGACTATTGTAAACACAAATTTTTTTTTTATTAAAAGACAGCTCACAACGGGCGCGAACGTGCGCACACGTTCTCAGAATAATAAAGAAACCGCACTGAATTGATTAACTTTGAACATTTCGCGCGAGCACGGCGCGGGCTAAACGGATATTATCTAATTAGATTAATTACTTCTCTGCAGCTTTGATGACTGCTTATTCGCCGTAACATAATTATGGATTTGGATCATAAACTGAGGAAGCATTAATTATGATCGTTCTGTTTTGAGCTTTTGAACATACATAGCTTAATTTGTATTTCTTATAGTTACGTCTTCGGTAACTATTGGAATTTTTTCCCGTTTTCTATCTACTCACACATATATTATTCGAAATTAATCATGTCTAAGCCATATAAGGTCACGTTACACTCTGGATTCAATGTCGTCCTTGATTTAAAATTACTTCTATCTGCTTTATCCCCTTGGTGCAAATCTATTTATAATATACTACATAATAATATTATGTTGGTCGTCTATCCACCTTATGGCTGGTGGTCTTCGATTGTGCTTATCGATGCGTGTTCTCCACGGTACTTTATAACTTTTCAGCCCCATCAGCCATCAGTTCTGCGTGCTATATTATGTGCCCTGCCTACTGCCGTTGCAACTCGATAATCTGCTTTATGCTTTGTCGATAACCTTTGTACGACTACGGATCCCCTCACTTCTGATCCAATCTCGCAGAGACTCCAAGGATAGCCCTCTCCATAGCTCGTTGGGTGACTGAGTTTCCTTATAAGGCCCATAGTGAGCGACTACGTTTCAGCATCATCAATATTATCGTCGTAAATTTAATAGAGTTCTTTTACTTTATTTATTTCTATAAATATCCCCGTGAACGTCATTAAGAACTTGTAATAAAACACTCGTTACATTAATGTAATTATGTTTGAGTTGAGGTCAGTAAGTGCGTAAAATTGGAAATAAGTAATAATTAAGGTGATCCACGTAGTGACAATGTATCACCTAAGTGGTACTGATCCCAAGCGAGCGGCGGAGCGCTCCCAGCGTTCCACTAATTATGAACATCGTCGCGACGCCGACGCCCGGAGGCCGTACGTCATCTTTATTATTTCGTTATCAAAGTAAAGAACCGTCATTAATATACTCCAATTAGGTTTATTGTCGGGACGTCGCACTAATAAACCAGATGTATCGGCTCGACGCGGCGACGATGCGCAAGTGATCGATCGAGATGAGTTATGTCCACCTAGTTACCCCTTCAATTGGAACCTTGATTGGTTGACGTGCGTTATTATGGCCTGAGCGCCGATCAATTGAAACTGATTGTTTACTAAATGACTATCGGCATATTTATTCATGCCCATTCCGACGCTCTCACAAATTGTCCGCTCACGCGATGTCGTATAAAAGGAAATAAGAATTTAGTTTAGCCTTTTTAGAGCGTGAATGTTCCATAAAGTTTTATTGGGTGCTGTTAATGCACATAATGAGGCAGCGGTTCAATATTGTTCGCTCTTTCTTGTGTGAGAAAAATGCGTATGCGCATCTTAATGACGTCAGTTAGCGGGTGCGTGTCACGCGGCACGCCTTTACTTGAATTAATTGACGTGGTTATGTGGTAGACAGAAAACAATTCAAACAAGCTTATACTCTATCTTAACGAGCGGAACAATTACGCTTTACTTGTAGTGGTTTAATTATTATAAATAACCCTACAAATAAAGCAAATACCACCTACATTACTATGGAGTATATAGAGTTATATGTACTTTTGACTGTCCTTGTGGCTCAGTTGGCAGTATGTCTGCCTGCTGAGCTATATAGGTATATTAGGTTATATATTGGTATTTAGGATCGTGGGTTCAATCCCCACCCAGGACAAACATTTGTGTGATAAACATGAATGTTTGTTCTGTGTCTAGTTGTTTCTATATTTACAATAAAAAAAGTAAATATGTATTATATCAGCCATCTAGTTCCATAGTACAAGATTTGCTTAGTTTGAGCTAGATGATGGTTTTATACTTATAAATTATTTAGTCATCATAATACCTTAGTATTATGATGACTAAATGATGATGATAGACTAGATGATGGTTTTATACTTATAAATTATTTAGTCATCATAATACTAAGGTATTATGATGACTAAATAATTTATAAGTATAAAACCATCATGTAGCTCAAACTAAGCAAATCTTGTACTATGGAACTAGATGGCTGATATAATACATAATTATGTACTTTTTTTAATGTTCTATGTTCTTTTACTAATGTTCAACATAATTAGTAATTTCAGTTTTAAATATTTTATTGGTTTTAAAATGAACCGTTAATATAATCGTTTTGGAAATTTACTTCGACTGTGTTTAACGACAGGTTATACAAGCCATAAATACTTCAACCTTTAAAATGTAAATGGCAATTTAATATCATGATTGTACCTACACGCTCCAAAGAAAATTATTGTTTAACGTCCATGTAATGTAAAAGACAAGACACTCAACTTTATTACAGTTTATAATGTGGTCTGGTGACCGTGATTTTTCAACAACAACACGTGTTCCATACAAAAGTTAATTACGAGATTCGTTACGCCCGAAAACTTCGCCGGCACGTATGCATTTTTCAACCGACTTCCAAAAAGGAGGAGGTTAACAATTCGACTGTACTTTCTTTTTTATGTTTGTTACCTCATAACTTTTGACTGTGTGAACCGATTTTGATAATTATATTTTATTTGAAAGCTGGTGCTTCCCGTGTGGTCCCATTTCAATTTGGTCCAGTTCTGACAATGACATTCATGAGAAGTCGGTTGCTTCAGTTTTTAAACTATAATTATGATATAGCAGGATAAAAATATTTCTTCTTTTTCTCTGTTTGGACCATAAATGTTTATGTTTTTCTATATTATCTTCTATATTTTTTTACAACATTTTTGATTTTCAACTTCGAAGAGTTCGAAGTTATACGAAATTATAATTAAATTTGAAAGAAAAAGAATAAGCCTAGCTATTTATGATTCTAGTCAGATTCTGTTTTAATAATTCTAACATATTTACCTTGTTGCAGGTCAGCAAGAAGAGAGCAAATATGGACTGAACGCCAGCGTGACAGGCAACACTGGCGGCGCCAGATTGTGCGCACAATGCGGGAAAGTGATCACGGAGCGCTTCCTTCTGAAGGCCATGGAGAGGTTCTGGCACGAGGACTGCCTCAAGTGCGGCTGCTGCGACTGTCGCCTTGGAGAGGTCGGCTCTAAGCTCTATTACAAAGCAGATCTTATGCTTTGCAAAAGGGACTATCTTAGGTTTGTGTATTTTTTTCTTATTTTTTTTAGGTTGAAGATCGTGCATTTTACTATCTTAAAAAATACAGTTGTATTTTTTTCTTTTATGTTTATTACATCATTTATAAACCGATTTGAAGTTTTTTTTTTTTGAAAGGATATTCCTACTGTTAGCTTGGTCCCATATAAACTTAATCAAAATCGGTTAACTAATTTGGTTTTTAAAACAAAATTGCACTTTATGTCGACGGTTTTTCAGTTTCTTAAACTATAATTTTATTTTACCCAACGTCTATATCTATTTAGGTAAGACACCCGTGAAAAAAAGTTTTATAGGCATTGAAATGTTATGCGGTGTGATTTGAGTGTATATTGTAGTTGGGTATTTTTAAATAATAATAATACTTGTTATATGAGGAGCCAGACACCTTTGTAACTAACATAGTTCTTTTGTAAGAATATATCGGTGTTTAACATTGTTCTTAGATCTGATAATGGCTAGGAATTATAAGGGAGTGAATAAAGGATAACAATGCGAATCCTACGCACCTTCCATTGATTGACATGTAGGCTTTTGCTATGGAGGTAATGGAAGTGTCATGTTGTTGTTACTTAATTAGGGTTGGCGCTCCCGCATGGAAAATGATATACGGTAACATAGGGGCTTTTGTACGCGACATGTGATATCAAAACATTCAGGTTATGGCCAGTAAAGTTTCGCTGCAATAAAGTCGATATTGGTATAAATTTTACAGGCATTAAAAGCTTTAAATCTGGAATCCATATAATTTAAGTTTTCAAAGCTTTTAATTTTTTTACAACTGATTTACTCAGTTAAAAAGTAATATGGCGTGCGTCTTAAGTGGTCTTGGTATTTATAAGTCGTAAGTATTTCATTTTTATAACCTTGTTATTTTTTTAACAGGTTATTTGGTGCCACAGGCAACTGTGTGGCGTGCAACAAAGTCATTCCCGCCTTCGAAATGGTTATGCGAGCCAAGAGCTTCGTTTACCATTTAGAGTGTTTTGCCTGTCAACAATGCAATCACAGGTAAGGAGTTAAATTTAGGTTACGCCCTTTACAACACGTTTCAGTGAGAACCACAAAAATCTACTTTAAGGATCATCAACGTGACGATGAAGAAAAGGTAGAAAGCTGTCTTAGCTTGCCAAAGTCGAAAGCACTAGTCTGATGTGGGTGAATTTTGCTCCTGACCTGGGCCTCAAGGCTGCTAAGTGAACATCACTCGTTCGCCGCTCGCTGATACGATTCAAATACAATTTTGAAAAATTGTTAGTCTATTTGTATAGTAATAGGCTAGCGATTTGTCAAAATTGTGTTTGAATCCTATCAGCGAGTGGCGAACGCTGGTTTACCATTTAAGTAGAGTGTTTTGCCTGTCAACAATGCAATCACAGGTAAGGAGTTATATTTAGGTTACGCCCTTTACAACACGTTTCAGTGAGAACCACAAAAATCTACTTTAAAGATCATCAACGTGACGATGAAGAAAGGTAGAAAGCTGTCTTAGCTTGCCAAAGTCGAAAGCACTAGTCTGATGTGGGTGAATTTTGCTCCTGACCTGGGCCTCAAGGCTGCTAAGTGAACATCACTCGTTCGCCGCTCGCTGATAGGATTCAAAGACAATTTTGACAAATCGCTAGTCTATTACTATACAAATAGACTAACAATTTGTCAAAATTGTATTTGAATCGTATCAGCGAGCGGCGAGCGAGTGATGTTCACTAGCAGCCTTGAGGCCCTGTATTATCAAGACAAGCAAGTATTTTTTATCACGACCACTCTGCCAAAAGCACAGCAACCAAGAAGGTTAGGATAACAAATACAAGATATATTTTGCAGACTAGGAGATAACCAACTTTAGGACATAACTACTGTTTTTCTTATGCATGAAATCTTCGGTGTGTGGTCTAGTGTAACAATTTTCCTTACCTACTGCAAGGCGAACAGTTTTTTCTTTTTATTATCGCAGTATTTTCTTTCCTTTCTATAAAGGCAGAATATTAATAATAATATGTTTTCTCGGCGCAGGTTCTGCGTAGGTGACAGATTCTACCTGTGCGACAATAAGATCCTGTGCGAGTACGACTACGAAGAGAGGCTAGTGTTCGCAAGTATGGCTGCCAACCCTAGCGGCCTAGCGCACATTCGAAGACAAGTCAGCGGGCTTCAGGTGAACTAGCTGTTCTGTAGCTATTTTGGCTACGTCTAGACACGACGTTCATTCATATTAGTTTATTCAATAAACGAATATGAATAAACGACCTCATTATTCCACCGATTCTATGGCAAGGTTGCCGAAGCATTCCTCAAACAGATATTCAATCGATTAACCTCTTAGTAACTATTTTATTAACTCTGACCTAAAAAAAGGGGTGTTACAAGCTTGAATGAGTATCTGTGTGTATATATATATATATATATATATATATATATATATATATATATATATATATATATATATATACACAGATACACATTCCATACACATTATATATATATATATATATATATATATATATGTCTGTGGCATCTTAGCTCTCAAACGAATGGACCGATCTTAATCTAGTTTTTTTGTTTGAAAGAGGATTTGATCGGGAGTGTTCTTAGCTGTTTCGTCAAAATTGGTCCAGGCGTTTTATTATATCGGGGGTTTTATTTACTTTAACGTTTTATTTACTAAACTTACTTGTATTGGATGATTATAATTTTAATCCATAATATTTTCATTATTATAAGAACGTCACGTTATGGTTCCCACAACGTATCACTCAGACGGAATACATGATAGGTTTATTAAAAAGCACCACGCGCCACGTAGACTCATTGAACTGACGTGGTCCAATGTCTACCGTGGGACACAAAACCTGTCTTGCCTATTATAGATCAAACTTACCTGAATTATTTCTTCATGAGCTTAACAACCTCATAACTGCAATTTCTTGCTGTTACAGCGTAATAGGTGTGCGATTGGTTTATAAATTTTCATGGATAGTTGCAGTAATTTAGAAACAAACAACATTGAAAAACCAAAAACTATTTCTTAACTACTAAGATTATTTTTTTAAATTAGTCAGGCCTTTTAGGCTACATGATCATTTCTATAAGTCATACATACATGATAATTTCTATAAACATGAAAGTAGTGCCGTCGTTTGTGCTACGCAGACTAAAATCTTTATTTCACCAAATCGTCTTTCGTTCCATGCGAATATTTTGAAACGTCTTCAGGCGAAATAAAGGGCACGTGAAAAAGTCGACTCAGTGGAGTAAATAACTCCCACAAGGACACTGTTAGTGGGAGATTCTATCTCCTCTTTATTATGTTTCTTTTGTGATCATTAATCTTTCTCGTACGAACGCTTGTCGGAATGCGAATGTGGGGGAATCTATTTCATTTTATGAGTCGCGCGAGGGAGGGAGGGAGGGACTCGCTCAGCCGCACGACATTTCTAATCGACTTTTTGATTGTGCACGCTCTACTCTTGAAAGCTTCACATACGGATCGAATGACAAATTTCTATTGTTTAGTTCTTATCCGACTACGTAAGAAGGAAGGTTATGTTTTTCGAGGGTATGTATGTTTCTATACGATCGCTTACAGCCTACACGGATTGACCGATTTTGATATGCGATCTGTCTTCAGATTCGTCTTCACTTCTTAGTGTCATAGGTTTTTTTTGTAATAATTTTGATATATCTCTCGGCAAAATAAAAAAAATGCGTTTTTTCAAACTCGATTTTATTAGAATTATTCTAAAGAATGCACATCTTTTACAGCGAGACCTTTGACCATGTTAACTGACGAGTGTAGAGGTAGGTATAAATAACTTTTTTTCAGTAAGATTGCGCTTGACCGCCAACTGAATCTTCTGAAATCGAGAAGAAGATTGAAATGTTTCAATAATGATACCTAATTTTACCAATCCATCCGGAAACTGCAGACTGATACTAGCTGGAATAGAGTTCACTTGCTATCAGAAAACGATAAAGACAAGTTGCCAAATCTGGCTTCCATTTCAAGAACCTGAATCCCCTTTCAAATTTTCGTTAATTCTAGCCAAGTGCAAATATGCAAGTGTTATAACAGCACGTTTGTTCCCTTACTTTAACTATCTAGATGAAGAAGCAAATTTATATTTCTCAAACACATGCTTATTTCTATAAAACCATCCCAAATCTTCTGACTTTCTGATCCCAGCTGGATTCTGGCTGGAGTTCACTTGGAAAATCAATAAAGACAAGTTGTCGAAACTGGCATCCCTTTCAAGCTTCGTTATGTACAAATATGCAGGTGTTATAACAGTACGTTTGTTCCAGTCACCAAGCGGCGGTGGTGGAGGATTTCCGGGCGTTGGGTGCGCGGGGGGTCCCGCCGTACTGGAGAAGGACGCCGGCGGGTGCGCAGGCGCAGATGACGCGTCCAGCGGCTACGGTAGCCCACCCGACCCTGACGTGTGCGACGCCGCGCGATGACCGCACCCCTCGCGCCGACCTGCTGCCTCGGTGAGTTACCTAACGAAAATGTGTATATTGTTTTCTCAGTGGACCTTTTCTGGTAGATATAGCCTGGCAGTCTTCAAATCAGTACCAAAGTCGGGATCTTCGAGGGGATAGTGCTTCTTTATAGACAATATCATAGTCAGTATATGGTGGGAATCAAAAAACTATGGAATTCTGCGATTCTGCTTCTCCCTAGACGCTATTTTCTTGTCTTCCATCTGCCACATCACACTAATTAAGTTTATTCGCGAATTTTCTTCCTCCCGCAAATTGTAGATCTACGATTGATCACTAACTCACCTGATGGTAAGCGATAGCGTGAACGAGCATGGGGCCAATCTAGAAAGTATAGATAAAAGATAATAATTTTAAACAATACATATTTTTTCATAAGTAAATAAAGACAAATTTCTCCTCCTCATATAAAACCACTACACACACTTCATGCGGATATTAAAATAACCGGACAAGAGCGAGTCAGACTCGCCCACCGAGGGTTCCGTACAAACTAAATAAAAGGTTTTTTTTAATATATATTTTCCTTCATAAACCGAAAAATATACATCGTAAAAATATTTTAAAACCTGTTTTAGCTTATGCTAATGAAGCTCTTTCATATGGTACCCCACATAATACGGTTAATTCACTTTAAAATTTGAACCTTCATTCCTTGCATAAAGACACTATTTTTTGTGATTAAATTAAAAATTACCAGTTTTCGGATTTTTTCCTATATGTGTACTCTAACACAATGCTTCTTGCCAAATTTCAGAGTTCTAGGTCAACGGGAAGTACCGCATAGGTTTTAATTCCCTTGTGAGTGTCGAAATGTGCGTTTTTTACGACATATTCGGCTGTAACTTTTTTTTACGAAAACTGAGATAATTTTTTTTCTGCAGCAAGGTACTATACTATAGATCTGCGTATATAGTTTTAATTTCAACTCGATACCTTCACGCGTTCCCGAGATAAAGGTCTTGACATCCGGATAGACGGACAGACAGACGGACAACAAAGTGATCCTATAAGGGTTCCGTTTTTTTTCCTTATAGAGGTAGGGAACCCTAAAACATAATCCACCTTCATTCTTATTTTAAACTAACTTACTCGACGCATCAGATTTTTCTATCAACTAATATAAGAGATCTTTCGAGATTAATTACTTCCATGTACGATTCTGTGAAATGTAACAAGGCTTCCTGTCTGCAGGTGAAGCCCCACTGAGTGTCGGTGAGGCGCTCGGCCCGCAGGCTCGCCCGGATCCGGCTCCGGCGGCCTCAAGTTCCACTCACCTCACAGCCTCACAGTCACACCGTCATCGACTCATCTCCTCTACATCACTACAGGGGGGTCTGGTCATACTGCACAAATGTAACAGGTTTTAAAAAAGTTTTTTTTAAATAGTCTTTCTGTCACAGGTACTTAAATTTTTTATTGCCTTATAAAAGGATGTAGTCAGTTCGATCCCTATTTTTAATTTAAAATGTTGTAACTTCGGATATTCATTAAAATAAAATTCACTAAATATCTATTTGAGAAAACAAACACTTATTTCAATGTTACATGTTTTTGCTCTTAAAACAGTGTTCCACAAAAAGTCACCAGGAACATCTACCTATTTGTGCATTATTAACCGACAACTCTATAGAATCTTTGTAAGGCTTTATTTTTGTAATAAGTTCTCGATAAGGTCTGTTCTAGAATCTCAAAGATATCGAGGCGTGCCACGGTCATGTATCGAATGTAAAACCGGCTAAGTGCAGAATTACATCTTGGGAATTTATATTATGAGAGAATATAAGGGCGCACTCAGACGGTGCGGTTTCCGTAGCAACTTTTTGGGAGGAATTGGGGTTTACGGATACCGCCACAGCTTAAAATTTGACAGCTAAGCTGTATTATTATGTAAACTTGATCCATATTGCAAAACTATCACCATCTTAAACATACGCATAACGCAAGTCGAGCGTATGGCATAGCAATAGTCTGACAATCCCAATTTAGCTTACATGTTAACTATCTAATTCAGAATGGTGAAATTCCCCTGTTATATGTGAACTTTTGTGACGTTGCTCGACTATTTTTATTTATTTGGCACTATCGTATTACGTATATTTCCATTCAATATTAGTATAAATATCACAAATGAATGAAACGAGCGATTTTCGCTATTGATCAAAGCGATAAAGCTAACAAGCCCACAAATTAATGTATTGAGAAGAGCATAAACTTAAAGCCTGGAAAGGTCCCACAGCTGTATCGCTCGCTCACAATACTCGTTTGTCAAATATTATATTAATTAATAAACCTAATTGTATATTTGATAAACATGCTAGCATCACTCCTCATGAAAATAGCATAATAAATATTAAAATCAATTTTACTACAGATAAATAAACTTTTAATTGTGAAGGCTTTGGTGTTTGGAGTTTGGACGTTTATTTCGGTTAAAGCAATAAAAATTAAAGCAATATAAATTAAGTTAATTAAAGTATTAAAAATTATTCCAAATACAACTGTAAAAGTATTCTCATGAGGCTGACAATTCCATAATTTATGAAAAATACATTATTATAATGTAATTATAATATGTCTAAAAATATACCTATGCACGCGAGCGATGCAGCTGCGGTTCCTATCCCGTCGCCATAACTGGTATCATTTTGAATCTGCAACAGTTGAAATCGAATATACTTTGTTAAAATATCGGTTAGGTCCGTGTGCAGTGTGTACGGCCCTTAGCGGAGGCGGGCCGACTGGCGGGCCACTTTACAAAGTGTCCGGGATGAGCCGCGATAACGTTGTTAGAACACGATATTTCCATTATGTATACGATTTGAGCACTTGTTTACATGTTAAGATACCGCGCCGCGTGGGTAGGGCGTGCTCTCGCTTCTCTACCACGTCTCGCGCTTAGCCAATTTAGACATGCCCTGGATATTAAAAAACAATAGAAAGCTATCAATATTCACCCGCATTTACATACTGTTTGATATTTTTGTTGTATTACGACAGAAAGAAAGTCGACATAAAAGATGTCTAACGGATAATTTTCGGTGGAAAAATTTGTTGAAAGTTGTGGCTTAACTGAGTGGATATTGTTAACATATTTTATTGGACAGTTTGGATATACTCTGTCAAATGGAATGGAATTACCGGTATCCAATTCCCGAGCCAATTAAGCTGCTGTTCTAACTTTTTGTTGGTTAAGTTAAGGGTCGAAACTTACTGAGCTTGCGAGGAAATATACATGATGCGTATCTAATTTTACGCTTTAATTGTTTTTTTAGGAAGTACATTTTTAATATCTTGTATTTAATAACGTATCTTGAGTGAATCAAACCATTTGTGAATACTGACTGACTGACGATTATGAATACTGATTTAATATACGCTTGTGTTCATTGACATGCCATTATGTTATAATTCTCGTGCTATTAACAGTTTTTAATATGCTACCATATTGTATCCATGCTAACCATTTATTTAAATTTTCAATTTTTGTACTATGATTAATTCTTTTTAACCTGCATGTAGTAAATAGTAAAATTTTGATTGAGTCATTAAAAATCAATTTAAAGACTTGATGTTCAATATTTTTAACCGCCGCCCGTCCCGAAAAGTGGGGCTTAAAGTTTGACTTGCGTATCCGTGGTATCGTAACTCTCAAACGGATGGACTGATTAAGATCTAGTTTTTTTTTGTTCGAAAGAAAAAAAACATCGAGAGTGCTCTTAGCTATGTTACATCAAAATCGGTTTAGCCGTTTTTTTTTGGCTGGGATTTATGAGTCTTATGTTACTACACTTCATGTGTACCTAGGCAATTAAAAAACCGAATTCCCACAGGCTCATTTTGTAAATCTAAAGGCTATTATTTTTCAAAATCTATAAGGGTTGTCATAAGAGTAGCCGACGGAAAACTGCACAAAAATTAAAAAAATAAATGCCATATGTAATTTCGTAAATGCAAAGACGCCTGTTACATTATTACTTTTAAGAATTGGCTATATTAAAACACAGTAGCATCTGTATTTATAATTAAGTTTAGGTTCATTTCTTCAGCGTCTATTTCCTACCTCTATGTCAACTTTATAATATGTATATGAAACTTGTATCGGTATTTTATATTTTCTCGCAGTCTTATTGAGTTATAACCCTTATTTTCCAATTCAAACTCTGGCCATAAAACAATTGAAACTCTGATTAAAAAAATGTAATTTAAAATCGATCTCATTGTTATGAAGTTGTATGTATGTGGGGATACGTACACTAGGAAACGTAATATTGTTATCATACAAGGTATGAAGTTGCTGCGTTTTAGTTTAATTCATAACTTTTTTATTATTTTATGTTTACCAAAGATAAGTTTCGTTGGTTTTTTTTTTTGTGAAAATGATATTGGTGTAAGTGAAAGCCTAAAAGGATGCCGTCATTTGTTTTTTCCGTTATAATACTTGACGGGTTTTTTGTGGCAAAGTGGTTATTATATCAGGATTAACAGGTGTAAATGTGATCATGACTTAAATAATAATCTGTTATCTATCAATCTTAGTATCGACAACATGCCTCTGTAATATTGTGGATATCAGATATCCGCTCGTACACAAGTCGACTAAACTATCGAATACTTGGTAATTTTTATGTGTCGTAACTACTTTGCTTGAATATTAGGTACCGTTATGGTATTCTGTGGGATTGGCCAAGGCTTGCCAAGTGATAAAGAACACAATGTGGAAAGTCATTTCTTTTGTAGCTTATCTGATTATCATTGTAGACTGCAAAGAGGTTTATAAGTGAAAGTACTGTCTAAGATGGAGTTCTATAAGCTAAAAAATCTCTATACTCCCAATTCAAAAACACCTATATTGTATCTATACTGCGAAAATTAATACAGTATTATATTCAAAGGTACAATTTGTTATAATTTGAGTTATATTTCAAAAATTATCAAATTGCCTGGTCTTGCTCCACGCTCTTTACCGTTTGTCTTATTTTAATCTATAAATCAAAGGTGCTCTTACATAATGGCTGCTCGCCATGTCGGTTATAGAAAGACTGTAACATTTACATGTGTTACACAAACTTTGTTGCTGTAATTACCAAGTGACTAATCGGTAATTCCGTTACCTTATGTACGAACGGAGAAAAGTTGTAAACTCATTTACACCTTGTATTTGGTATTCTGGAGCGGTGCAATGGTTAATTAAGTAATCTGTATATATACATTAACTTTAAACTGTTAATATGTTTTATCGCCTTTAAGTGATTATTTGAGTCAGATTATAGTTATTTTACAAAATTGTTTAAGAGTTTAAAATAAGTATAAAACGGAAATGGAACTAAACGGCTAGGTGTGAAAATTATTATTAAATTATACAGGGTGTCATAGTGAACGATGGATTACACTTTAAGGGTCATTGTGCTCCTCATTATGGACAACCTAAAAAAAATATTTTGGCTATTCAATTAGTCTCATATTAAAATTTGTTTATAATGATGGTACAACCTCTTAAACCATATCCGTCTTTCATTGTTACACCTTTTATACTTAGAGGAGATAAAACGAGGAAAATGAACGGTATTTTATTTTTGCCAGAGCTTGGATAAGTGTTCGCGCGTCTCTACTTGTAAAAATTGTGTAATAAGTCATAAAAAATCCGCTATTAACGTTTCAGTTACTATTGTTAATTGTTTAATAGCCTGGTTTCACAATCACTTTAATTTATGTAAAAAAGTCACATCAAGTATAACTTTTCTCTATTTCTACGTTTACCTACCCACAGATTGTGAAACAGTGGCTAAGCACATGCGTTCTAATAAAATAAAACGTTCATAAAGTAAAAAAAATAATTTTTAAAAAGATTTCTACAATAAAAAGTTGTAATTATAATGTAAACAATTTGACTGTCGTTACTAGAAATAATGGCGAATGTTTCATGATAATAAATGTTTAATGAATACAATAGAGCTGATAGTATAATTTTGAACTTTCGTAAACATCGACAGAAATATGTTTTATTTCATTTGCCGTTAATGTAAATAAATATATTTATTTAACGATTATTTCATGATTGTTTTATTCGATCCTTATAGAGACTATAGGTACAAACTTGTAGATATTTCAAACATTTCGGGGCCTTATCTTACCTTATAGAGTATGTTTGGAAAGACAACTCTCGTAGCAAAAATGGGAAGTTGCATCTCGATTGTGTCGCTAGTCAAACAAAATTATGATATAAGGACAGTGGTGCCCTCAATGCCATATTAGTTATCTTTCTTAACAGACTCTACTTACCTATTAATAGGTATTACCTGTTAAATCTTATCAAGCTTAAATGGATTGTAAAAACCTATTTAGGGCTTAACGATTCAGCAAAAAATAAGTGATTCAATACGATTAATAAAAACTTAGAGCTTCCATGAAACTTGGTCACACACTATGGGTCTTATAAGGAAGTCACGCAACAAGCTATGGAGAGAGCTTTGCTCGCGGTTTCTGCGAGATCGAATCGGAAATAAAGAGATCCGTAGACGTACGGAAGTCACCAACATAGCAAAGCTGATTAGCATGTTGCGGTGGCAATGGGCAGAGCACTTACCACGTAGAACTGATGGCCGATGGGGCTGAAAAGTTTTCGAGTGGAGACCACGCACTGCGCTTGCGCAGTGGAGGAAGACCAGCCAGATAAACAGAAGGCGCTGCATGCAAGCCGCTTCCAATCGGTATTTTTTGGAATCCATGGGGGAGCTATGTCTAACAGTGGACTTCTTGTGACAAGATCATGATAGTAGCTTACATAGTACACAAGCTTAATTAAATGCAATGAAAAGTGCTAAAATAAATCCAAACTGGACGATATTTCTATTTGGGAATTCCTATATGTTAATTTAACTTTTGGGAGTTTCCTTGTCCAACATTGACCATTTGGTAGTTTATGCAACCATTTATCATTTCGGAGGTCCTATGTGTAGCATTTGCCATTTGGGAGTACATATTATGTCATTTATGTCGTGGCAATTGAAATTTCTTATATCTATGTATATAATTTCCAGCTCTTTCATTTGAAACTACATACCTATATTATACACATATTTTCATATCAAACGTGCTTCAATAGCAACAGAAATAAAAACTGGGTAAAAAACCTTGTAAAACATGTTAGCTTGTTATTTTATCGGGGGATGTCAAATCCGCTTTTCAATACCAATTTGGTAACATCGCATTTTATGCAAGCAATGGTTACTACACAGATATATTTTAATACATTTTACATTCTTTAACAGGAAATCCCATACAGTCAGATTCTCCCACTCCTTGCTCCCGCGGAAAAGTAAAATTTGGAATTCTTCCCTGAGAAAGTTTTTCCGCTGAGTTTCAATAAAGATCGTTTTAAAAGGGTGGCCACAAGAACATCTCTGCGCTAGCAAAGCAACAGCGACTCCAATGATGTTGTCCATAGGCGACGGTTTTAGCTTAGCAACAGTCCAGCCATCTGCTCGTTTGCTTCTATTTGCATAAAAATTACGAATGTCTTCAATTACGAGTATTAAGCAAAATATGTCAAGCCGCTTAATTGAAAATAAACCTAGGTACTTATAACTTATAAACATCTGAAAACAATAGGCAATGTTTTTATTAAAAACCTATCTACAAACGACACGACGAGTCTCGAAATGACATAAATCACTGTTCGATCACCAACTCGCCTGATTATAAGCGATAATGTGGCCGAGGATACATTCGATCTAAAACAATCCTCACTCACTCCTAGCCTTGAAATCCTAGGAAACAGAGAAGGCGACAGGGGGTTTCAATTTGTGCAGTGTGCAACAAAAATTTATACTGAAACAGTGGAGTACCTAAGTAGTTTTTTTTTGAGAAATTGATGGTACTGTAGGTACCGATTTTCTGCTGTCCTATACTTACATAATGGAATGAGGAAGGCAGAATAAGGTATTGCGTATGTAAGTGGTAGAAGAATGAGTAAAATGAATCCGATAAAATATAACCATACCTACAGTTGCCTTATTTTCGGATAATCAGGTAAAATATTATCAAATTCTCTGCTTACACAATAACAGCAATAAATACTACTTCTAATATTTACCTTCTTATATAATCACTAGAAAACTTTATAATCATTTTGGAATGTACTGAAGTACCTACATAACGTTAAAAGCTAAAGATACTTTACCTACCCTCAATAAGGCGATAATTGGCAAGCAAAAGCAGAAAGCACGGATACAAGAATCTCTTTAGAATCGTTTAAAAATACATTTACGACGTCAAACAAAAAATGTAAGTGAATACGAGGAAAATTGTGGATATGACTTGAGATTTAACTATTAGTTTTTTTAAACGCCTTTGTCTAACATAATTTTTTATCAGCCCTTTTTATTCAAACTGTCCCACTGCTGGGTGCGGGCCATCTTCTCATTTTGAGAAGGGTTTTTAAAGGGAGAATTTAAATATTTGCATCTATTTATTCCGATTTGGATCCCCCAATCTATAGATTCGTTTAGTTATCGTATGACATCTCACTAACGATTAGTTATTGTCAACTGTTACAAATAAATACTTATGAAAAATTGTGTCTCATGACTTGTTGGAGATCTTTTCAAACTGTTAATAAATTTTGAGGTTGAGATGAGATGTGGATTTATTAAGACTTAGCTTATTAATACATAGTACTCAAAGTTTATTTTGATTCTGTGCCCTCTTGTAGAACGTTGAAAAAGTGGTTTAAAAATCTTATTTCTTTAAGAGTCTGTAGTCCAATCATCGTCCGTCTCACTCGCGCATACTCCCATTCTTTTGAAGAAATAAAATGACTAAATGAAATGAACTTATAAAAAAAGTCGTTTGCAAAACTAGAAAACAACGTCACTGATATTCGACAGAAAATTCAATTTAATCCAGGTTAATTTTCATACATACCTAAAGATCATTTTTGCGTTTATTGCGTTAATAATTTCTAAAAATGATTTTTATGCACGAGTGAGACGGACGTGTCTGTCGGTGCTCGGACTTCGGACTCTTCATTACCGTAGCAATGATAATCGCTAAGTAATTGTTAATGATCTATCCAATAAAATCACTAACGAGTCTACAAGCAAACTCCATTTTGATACACGTAGAGTTAAAGTAGCCCTTTTACGAGTTTCGTCTTGCGCCGTATTTTTTACTTTTGTTAGAAACTCGCTAGCGATGCGGGTCGAGGGCTGTCCATAAAATTCCCAGCGGCGAGACGCATTAACGAGCGTCGTTTAGTTGTTTGCTGTTTAAATAAGAGCTGTAATGTAATTTTAATGAGCTCACAAAAATGTGTGCGCGTTTCCGAGTATAACTACGACGCGTCGTTGGCGGCGCTGCGAACGCTGTAATCTGCCAAGTCGAGCGGCATTTATCTTCTACCGGCTGCGCCGCCGCTTTTCTCGTGCTGGTGTAACTTGGGTTTTATTTTGCAGACAGCATAATTATCCGGTAGTTACTATTACTATTTTATAAGAAATAGCCTTAGTGCTTAACAAAACTTTAAGTAAGGTTTCTTGAAAGAGATCGCTTTTAGCAATTAGGCCGCCTGTCATTTAACTAGCAGTAAGCCTTTTCTTAATAAGGTGGAGATTAAAGCGCGCTGTTATCTCTTTCGCGCATCACAACATTTTTAAACATATAACATTATTGAATAGGGATATTAGAAAAGTAAGAGGCGAATTTGTTTATTTAGATTGGAAAAAATTAAAAAAAAGTTTTAATCAGATATAATTTATACTGGCGACGGAATTGAGAAAAAACATAATTATATTAAGTATGTATATTTTCCAAATCCTTAGCCAATTTAAAAAGTATCGAAGAAAAACTTGTTTTTAATATATTTCACCTATCTAAATAAACAAATTCTCCTCTCACTTCTCTATATTCCAATTTAATGATTTAAATGTTAAAAAAGGTTGTGATGCCCGAGAGAGATAGAGATAGATAGAATCCTTAACTTGTACGAGTATTTTATCACTGCTAACTACTGAATAGTGACCGTCTGTACTATATTTTCTAAAGATAATTCACAGTAGGTAACCACTGGGCCGGGGCAAGACCGGGCTGCGTCTATGGACGATATCTACTTACTAAAGTAGCATTACTATAATAGATCTCTAAAATAATAGTGATACCAATTTGAGTAGAATTTCCTGATGTAAGTATTACAACATTCTTCCGTGGTTTTCCCTTCAGTTCCGTGATTGAAAAGAGATTATAACACTTTCTAATCTTCTTATCTATACCTGAGTCTATCAAGCGTATTTACGCAGATTCAAATCGACGGTGGAGCTTAGATTAATAACAAAGAAAAGTGTGGTGCTTTGGGGCTTTGAACAATAACTTCAATAGTCAACGGCATCAACAAGTATGTTAAAAGATAAACAAAATACCCGACTGCAGAAAAGCAGTTTTTGCAGTCTAACTTACGATTTCGTTACGCTTGATACGCTGTTGAGTGTACGTTGTTTGTGAGAAAGTACGCGAAAAATCGCTGTTAAAGATTATAAATGGGTATTATTTAATATAATTCTAGTAAAATCATTTGTTTATTACAAAATAGTTCGTTGGAGGTTACGAAAAACCCCATTTTTTTTGAAAGAGATGTACCTATTACAAAAAAACTATGACACTCAGGAAGGGAACTCGAATCTAACGACAGACACCTCGCACATCAAAATCAGTCAAGCCGTTTAGGCGCTGTATCTTGTCATATAGAAACATATATACATACATACTTACACTTGAAAAACAAAACAATACAATACAAAAATACTTTATTGACACCATAATAAAATAACATTAGGTACATAATTAAGGCGTTAGAAAGGTACAATAGGCGGCCTATCGCCCACACACCCCATTACCACACACCACACCATTACATAACCCTCCTTCTGAAAAGTAAAAAGGGGGTCGGGTAAAAAGTACACTATCTAGATACTATTATATAGTAGGTAATGATATAGATATTTTATTACTTGCAAAGAGATCTAAATTTTCGTAAAATAAAAATTCACCAAGGCTTTCACAGTCACTTTAAAAAATAATTAAAAACTTTGAGCCTGGATTCCCGTGACGGATGAATTCATATAGCATGAGTATGTACATACAGAACTCACCATGTAAGTACTTTTACGTCTTTAATTAATGTTTCTATTTTTAAACGACTTGTGTCAACTAAAATATTCCGTGGTTATCCGAAACGTACCAACTTTAGCGTGTACTAACCGTGTATTTTTTTTTCTTAGTAACTTGTTATAATTTATGTGTACCGGAGCTATTAAATATTCATACATATGTATAAAATATTCATTATTGAATAATGTTTTAATAATTTCACCACCCATGCTCGCTAAAATTACTCCAAATAACTAATTTCAATGTCGGCACAGAAATTAAAACCAGCTAATTAATGTTTATGGTCGATTTAAAATTTCGCCAAGAAAGAATAGAATTTGCGTGAGTTATTGGAAGCCGAGGCGCACGCCCCGTGAAAACTCACTTAAACTTTTTTAATTAAATTTCTGATTTTTCGTCTGGGGCCCGCACCCGTGAGGAATCTTATCCGGCGGCTTTATTCAAAACGCTGTATTAATTAGTGCGACCAGTGAAGACTAATGACCATCGTAATCGACTTTCACGGGGAGTTGCACCGCTCGCCCGCACACTGCCCTACCTAATAAAAATACTCCACACCGTGCTTGAATGATAGTCTGCTTGGAAAGAGAATTTTAACTATAGTGGGAAAAAATAAGAACTGACGATTCGATTGTGTTGCTAGTCCAAGAACACAATGAAACATGGACAGCAGCGCCTCTACCTGCCATCTGAAATAACTTTTAAGTTAAGTAAGTAAGTTTATTAAAGTTTAAGTGGTATTCTAATTTTGCGAACGACTTACGCCAATAGAATAGAAAAGTAAATGTATAGGATTGGCATTAAGCTAACGAAATGTCTGTCACGTGACGACACGTCACAGTTTCATTTCGAAGTATTTCTAAGCGTTTGTAGAAATAGTAGATAATGTTTGCCACTAAACTTGTTTAAGCCAGTTGGTGAGGGTCGAGAGTCGCACAAGTTCGAGAGATTTCTTTAGGCCTACACTGTATGTCTGTCCATCTGTCCTATACTTAAAAGCTGTATCTTTGGAACTGCAATAGATAAAAAAAATACGGACTCACACGCATGATTGACACGCGTAACGTCATCTTCAAATATTATCATCTTTGTCGCACTCACGCATGTATGCATACATATCCCGCTTTCGCTTTAGCAAATGTCAAAAGCAGTGATGACGTGACGTCGTTCGTGTCACGTCAATTCTCGGAATTGTTCGGCAATGATTTATGTATATCTCGGTTATATCGTACAGATATCTACCAGACAAACTTACCTACTTTGAACTTTTACGTTTTACGTCAAGTGCGTGAATTGACAAGTTAATTTAGTTATCGGTGCGCGAGGTGAGTGCTTTTCATTAGGAAGCTCTCCGATTTGAGTGTCGCCTTTTTGTATTGTGGCTTTTTTATAGGTTCCTAAGTGGCGAGGTGGCTTAATGGAGGTCGTGCACTTACAGCCCAAATTCCCTATATAAGGTTTTACTTTTAACTGACTACCACAGAGGAGGAGGTTCTCAATTCGTCGGAATCTTTTTATTTTATTTTTTATGCATGCACCCCATTGCTCGAAGACACCTGGACCGATTTGAAAAATTATTTTTTATTTGAAAAGGTGTACTTCCCAGGTGCTCCTATTGAATTATTTGTGTTAAAATATTTGTTATGTGGTAATATAGCTTTTGACCGACTGTTCATGAAAAATTTATTTTACCGATGTATTATCATAATTAAATTTTAAAACTTGCCTAACTGATAAGTACTGGCCTAACATTTAAATTAAATTCATGAAATAGTTCTGCGTTTTTAAATAAAAACTACGGGCCACTCACGTCTGTTTTGAGCCGAAATATCCGATATATCTGCGTTTGACCAACCAACTTACCTGATGGTAAGCGACGTTGAGGATGATGATGGAACACGTCCATCTAAAAGAAATCTATTTACCCTATTTGCTAAAAAATTCATTTTGTGTAACTTTTTTTACAACTGAATGTACTATTTTTACTAAATCTCTTCCTAAGATGGAATAAGTAAAATATTAAGTGAACCAGAAAGCGTACAAAATATAATTCATAAAAAATAGCAGCTCACAGCACTATTTGCCAATTCCCACTTCACTTAAGTTTTTACGATATAAACAGCAAAAACATTAAGTGCATGCCATACGAGTACAGAGCGGCAGCGGCAGTGGCAAAGCATTAAGTGGCTGCGAATCTTCACTAATGTGTTTGATCACAACCGAGTGGCAACCGTCTTTGTTTGCGTTTAATTAAGTAAAACGCCGCAGACGACCATTAGGAAACCGATGGATTCGGCCTACCCTGAACTTCATTGGTGTGCTCATTAAATACGAGTACGTTATTAGTCATTCTGATCGGCTCCCGGAGCTTTTAATAGAAATTGGCTCACCCCATCAAGTTGAAAATTTCTTGTCAGCAAGCATCGGTTTTTGGAATTCACTTACACATTAATGGTCAGTTCCCAACGAGACACACTGAAACAATGTAACTCTTTGGGAAATCTGGAAAAATATAGTTGCAATGGAACTATATTTATGGAAATGAAACAATCAGTTAACTCCAAAGAAAACTAGTCCAAAAGCAAAGGACAAAAATATTTACAATTTTTGTCCCACCCACCCATATAATTAACCTTTTACCAACAATTAGGTACAGTATTATTAAGTATAGGGTATTTTCTAAATTACGACAAAAATTAGTTTCAATTAAGGGCCTACGGTATTTACCAAACGAGTTACTTTAAATTCGGACAACTTTTATGATATCAAAAATAACCAAGCAATTATATAGAAACATGCAATTAAGGCAGTAACAACAAAGTTCAGCCTTCGAATGGCTCGTGAACGGGCCATTACCCTTGATTTACAATACGAAGTGTTACCTACTACGAAACCAATTCGAGCTTTGTCACAACAATTTTACTTCTCATCAATACTTGTTTGTTAACGGAGACGTCAATTTCCTGTTACTATTATTAATTAACATCTAAAATAAACCCAAACTAAACATGAGACTAAAACTAAAATGAAAATAAAATTATAGTAAAATAAATATATATAAACTAATCAAAAAACACGTTTAGGTCAGCTCTGTCTTCGTGTAAGGTAAACAAAAGCTAGCAAACCTACCTCGCTACATATCCAAACTTACGCTTTGGCCGAGATAACTGGCTCTTTAAAAGATTATAAAAAATATGCATTATCTCGTACAAAATAAATTTAGTTTTTTGGTTTTAGTTCTGGACCTAACAAGAAGTTAGGCTATTTATAGTTTGTCTAGTTTCTAGCTATTCAAAGAATTCATGTCGGATTTAGGACATGTATGTTTTTTGAAAAATCATGATAAACTTTTTAAAACTTGTTGAGTTACCGATAAAAAATGTCAAAGTCACAATAAATGTAAATACACATGTACCAAACATAAACTATTTCAGTTAAAAAGATGAATGTAGATAATAATATTACGACGTACCTACCTATATTAAAGTGCTAGAGATAAAATGAAAAAATACAAGAGCCACTGAAAAAATATACAATTTTAGAAAAATTAAAACTCCCCGAAATAAGATAATAGCTTAACCAATTTTGTTGAAATATAGTTAAGACATTATCGATCAAATCTTCATAAAAACTAGATCAAAGTTCATCCGTTTGAGAGCTACGATGTCACAAACAAATACAGATACACAAATACCTACAAAGGTACGAAAATCAAGCTTAGAACATCGTTCTAACCATCCTTCGCCGGGGGTTAATAATAATGCTAACTAAACAAATGTTTAGTTTTGGAATAATTATACTTTAAAAAACTGAAACAACCGACTTCTCATGGATGCTATTGTCAGAACTGGACAAAATTTAAATGGGACCACACGGGAAGCACCAGCTTTCAAATAAAAAAATAATCATCAAAGTCGGTTCACCCAGTCGAGAGTTCTGAGGTAAAAATAAATAAATAAAAAAACAGTCGAATTGAGAACCTCCTCCTTTTTTGAAGTCGGTTGAAAAACAATCTTCAGTGAAGTTTAAAATTGGTCAAACTTAGCGTACCCTTTAACTTTAACTCTAAGACGTACCCTAAATCCGACAAGGTGACAAACTGCGAACACCGTGGTGACATTAGGTACACGAGCCGCACTTTCCGTTGAATCATTTAAATAAACGAACTCGCATCATTATGTTGGATCTAAGGATCGAACAAATTGCCAATTAGTGGTGCCTCGGGTACAGTGGGACGGGCGGCGACGTGACGGGGCTGGCCGGAAAGGGAAACAAGACACTGTACCTATCTATTCAGCCGGGTACCGTAAAGTTAACTCATCTTTGGTTCAAATTTAAACCTTTTCTCTCGACTGCGTTAGAAGGTGGGTTATTATTTTCGAACGTTGCGTGTATCTATGTGTATGCAAGTATGTATGTATATATTTATGTATGTGGGTATGAATGTATGTTTCTATATGATCGCTTACAGCCTATACGGCTTAACCGATTTTGATTTACTTACAAGGTGTCGTTAGATTCGCCTTCACTCGCTGAGTGTCTTACGCTAAATTTTTTGTAATAATTATAATAGAACTTTCCTCAAAATAAAATATGCGTGTTTTCGTAACGAATTATTTCGTAATAAATAAGAATACGCATTTATAACCTTATATGGCGATTTTACGCATACTTTCTGTTTCACACAAAAAAACGTACAATCAAGAGTGTACAAAGCGTAGCAAAGTCGTAAGTTAAACAAAACCGCTGCTGTTAAGCTGCAAAAACCGCTTTTATGTTGTCGGATATTTTAAGTTACTTTAGACATAGACATAGACATAGACAGAAATTTATTGTGACAAAAAACATACAACACAAAATAAATATCATACAAAAAAAAAAAAACATACACAAAATACTTATATAACATGTTTACATGTTAACATGTTTGTTCATGTGTTTGTTAACATGTTTTCTTTACTATTAGATATGAAAGAACTCGAACTACCACAGATCTATGAAGGTCTTAACATAATCTAAACTCAGTACAGTTTGAGAGCGTACTCAACAAGCTGCAGCATTGACTTGACATATTGAGTTGGAATGTTCAAATCAAATCAAAATAAATCATTGTTAAACTGTATAGGATATTTAAAGAACTTAGAATATTTACATGTCTCAACAGTTTCGCCCATTTCGGACATACAATATTTAATAGGAAACAATAACAAACTATATGAAAACTAATATTGAAACTGCAGTCAAAGTAAGATTGTTTAGGTTAAATTACATTTATCTGTTTAAATAAAAAGTATCATTGCATAATATAATAGAATGTCAAACACAATTTTATTATTCTTCTATTTTATCATTTAAAAATTCGTCTACACTGTAATATCTTTTCGATGTCAAAAAATTAGATAATATACCCTTAAATGTAGGCACGCATTCCGATTTTAGCACTGATATAGGTGGTAAATGTTTATGAGATGGGCCTTATATGCATGTTTTAGTCAGATTTTGTCTATCCGTATATGTATGTACTACATACACTGAACAAAATATTGCTCTTCTCCTTGGGCTCTCTAGCAAAAAGAACGAAAACTGTTAGTATAAGCCATGCTGTGTCGTTATTAGACATTGATCTGTATTTACTTACGTACGAGAGCAGACACCACTCATAGCTACTTTGTTGCATTCAACTGCGGCGAGAGCGCCGCACCTTACTCAGTGGCTTACTAGTGAAATGAGTGCTTCCGAAGTTTTGCTGGCGAGAAAACACACCATAGATGCGATTCTGCGTTGCAAATACCACTCGTATCGTATAATCGTAAATAAACAGTGTAATTACTATTCCAGCGATGTAACGCTGTTTTGTTTACTTTACCCAAAAATGTGATACAAATTTGCTTCAGATAGCTCCTCTGGTACGTAAGTACATACAGCTCAATGTTAATATTAGATGACACAATGCAAGAGTATTTGCAGATACCCACTATTACGTTGTATTATTCCATATTCGGCGCCATTACATTTCTCAGCTCTCCAGAGCTAATGAATGACATCACCGCGTCACGCGACAACTCCGTCACGGCACTATGACAGCATCGCAGGGCTAACAACGTTGCACTCGCCGAGATCGCACTTAACACAGCGACCATTAATGCCTTAATTTTCTTGAAAGCAGTTTTAAAAGACTTTTCCGTTCTAAAACTTTCACATGAAAGGCGGTGACAAAGGAATAGAAAATCTTGAGAGTCGTTGCTTGTTTATAATCTTTTAACGAGTACAAGTAATCGTTTAAAAACCTAGAAAAAAACGACTTCAAAATACGCAATTCGTTTACATAGATGGCATATTTTTCCAGTTATTTTTTATATAAAGACCAAAATACTGAACTGAACAAAATTTCTATGGAACCGCCCTTTCAAACAAAAAAAAATAAATAATCAAATCTGTCCAGGTGTCTTCGAGTAATCGGGGAACATACATAAAAAATAATCTTCCGTGAGGTGAAATTATTTTTAGGCCATGATGGTTAATTTATCTGAATCACAAACGAAATATCGGGCTCACGAGCCGCAGTCACATCATCATCACCATCATTATTTTGTACATTGGATTAAATTACCACCAGTAGTATGCAGGCAACACTGTTTTGATAAATATACAAACATCACTGTGTTCCGATGGAAAATGCTTCTAGTGAGATAGAGCATAAGATTTTATATCTAATATCTCAAAGTGCACAGAGTGAGCTTCATGAGGTGAGTAATTTCCTTTTCTTTCTTTGATGTTAAAAAACTGCAGCAACAATCGATGGAATTTGTCAAGGGAGCGAAGATATGCACTTTTCTGATATACTGTCATACGAAGTGGTATAGTTATAGTTGCGGCAAATTAAAAGTTAACGACTACGATAGGATAGGGATAGGATAATTTGAACAAGCTACATGCATGCCCGATGTAATTAAATTACTTAGTTACACTATAAATGTACTTATTACAAGTACATTTATTTCATTATAAAACATACCTACATGTCATGTACTTGTAAGCATTTTTTTAAAGTTGTGAATAGAGCTACTCTACGTCATCCACTGTTCCTAAGGGGAACGGTGCGGAGGCGTCCAAGAGCGTTCAGTATTCAGAGTATCGCAAATGTAACTTTCGGTTCTTTTCATGGGTAAAGTATGTTGGCGGCAATCCATAATGGGATCGCCATTATTCCTGCCATTAATTCGCTGGCTCGTGCATTAGGGAGTGGGGCAACTGCCAGTCTGGCTTGCGGCCGTGGCGCGTGGGGAGAACTCTACAATACAACACTTACTTAGCAGCCACTTGTATACTTACCCATTTCGAAATATACCTAGTAATATTTCATAATGTACCGACTATTTATGAGTTATCTCATATTAACCTCAACAGAATCAGAATGTTTTACAGTTTTTGGATGCAATTTTTTTTAGTGTAGATGATTTTACTATCAGATATAACTGAATATTAATGGCTCTTTGTTCAGTATACTTGGCTTACTTGTACTTACAACAGATATCATGTTCTAATACATAGTTTTATGTCCACACGCTAGAGGGCGTCGAAGTTCAGATATTTATGCGAATAAAAAAATCATTCACTTATTGATTCTCTTCGTTAACTTTAGATGCTCGCTTCTCTCGTTAATTTAATAAAAAATATTACTATTAATTAACATTAACTACATATTTAACACACAAAAAAATACTCGAATAAGGCATCAAATAAATTCATAATTTTCCACTAGGTAATCATTTGACTGAAGTTATTTTTTATGTTGAAATCCATGTTTTAATAAAAATATTTAAAACGTAAGTAGTCTTTTATTTCCAAAGAGTATAACTTCAAGACGTGAGATGGATGTTATTTATATAATTATATTCGACTTGGATAGGACCGCAGGTGTTATGAGCCTTTCTTTTTCTTAAGTAAATTCTCAAAATATCTAATCTATAATTATGATTCGTTAATGTTTGGTAAGTATCCAAAACTAAAATTAATTATTTCTGATATATAATTAATCATTTACACGTGTTCTAATCGAATGCGCTTTACGATCAAAACATTCAAAATTACTTTTGTAGCTATTTAAATTAAATTCAATTACACTGTTTCAATAATGCATTCCTAATTCACGGATAAATTGAAAGTTCAAAACAGTTAATGAAGTCGGCACAAACCATTCAGACTTTGTAAAAATTAATTAACATCGGTATAGAGGAAATAAATCCTTCATTTCCCTGCGCAGATTGCATAAAAATAATCAAATAAGTGGCATGGACATTACTCAAGCTCGCGTTGCAACCGCGGGTGAGAGAGAGACGGCGTTAGAGCTCTCGCTCGCGCCACCACCCTCCTCCTTCCTGAAAGAAAAACTCTCGAAAAACTAATTACAAGTTGTAATTGAAATTTTGCGTGTTATATAATCGGATACTTGAGCCGTGAGTAATGTATAAATGCGCCGGGGAGATGAATGGACGGCCGGCCCGGCGACCGACCCGGCGGCGGACGGCCGGCGCCCGCCGACGAGATAGGCGGCCTCCTCAATTTTTGGATTAAGCAACTTTGATACAATAATTCTCAACAAGACATTACAATTTCCTAACTTTTTAAACTTCTAATTTTATAATGACAAAACAAGCCCCGGCAAGTTTTTCAATTACGCTGCCAATTTGGTATTCAATCAACGGACGGTTTCGTATTCCAATCGTTTTCAGTTATCGTGCTCGGCTCGACATGCTTATTTATGTTTCCCTACACGAATAGGCAGTATAATAACAACACATACAAATAAATACTCACACTGGAACGTTTTACACCTATCTTTTCTACACTGCACAACTGGTGTAATAAAAGACAACATTCCATCTCTTTAAACAGGCATTTTTAATTTAAACCCCCTTCGGCGTCAACAAAAACGGTATCACAATAGCAACAATCTAGGAAGCGATCTAACTGTATAAACACGCGAATAATGCGCAATCAAAAGGGCAGCGGGCAACCACTGGAGGGCTATGCAACTTAGCACACGAGCTGGTGACAGGTTTTATTACTTGTCCATATTGATCTTGATTGTTCGCTCAGTGAATTAAGAAGAATTATCTATGCTATAATCTTAAATTTTCAAGGGGGAAAAGATATCTTTCAGATCGAACACGATTCTCGGTCACATTATTAACATTAGTTAAGAGACGGTATGGTCGAAGATGGAGCTCATAGGTGGACAATCGATAGAACTATCAAATGTTGAAAAAGTTGAATACTATTTTATACTCACAATTTATTTTTATGTATATGCAATAAGCTAAAATCTATCAAACTAAATTACTTAGATTATGCAAAAAAAAAATTACATAGACATACACTCGAAATATTTCTTATTTTTAGTCAGATCAACATAATTTGGTATTCTGTAACAATTGTAACAATTAAGCTGCTTATACCTTATAGCTAGATGATGAATATAACAGCTTGGGTGTCACAGCAGTGACTTTTAAAAACCATTAGTTATTTTATTCCAATTTAATGTGTAATTATCACACTTTAGCTATAATTTTGGTTAATATTAGGTCAATTTTTACGAGTGATAGCACCTACCCGCGCTCCCTGTCTACAAGCCTCAGGAGAGCGTACCCTCTCCCTCGACATTTTCGTGGCCGTTTTTGCGAATTACAATTTTGATTGCATCGCTTGGAAACAACTACCCTCCGCTCTGGTAATTATCGCTTGGTACCTGCAATGAATGCCGACGGTGTGGGGTGGCTATATATCAAACCTAACCATAGACAAGGGAAATTGTGTAAAGAGGATAAGCTAAGTAATTTGTCTCGTAGAATTGGTAAAGCAGTGTCAAATGATCAACTTGTCTCCTTCAGCAATATCAATAATTTAATTAATTAATTTAATTTAATTTTATCAATGGTTTAAAAAAATGTACATTTTCGCAAAGGTAAATAAAGCTATCAGAGTGTGATAGAAATAGGTATTGAAATAGGAAGCTTATTTTTTTATGAATAAGTACTTTCGAACCGTTAATCAAAGACTCTAGAGATCATGAATTTAAATTATTAAAATAATATTTAAAAAATATATTTAAAAACAAGCTTTTATTTAAATGCTCTAAAACGAAGAAAATAAATTTTATATTGATATAAATAGAATCGCGAGAACATAAACATATTTTTTTTTCAAAAGAACAAACTAACTTTAATTCTAAGCAAATGATAAGAACGCGTCTAAGTCTTTTGTTGGTATTAAATATTACTTAGTAGATAGGTACGATGTTGTTTGAAATCTCGCGACAAGCTTTTATTTATATCAATATAAAATGTATTTTCTTCGTATTAGAGCATTTAAATAAAAGCTTGTTTTCATTTTTTTTTAATTTATTATTGTATTTACTAGACTAAAAAAATAGTGCTTGTCAAGACTATTCAAACGAGTCCAAACTCGACGGTTTTATCTTGTTTAGTTTAGGAGTTCCTATGGCCACCTTCCGACGCCATCTTGAGACCCTGGCTGTCATGTAGCACAAGAGTTCTTGTCAAGACTATTCAATCGAGTCCAAACTCGACGGTTTTGTCTCGTTTAGTTTAGGAGTTCCGATAGCCCCTTCCGACGCCATCTTGAGACCAGCTTCATGGTACCATATTAATGCATTGTCACCGAAGTTACGTAAGTAAACCAAATTTCAACCTATTCTAACGACAGGAAGTGGTTCTAATTTAACTCGCAAGATTTGTCCCACACATACCAACAGGGCAAGTAGAATAAAAGCTTTTAAAAATAGTATTTATGTTGTCTAAAAACGGTACTCGTTAAGCAACCCGCCAGTACTTAGACCGGCTGGTCTCGACGGACGTCTAGGAGATTATTTATCTATTTTTAGTAGATTTGTTAGAGTTATTTTATTCAGTTCAGTAAGAGGACTAAGCAAAATTTAGCGCTTTTGCTGAATGAAATAAATAAGGACAAAGTTCTGTAGAAGTAGAGTGTATACTGTTTTATACTTGTCGATAGAATAGCCGAAGTTATAGTTTTTTTTTTGTGACAAACAAAGACACTCAGTGACAGAAAAGAGTTTTCTCTTCAAAGCATATCGACTAGTTAGACCAGTCGTTTCCAAAGGACTAGCCCTTTGAATACGACTGATGAGTTGACTGAAAGACAAGCTTCCAGTCAACTCAGTCATCTCGTCGAACGTTAAATATCCTATGCGATCAACCGAAATCTTTTCGGGGAAAAAATACATAGCTCGTAGATAAATTAAAAATATGACCAAATATTGATAACATGGATCCATATATCTGCAGTGTCGGCATGTTCCATCTTCGGCCACAAGGCCATAACATAGTTTTTCACCAGGCAAATGTGTCCGAACACAAACTCACAAAAAAAGTATTGTTATGATTACTTCTCGCTATTCCATAGTATCCGTCTGTAATTCGGTCAAGCCATCATAAAAGCACTCTTGCGAGGGGCGAGGCGCGAGGTGCGGGGGAGGGGGGAGAGGCGTGTAGTGACGGAAATGGGAAAGCATTAACGGATGTGTCAGAGCCGCGTCACCCGTGAGTGCTACTCTACTGCCGATGCTGAGTAAACACTTATAGCCGAATGTACACGAGTATTATATTTGTATTTAGTTAAAGATTGTTTTATTTCATTGATAGGCGCTCGCTTGAATAATAGCTAGCGTGTAGTTAGCTTGTAAAACATCCCGTTTCTGGGCGGGGGTTAAAAAGCAAAATAAATCAGACAAGTATGGTTCTAATTCACGCACCAAGAAATACATACCTATTATTGTCGAAGATTTTTGCCTGAACAAAATATTTTTCATTTTTTTTTAGGTTTCACGATTCTTGTTTTTTTCTGTTATTAATGCTGTCATAGGTACTTATGCTAGATTACCAGAAAGCTCTAACTAAAAGACTGTAAATCAGGCACATTAATTCCACTATAAGACGTAGCTAGGGTTGCCACCTTTTTTTCTACAGTTAAAGTACATTGTACAATTAATTTTTCTTTATTATTATGTTTAAAACATATTTTTTATTGCTTTTTGCAGTTTAGAAACGTAAACAAAAAAAATACGACCAAACTTTTTAAAATCCCAAAGAAATCAAATCATGCGAAATAAAGTATTTTCGTATACTGTATTGTTCTCATAAAGTATAGAGTACAATTACCTGAAATAACGTATAATACTTTAATAGAAAGTACGGGTGGCAACCCTAGACGTAGCCCCCCATGCATTTCCAAAAAGACCTGTTGGAAGCGGATTGCATCCAGGTTCTATCATCGTCAACGTAGATCTAACATATACCTCTGTTCTAAAGAAAAAGAAACTGGTAAGATTATTGTTCTTGAGAATTGAGACAAAGACCCCGACTGCGTAAAAAGAAGGATTATGTTTTACGAGTGTATGTATGTATGTTTCTATATGACAGCCTACAGCCTAAGCGGCTTGACCGATTTTTCCGACCGAGTTCCAGGGAACCACCGGGGCATTCGGCGTCGCCACTCGCCGACGGCTCGCCACAAAGTCCCCCTACAGTTACAATATGTTGTTATTAATTAAATTGTGGTAGGTAAAATCTTTACAGTTTGTGTTTTGTAAATTGTTTTAAGCTATATTTATAATAACAAAATATTATTAGTAATATTATTTACTAGCCTCGTAGCTTAGTTGGTAGTATGTCTGCCTGCTAAGCTATAGGTCATGGGTTCGATCCCCACCCAAGGCAAAGTTTTTTTTAATATGAATTAATCGGTTTGCGCTTGACCGCCAACTCGCCTGATGTTAATCGACGTAGCGTTTTGTGATGAGTATGGATGTTTGTTCTGTGTCTGGTTTGTCTGTCTAGTTTGGGCATTATATGTCGGGTGTTAAGTGAAATGTTCACCAATATTTATTATTATTAATAATTTATTAAATTAGCCTTACTTTGGAGCAGTGATTTTAATTTGGTTTTAAGTGTTAGTGAAGTAACATCGAAAGTCGTCGCCTCATTATTTCTGTTATTAGAACTTGTGTAGTAAAACAAGGAGAAACAGAGAGAACCGCCCCGTACTATGGCAGCAATAGATATAGGGGTAGAGTTTCCAAACAATCAAGTGATTGCTGCTAATCCACTTACGGCACCCGCCCGCGCCGCCGACACCGCGACAAAAACAGCCTGATTGGATATTTTAAACCAAACTGATTTATGAATTTGTTATCTTCTTATCACACTGATATTATAAATGTGACTGATTTGAGCGTGTATGAACATAGAGTATAGACAGAGGTGTGCGAGCGAAGCGAGCATGATTTTTTTTCGACGTTGCCAATAAACTGAATTAATGACAAAATAATAAAATGTTATTAATAATGTAATAATGTTTAGCACATTGTGGCGATTTTTCTTACAACTTTAACTAAAAAGTAATTATAATTACTCTAATTATAATTTTTACATTTAAAAATAAAAATTACTATCAGATAACAATGCTCCGCCTGCCACCAGTTAAGAATCACTGTTCTGAGCTATTAATATAACGTTTTGTTAGAAACAAAAAATAATAAATGTATCGACAAAACGTGTACGTACCTATTTTTAAACTAGTAAAAAATACAAATGAATAATAAAAACATAATCAAAATAGTGACAAGACACATGACACACAAGATTAGAACTAGTCAAGTGATAAATTAAAATAATAACTACAAAATACTTTCGAATGTTTCTTATTTAAATTCTAATTTGCAAACTTCCGTTATTAAAGGCTTTAACATTAAGTCGGTATTCGCTGTAATTACAGGAGCCGTTGTAAAGGCGAATATACATTGCCAAAAAAGTTAAAATTAGTAAAAATTGTGATTTATATGCAGGCCTACTGAAAGAGCCAGGAATTTTCCACAAATGAAAACTGCGGTTGCGTTGAAATAGGGTTGCAGTTTCAAATTACTTGTTTATATATATATATAGATAACGGAAGTGATCTATGTTTAATTTTATACAAAAGACAATCTGTGCCTCGTAGATTGACTCGCGTAGTAGCAGTAGCATAATGAAAAACTATGGTTATGGTTGAATGATATCAATGATAAAAAAAAAGTGTATGGTTTCAAATAAAAATAAGAATTTTCCTAATCAGTTTATAAATGACGAAGATTTCCGTTAACAAACATTAATCGTTTTTTGCTTTCGTTACGCTTGATATGCTATTGAATGTACGTTTTTATGAGAAATTATGCGCAAAATAGTATAAAATAAAGTAATAAATAGGGAAATATATGATTTTTCTTTACTCGGTCGCCAGTATTAAGTGATAACTGAATAAAACTTTTTTTAATGAATGTTGAACTCCATTTTAAATTCTAGACGGTAATATAAAAACATACATACATACATACCCACATATATACAAACATACGTAAGTACACTCGTAAAACGTAGCTCTCCTTCTTGCGCAGTCGGGTAATTATCTAAATTACCCGACTGCGCAAGAAGGAGAGTTACCTCTAGCACCTATTTTTTTTTGAAGTCGGTTGAAAAAAATAAACTATCTGTGTATGTCGTCTATTTCCTGTCATACGCCTACGCCGTGTTTCCTTGAACGATAAAGTGCTAGTTCTATGTGAACGCAACCTTACGGCTCTCGGAATTTATACAGAGCGGCGCGGTAGCTGGCAAGTGCCAACTTGTGTTATTAACTCACTAGTTTCACGCCTACTTTCACTATCCTGCGGCCGCATTACTGCAAATTGTTTAGAATATTCAATTAAGAAGTTGATGAGGCTGCCCGGACAAATGGTTGCTAACAGCAACCAATTCGTGTAGTGAGTATCGATTGTAAATTATATTATCATTAAGCAAATACATTATTGTTATTATAATATATACCTACGTGTTGCGATCGAAAATCCGCCGTTTCGTTAAATGACCGGCGTTCAATTGGAAGCCTGCGATGCGACGATTTAAATTTCAATGTTAGTCTTATTGTTGAATTCTACTTACAATATTCGCCCAATGATCTGCCTAGGCTGTTCATTTGAATGCCGGTCAGCCCAGACAATTTGACTAAAGGAATCATTTCAGGATTCATACATTTCGTGGAGACATACATGAGTAAATATAGTTTGTCTGTAATCACAATAATAAACAAACTAATAAGTAATTTAAATTGTTTTCCATTTTTAGGGTTCCTTATCTCAAAAGGAAAAAACTAAACCCTTATAGGATCACTTTGTTGTCCGCGTCTGTCCATCTGTCCGTCCGTCGGGGTGTCAAAAACTGTATCTCAGGAACGCGTAAAAGCATCGAGTTGAAATTAAAACCATATACGCAGACACTTACATAGTCTCTTGCTGTAGAGGGAAAAATATAACTTTTATGAAAAAAAGTTAGAGCCGAATATGTTGCAAAAAGCGCATATTTCGACATTCGCAAGGGAATCAAAACCTTTGGGGTACTTCCCGTTGACCTATAACTGTGAAATTTGGCAAGAAGCATTATACATTATACTACGCATAAAGGAAAAAATCCGAAAACTGTACATTTTTAATTTAATCACAAAAAATAGGGTCCATTTGCAAGGAAGGAGGGTCCACATTTTAAAGTGCCTTAACCGTTTAATGTGGGGTATCCTAAGAAAGAGCTTTATTAGCATAAGCTAAAACAGGTATTTTAAATATTTTTACGATGTATATTTTTCGGTTTATGAAGGAAAATATAAAAAAAATATATGATTTCCCCCTTTTATTTAGTTTGTACGGAACCCTCGGTGGGCGAGTCTGACTCGCACTTGTCCGGTTTTTTTTATTTTAAATACATTTTACTCCGGATTTGTGATAAAAATTTAAATAAACGCATAAAATTACTAGGACGCTACTTGTGTTTCATACTTCCAGAAGTACACAACAGTAGTAAAACAGAGATTTGTATAGGCACCTAATCAATCCAATGTATCGACGGTACGAGACCTCACATAGCCCTCATAACAAAAGTAAATAAAACAGTACGAACAAAACTCAATAAACCATTGGCACTCAGAGCAAACAATACGCCTATAACAAGAATGGATTGTTGTTACTGACTTAGCTTAATTAAACAAGCCAGAGTCGACACTCAGACGCATAATACTGCTAATTAAATGGGGGTTTACAGAGATCCGAAAAAGAGCCACTCAAACACGCTTAGCCGGTATTATTACAGTGTATTCAGAAGGCTCGCTCGGCGCGCGGCGCTCGGCAAACAGGCCCTCGTCGCGAGGGTGCTGCTCTCAAGTTTCGCGTTTAATTAGACAGATAGAGGCACGGACGGGCCTTATTAGTATTGTCTACGGGGGCCCAATTAACACCCCCCCTCTGCCGCACCGCCGCGGCCGCCAGTCCGCTCCGGGAGGCTTATATAGAAATGCTAGTTCAGTATGTCCTCACTACAGAATAAGTGAGTATGCGAAACCAATTAGAATATCATTTTTGCGTCCTCATCTGCGCATATAGAAATACTGTTTTAATATGCCTTGAAATTTAATTTACTTGGGTAGAATTTCTAATTTAAAAACCTTTAATGTAACGGGAATCTCCATTCAATTTGTTCATCCATTTGTTTATAAATCAACTTTTTTTTCTTTCGCGAATTAGTTCCGTCTTTTATCAATCGCTATAGTGCAGTTACAAGCAAGAAAAAGCGTCATATTTTCTTGGTGGATATTCCAAAATCCCGAAAAAAGAAATGAAATAATACCGCATTTGTGGTATGAACTGCTAGATAATAATAATGAACCATGAAAAATATTTTTCGAGTAAGTACATCTTTCTTGACCTACTAAGGCCTTTTATCTTGGATATATTTAAAATTCCCAGTGAATTAATTTTTCCTAGGTTCAAATTCTTTGCTTAGCATCAGGTGGATTAGTAGTCTGTCTTGCAAAAAAAAAGTGACTTAGAAATTCAATACAAATATTGAGGTATTGATGTCGTATTTTTAATGATAATTGTTATAAAACGCTAATCAACTTAGCCTCAGAATTGGTCTCAATCATACTAGGTATTTTATATTCTGTGACGGGAACCTTCTGAAATAGCATTTATATACACGCGTCCGGGAGGCACACTTCGTTTTAATAATCAGGGGATGCTTCGTTAGCTGAATAATAGGATCGGGTGTCGCCGATCATTCTCGTCAGCTCTATCGATACGGCTGAGTGGCGAGCCTGCCGAGCTACAGGTGTGGCCGTTTGTCAGCTCGCTAATTAAAACCTTTATGAATATCTTCATTAGCACCGCACTTACGTAAGCCGCTTTGTTAAATTACCACAGTATACTCTGTGTACCAATTTTATTGATTGTGTGACATGAATGAGGTAGCAATATTATAGACTATTTTTCACATATTCATTTTAACAAAGTAGGTATGTAAGTTTTTTTATTCGCCTGCGTTTCCTCCTGTTTGGGAATTGGGAATCAGAGTTCTTTGTATGACTTAAAAATATTTTCCACTAATAGTACATATTATAATTATGTGTACATTTTTGCAATTACAAAATTACAATTTGCTATTTAGACATCTCTGTTTTTAATAATATTTTTTGTGTTATTCAAAACAACATGCAATGATAATTTTGAAGGACATTTTTGATTCTCCGCCAACTATGATTTGACTTTGATAATTCTTTTTTTGTTTGGTAGGTAATAGTTCAGAGGTAGGCTCATATGAATTTTAACAAAATCGGTTCGGTACCAAAATCGGTTTCGGTTTTTATACCAAATAACTGATAAAATGTCATCCAAGTAAACGAAATTGCGAATTTTCAAGTCGGTTGCTTCAATTTATTAAGCTATAATTATTTATCATTAAAACCTACGTAATAAATTACATTTATTTTGCTATTACTTAGGCTAGAGTGAATAGATATCTTCTAGATCGACGAACTTCAACCTCGGCTTCACCGTCACGAGTTGGTGGTCAATCGTAAATCTATCTTACGTAAAAAAATGTACACTTAATTAGTGAAGACAAATTTAAACATACTCGTACGTCGCACAACAAAATTGGTAAAGTCGTTTAGGAGGTTGCAGATAACATAGAAATCTATACATACTAGGTAGGTACATATCCACAACATACCCATATACTAAATACTTATATAGAACCAAAAAACGTTACCCTCCTTATGTCCAATCGCAGGTTCGAATCAAACCTTAAGTCGAATTTTTTGAATTATCAGCAATATTACCAATCCAAACGTAGTGACATTAAAATATAGAAAAAAAAAAGCGCAGTAAATAAGAAAATAAGGTGTAACTAAGACGTACCTATGCGCATTTAAAGTCATCTTTTCAATTAATTAAGAAAAGCAAAGTAATGGGCAATTATTTTGTGTAGTCGGTCGGTATGAGGATATTAATTAATTAGTAACGAGCTCAGGACGCGAGCAAATTGCGCTATGAGTCTTGCGAGCGTGTTCCATCCTCGCCATAAAACTCTCATTACAGGCAGCGGCCGTTTCTCTCGCTTATTAACTCCGCAACCACGTTGTCAATTAACGGTCAACTCGCTGATACTAGCTTAAGGTGGAGCTCAACGCGCGCAGCTATCTCTCTCGCGCATCATAACCTTTTTAAACATATAAAACATTGCTTAGGGACTTTGATAAATTAATGATATAATAAATGTGAGAAATGAATTGGTTTATTTAGATATGAGAAATATTTAAAAAAAATAAGATATCTATTATACTGGCGACGGAGTAGTAATAAAACATTATAGTTTCCTACGCCTCAGTAATTTTAAAAGGTATCAAAAAAAAATGTATTCCCTTTGATAATATAATTGATTTCTCCTATATTTTTTTGATTGACTCGATGATTGTATATGTTTAAAAAAATTGTGTCTCGCGAGAAAGATAGCTGTGCGCGTTGAGCGCATCCTTAAGACGCTGTAGGTAATTAGTAAACATTTGTCCTGTTCACACGTATCAATTAAAAAAAATATTACTCTGCGGATTTAAAATCTGTTATAAGCTAGAATAACATACCAAATGTAAATACATAAAGTTTAATTCAGTTACAAAAAATGGTCTCTTACACAACAAATCTTTTTGTGTTTTAGTTTTTGTGTAAAAATTTTTTTCGTTCAACAAGTATAATTTGTGGAACGGTTTTGTAATATTATTGATTAAGAGTATATCATATCATTATTTCGAACACAAGAAATGCATGCCTGGTCAGATTTCTTAAAGACATTTTGCGGTTTGCATCAAGTATCTTCTTCTTCTTGCCACTCGTAGAAGGTCGTCTGTCCACCTTGTGGCTTGTCTTCCTACGCTGTGCTTGCCGGTGCGTGGTGAGTCTTCATGCTACGTGGCTGCTCACTGCCATTTCAACTTGCTAATAATAGGTACATGTACAATTTTAGGTTAAACATTTTTCATAAGTTCATTCATGACATCCTGTTTTTTGAATTAATATTTATAAAAATTAAACAGCTTTAAAAATAACTATATATTTTACATAATTTTAAGACCTAATGTTTGAAACACTTTGCTCTATTGGTATGTAATGTGATATGGAAAATATATCTACATAAAAATTAAATATTAATTAACGATTGTATGATTTCAAAATGTTGGAAAGCATGAGTGAGACAAAAAGTTGCGAACTATTTTTGAACTATAATTTGCTACAACGAACACCTTAAATAAACTACACAGTTTTATACATTCGTTATACTTCTTCATTAAAGAAGGTGTAGTTAAACATATCTCCTAATATGGTCACCTTCCTGTAGCGATAGTAGTCGTACAAGAATTACCGATTTTTTCAGACACGCCATATTCATGTCCGTGCATATCATAAGAGTTAAATCTTCGTATTTATTTTTTGTATGTTGAGCAAGCGTGTTCTCTCTACCACTGACCTCTATGCATTGAATGGACTGGCGACTCTGCCGACCCTGGGTCAATTTTTATATGTAAAAATATTATTCACTGATTCATAACTACTTTTTGAAAAGTAATATTTAATGCATTTTCAAAATTTTATTTCATAACCAGCTGCGAAAACAGATTATTTTTTCATCTTTTCATAATCAGGTATTACTTTTACGTAGCTTTTTCGAGGTTTTGTATTTTAGCCTGTTACTAAAATACACGGTACGGATATAAACAAAAAATAAACATAAGTTTTGCAGCTAATTACGAAATGAGAACAAAGTGTTTTTGTACCTAATTATGAAACAAAGTTATGAATGTGAATTAAATATTCCTTTTCATTACTAGTTAAAATCAATTAAAGGAACTTATTTCATAACTACATATGAAAAACAGTTGAAAATGACTGAAGAGATTGGAACTACGCGATATAAGGAATTGCATCTCTCAGTATTGTAGGACTGGTAGCTTGCCAAATTATGTCCATATTATCTATTTTATGATCGATATTTTGACGTTATATCTACGATGAGAGCTGATCGAAAGTGAGATGTCGAATATTAGCCTCTTTTTTGGGAAGTCAGTTAAAAATGTAACATCTGCACGGCACCCTTACATCCGTCAATTGTCATCTGAGACATTCGCAGCAGCGATTTGTATAACCTATAGGTACTTTAAAAATATTCTACGGACACTTGCATGTTGCGTTTTAAAATGTGCTTAGGCATCATTTACATCAAAGAAGCCGTCCAGTCATAACAAAAAATAGATGTCAATGTTTTTGACCCATTAATTTGCGTGCCAAAATGCACTCGCATGCCCCTACCACCTCGCATGACTTCGCCGCACTAATAACTTTTTCTCAAAACACTAATGAATAGGTTGCACCTTATTACTGGGCACGTTCTACCACTCAAGCTGTGGCCTTATGGGGGAGAAGGGGGTAGCCGTCGGCGCCAATCTTACAACTTACCATTAAGTAATTTTCATCAAGATTCATGTTTTGCTTAATGAACTTTTGGTGTTAAAATACACTAGCTGTGAACGACGGTTTTACCTGCGTGGTGGCGAAAAAAAATGATGATATTGAAATGTTTTGCAAATAACGAGTTTCATAACGAATCTCGAGGTTACTCGTATAGGAATCGATAACCTCCTCCATGGTTGAAACCACTTAAAAGTGCTAAAATTTTATATACCAAATATAGCATTGACATATTTATCAGAGATTGGCATAGCATCTTTCTCGCGCTGCTGGCTGATAAAACTGCCAAAATATAATGACATTACTGCAATTCCCATAAATGACTAGGCGGTATGATAAATCGCTCTTCTGAAAGGATTGAGGAATAATTACCTCTAATAAAAAAACTGAAATATCCAATTAGTACATATAAATCCTTGGAAATAACCGATTTCAAAATGCGCATTTTTGTTCTGAAAACCAAACGTACCTATATTTTGAGCATTCATGCTTACCATCGAAGACTCCTTCTGCGGCGGCGTCATTCGCCCTCTTCCCTAACACAATGGATGAGGAGGCCGATGGCTGGCACATGTGTCATACTCGTGATCGGGTGCTGCTTGCGGGTTGCTGGTCTGCTCGTGTTATACACACAACATAGTAATAAGTTACTAATAATCTTCCCGTAACGATATGTAGTTAACAATAGTTTGTAATTCTGACAAAGATCACAGACCCTGGTGTTTGTGGAGCTAAATATTAAATAAAAAATAAATAAAAAAAACATATCAGTTTAATGAAGATAACTGACAAAAAATACAGTCTAAGTATTAACTTCCATCTTTTTGAAGTCTGTAAAAAATACGTAGCCGCGTCCTTGAATCCGCGAGTTTTAGTTAAAATTATATCGAACGGTTTTCTTTAGCTTCACCTGTTTGTTTTTTTGTTTGTTTGCGTCAAATTTAGTAATTGAAATTTTACCCCCTTGCAGTTGACGGATCGATCTGAAATTTGGTATACACCTTTAGTCTTGATGACAATACAATTTAGTATATTATGTATTATTGTAAATCCAAGATGGCCGCCGCCACAAAATGGCGGATTTCATATTTTAACACAACCCCCACAATATGGGTATCAAATGAAAGGACTTTTCTAGTAAAATACAGTAAATACATTACCTGCATCCTGCATCTTTCTTTTCAATAAAACCGTTTAACTTAAAAAGTTTTTTTAAGTAATTACTTGTTATAAAAACGGAGAAGTTTACATTATGTCTTGAATTAATACCTATTCTGTATTTTAATAGCATTATTTAGCAAGAAGGCGTGTAATGAGCGTAAACTGAACCCCTTTCTAATGAACTCTACACAATACGCCTTTAATTTATGTCGAAGTGCCATAACTCGAGTTCACATCGATAGACGTGTCATTCAACCAGTCATTATTACCATGTTTGATATCGACGGTTTTTATTCCTGTTTTCTAACGAACATCGAGGTTTCTCGTAATTGAACACTGACATTTATTCACCGACTAATGCCACTGGTGGTTACGAGTAGATAGATAAACTCTTTATTGACGCACCTTAAAAATAACAAAAAAGTACAAGAGGAAATAATGTAACACTAGTGTAACAACGGCCGGCCTTACCGCTAAAATCGATCTCTTCCAGACAACCATGGAATGGAACGGTTGTAATTTTTTTTTGTCATCCCTGTTTATATAAGCTGTCCCACTGCTGGGCGCGGGCCCTCTTCTCATTGTGAGAAGGGTCAGGCCATAGTCTATCACGCTGGCCAAGTGCGGGTTGGCAGACTTCACAGATCTTTCAAGATCTTTGAGAATATGGTGTATTTCTATTGGTGTATTTGTGGAGGTGGTGGTGGTATTAGTTCTTATATTTATTATGAAATATATTAGTTTTAGCCCCCCGACCAAAAAAGAGGGGTGTTATAAGTTTCACGTATGTATCTGTGTGTCTGTTTGTGGCATCGTAGCTCAAAAACGAATGGAACGATTGTGATCTAGTTTTTTTTTTTTTTGGTTGAAAGAGGATATTGTCGACAGTGTTATTAGCTACGAGTATGTTTCATCGAAATGGGATTTCTCACAATATTCGCCATATCTTGAAGCCATTGTTGCATGTACCGACCTATCGGTACGCAAGTCCAACAGCTAACAACCTACAGAACTATCATCATTTAAAACGTCAGAGATTTTAGGACACGTGCATGTAGCTTTCCTAATTCGGGCAATAAGCTCTTATTTGTTTGGGAAAAGCCAATCCAGATCTAAAATATTGAGGTCAGATTACGTGACCGTTGTACACATTCTACGAGATTGTCTATACGGAAAATGTTATGCACATGACATTTAATTAGAGAACGCTGCTATCGAGTTACATTATGTGCTTAGAGTTCAGACGTATAAGGAATTAATGTAATTTACGCCATGTTTAATGGAGCTTTTATACGGGACCGGTGATCTCACTAGAGTTGCCGTCAGGAGTAGTGGTTTTAGCGAAAAATACCAGAAAACGTCACTTAACTTTAAGCATTCCTCAACATATTTTGTTAACTTCTCGCTTACACGGAATTACACTTGCGGAAAGAAGACAGAGAATTTAAGGCGATGGTTAAAGTTAAGTAAGTAACGTTTTTCGGTAAGGCCCTTAAGCGGTTAGCGATTGCTCATCACTGCTATGACAAATAAACAAATTTTAACGTATTTATCTCGTATATTTCACATAATTTTATGACCTGACTATATATTTTCTTATGTTAAAATTTGTTTAATTTCAATCAGTAACGATTGCAAAAACTTTAGAAAACACTATACCTACCAATTCAATTATTCGCCTATATTATTTGACATTGAAAATAATACCTATCTATAATGTAATTGTAGCTAATATAATAATAGCAAGAGTAACTCTGTCTTTTTCTGTTTGTTACTATTTCGTAATGAAATGGCTGAATCGATTATAATGAAATAGAATGAGAAGATAGCCCGAGCACAACGGTGCAACAGGTAATACAAAAAATATTGATAATAAACATTGCATAGCAAATTGATAAAAAACATTGTTTGATTCTTTCCGAGTCTGTTGTTGTTGTTTCAAAATTAATGTATGTTAATTCTTCACCATTGTCGAATATTAGGCACTGAAATCACAAAACAGAGATAGTATCTCTGTTTATCTCTGTTTTGTGATGAAATACCGTTCAACAAATATCTAATAAAAATTACAAACATAAGGTTTTCACGAATCTTGGAATTTTCAAAGCTAGATATCTTCTAGATCGACGAGCTCCATCCTCGGCCACACCGTCGCTTAACATCAGGCGAGTTGGTGGTCAATCGTAGATCTATAATGTATAAAAAAAATTATTACTCATTGAAAAGAAACAAATTTAACAGATTTGTCGCGTATATTTTACATAATTTTATTACCTAACAATTATTTTTATTTTATGTCATCAAATCATGTAAAATATACCTATGCGATAAATCCGTTTTTTTTTTTTCATTTCAATGACAAACATAATATGGCGCTTGATTGCGGCAACTCTAGTGATTACCAGAGCCATAAGAAGTGCAGTTCTGCGGAGTGCGGGCTGGTCAACCAATTTAATTTACAAAGTCGTCGGTCGAGATGAAGGCCATCGGCTTTAACGATGACAAGCTCGATGGATGTCTGTCACGGATTTAAGCACTTAATCCATTACAAGACAATTCCAACGGGCTAACGAGTCGATAAATATTATATACAAATAAAACTCACTATAATGAGTTTATAACTGAAATTTGTTATATTTGAGAAGAAGTAGGTTGTAATTAGTATTAACTAAGATATAAATAACTTTTTATGGCATTTTTATGCAACTGCGCTACTAGACGAAGTACTCGCCAGATTTCAAGCATCAGCCAGTGCAATTCTATCCGGAACTTTTAATTTTAACAATTCGAACACTGTGCAATTAAAATTCACAATGCACTACGCTCATCACTCTCGTCACGAGCTAGAGAGATCAAGTAATTGACTAAAAGATTCTGATATATTGGCAAATCTCACCTTCAAACCATTCTGCAGCTTCGCTATACGCATCCTGGTATCCAGCTTCCTCAGACTTGAGATGCGCAGCCTAACGTTGAGTGTTGTACTTCCTTAGATGGACTCTACTAAAGAGTCCTATCATACCATATAAACTAGGATGATTTGATTACTATAGGTTAGTTGCTTATACGGGTTATGAAAATAATAGTAGCATTGACGAAGTATTAAATAATTCTCAGTTGTTCCTATATAATATAGCTAATCTAATAATAAAGGCTAGTCCAGATTGCGCGCTCGCGCCGGATGTTCCCAGTGTCTCACAGCTCTTCCTTTCTCGATCCTAATTACAGATAATGGAACCACGTGCCTTTCCATCTTCTTTATTTTGTTTGCGCTTGACCGCCAACCAGTCTGTTTTTAAGCAACGTTGTGGTCTACGATTGAGCGCGCTTACTTACTTAAAAGAAATCAATTAATTCGCAGTTTAAAGACATCCACATTATCCGTACTTATAAACGCTGAATAACCTCATTTTAGTTAAACAGTGTTTTGTTTTGTTCCGTTTTCGCTCGTGATGGTTACCGTCTGACAGAAAGTGACAAGTCCTTATTCAGCGAATAAGATTGTAACTTGCGTTTATAAGTAACACGGTATATCTATAGCTGGAAGGTATTCCACATTTTAGTTAAAAAATGTAACTAATGTTCATGTTCATGCTAACGTTCATGTTTTTGGACCAACCATCTTAGGACAATATCAACTTTTCAAGCTTCTGTAATTACTTTATTTGTTGTGTAACCAATACTACGTCGTTGGCTACTTATAAACTAAGATATCTAAATTGAAATTAAAACTCTACATTAAGAGTTTTTAACGACCTATTTCGATTAGGCTAACAACATAATAACTCGACGAACACAAAATAGCTTTTATAATATCACACCATCCGATGAATATAAAAGCCATAACTCTAGTTCAAAATAAGCTAATCGCTTTTACGACTTTGTAATTAATTTGTCTGTTAACGGGCATCAGAAAGCTTTCTGTCAGGTTTATTGTGAGCGGATAAATCTTCTTAAAGCAATTTATAAGTTTATTTAATAAGCGTAGAATTTTAATTAATAGAATATCGACGGGCAGTGCACGTTTTATGTTGTAAAGTATCGCTGTGAGAGTAGAGCTAGGCAAGATTGGGCCACGAAAGTTGACATGGTTATATGGTTGGGGTAATGAGGTAGGGTGCGGAGAAGTAATTTTGACGTTTGAAAACAATTTTTGATGTGTCAAATGGGAGTATGTTTGTCATATTTTCACTTATAAATCGATACAATCTCCGACTTCGGTCGAAGACTTCTTCTTTGCCACGAGTCAGAAGATAATATCTACCCAGTTCTTTGGTAGCACAATGGAGATAATATTAACTCTGATTAATCGGATACTGGACGTTAAGGCCCACTGGACATTTTAGCCCACTGAGGCACTGACAGGCTTGTCATTTAATTGTGAAGCTAAACGCATAGAACGATTACAGCACTCTACAAAATTTTATATTTCACTGTAATAATCTACCACTAATCCATGTATTGGTAGGCCGTCTAAGGAATTAAAAAAAAATGTGATATCCACGACAGTGATATCTACATTAAATCATCATTGTAATAAAACTTCCTTGAATATCCATTTAAGTATAATATATTTAATTAACAGGAAAAAAACTCACGATATTATTATCATAATCGTTTAAAATCGTTTTGGCCAGCGTGGCAGACTATGGCCTAACCCTTCTCACAATGAGAAGATGGCCCGTTTCCAGCAGTGGAACAGTTTCTACAAGCAGGGCTAATTAAAAAAATAATAAAAAAAACTTAAAAAAATAAGACTTCAAAATACGCAATTCGTTAACTTGGATGACATATTTTTTCCAGTTATTTTGCTATAAAGACCAAAATACTGAACCGATTTTGATAAAATTTCTATGGACCACCTGAAAAGTATAATACCCTTTTAAACAAAAAATAATTTTTCAAATCGGTCCGGGGGTCTTCGAGTAATCGGGGAACATAAATAAATAAATATAAAAAAAAGATTCCGACGGTCTTCTTTTTTTGGAAGTCGGTTATAGAGAGCGATATCTTCTGATCGCTTTTGGGACTGTTACGCGACTTCAGAAAAGGAGGGTATTCTCAATTCGGTTGTAATTTTTCAATGTTTATTACACATAACTCCGTCATTAATAAGCCCATTGGAGTTTTTTTTTATTTGAAGGAATTTACTCTCAGATTAGTTCCATTAAATTGCTATTAAATCGGTTTAGTAGTTCGGTTTTAAATTGAAACCAAAATAACTGAAAAAATATATGAATTACATATTTTTAAATTGGTTGTTTCAGTTTTTTAAACTTAAATAATTATTTGAAGTCGATTGAAAATGTGTTTGAGCAGTGGTTCTTCTGTATGTACCTGTAACTGTAGCATGTTGTTCCGTGCTCGGATGCAAATGCAAGCCGTGCCGCGGTGTAACTCGCCTCGAGCGTGACCGGCCGATTGCACTCCGCTATATAATTCCAATCAGTATTCAAATCGATGCAAATCGAAAGATTAATCGATGTTTGCATCGGCAGGGCTACCCCGACGCACCGCAACATTGTAATTACGTTATATTTGTTTGTTCGTGCATTAATTCATTACCCTCCCGGCGTTGAAATAGGAAAATGGGTTAAAAGCACTAATAAAAACAAGAAAAAAACATTAAAATTCCACTGCTTCGTAATTATATAAATAACGCAATTAGCGAGATACATTCTATCAAAGATAAATCCAGTTTATTTCAGTCGAGACATTTAGTGGAGCGCTGCGAAATAAACGTCCACGCCAAAATGTTTCGCAAAACAAGCAGATCAATCACTAGCGAGTACACAGATACGGCGAAATAAATTAATCTGGCCGAACTAGACACTATTGCGTTTTGTTAGCTTCTTAATAAGCCAATTGCTGTCAACGTAGTCTCGTCCGCCCACACGGGGTGATTTCAGAATAGAGTCAGACGCAATCCCACGATTGATTCTAATTAACGATAGCAGTATTTATTGGAGCAGTTCGCAAACGGACCTAATTGATTTTGCTGGTGTGCTGACGGCTGACATGTTATACAGGGCCGACACAAGGGGTATACTCTGTATACTATACACTATGCCACATACTGGCCAGGAACCGGAGACGGGTGTTTGTTGTCGATGCTAATGCTGCGATACATTTGCACATCCGTTACAACCGATCAATTCTGTTGGCGATGGTGCAACTCAAATAAGGTTAGACGATAAGTGAACTTGTATTTTTCTTGCTGGTTACTCCCACAGACTTGGAATACTATAAATGTTACTCCATAGAAAGGTACAAATATAAAGTTATGGGAGTAAGAAACTACAGCCATTGACCATGTGGAAACTAAGTAACCCCGAAAGTAAGGTGAGACTCTGAGTGAGTTTGCATTTATCTTAATGATTACTGTACACATGTAAATTGTATATAAAATATGTAATGTAAATAAAATATGTATGAAATCAACTGTTTTGGCTGTAAAGAAAAAATTAAATGCGTAAGGAAAAAATATTACCGTGACGATTAATCGATTTTTTCTCTGCAATAATAAGTATGAAAAATACGAGTTCACTTACCTTCTAGCTGGTTAAATGATCGCACAAGTGAATACGGACGCTAAGTGAACATTTAGTTTTCTAGAGAAATATTATAGAGAATAATACTGAAATACTGAAAGGTAAGAAACTACGGCCAAATATAATCACTTGATAGTTTTACACTTGATAGTTTTAGAAGAATGAAAAATGTAAGATCACTTCGCGTCTCACTTCGCTTGCGTCATTTACCTTCCAGAATCGACCGGCAAACTCGACCGGCAGATCATCGATAGCCGCTAGTTAATTGGATAGAGCTTTATAAGATACGTGTCATAATCTATCTGTAATTTGTTTTCATTCGCACCGGATGAGATTTGATTTGATTAGTAAAATTAAACCACTAAACATGTTTATACTATCAAAACGTCATCTTAATGTGATAGCAAATGTTATTTACCATTACGATCTTTGATAATGGGAATGTCATTGATTGCGATCCACATAATTAATGTACAAAGCCCTATAACCTTTTAAATGTTAGTGGGGCTTGCTGAAGCTGTAACCTTTACCAGAAATAAACTTTGTTGCTGTTGAAACATGTTTTTTTGTTAACTTTGATTACATACTACGGCATAAAATTGAGTTATAGAAACGGAAAGTCTGCCTTTTTAAACGACTTCCAAAAAAGAAGGAGGTCTTCCGTTCGTTGTTTTTTTGTTTGAATTAATCGTTTTTAGGGTTCCGTACCTCAAAAGGAAAAAAACGGAACCCTTATAGGATCACTTTGTTGTCCGTCTGTCTGTTCGTCCGTCCGGGTGTCAAGACCTTTATCTCGGGAACGCGTGAAGGTATCGAGTTGAAATTAAAACCTTATACGCAAATCCATAATATCTTGATGCAGAAAGAAAAATCAAATTTCTCAGTTTTCGTAAAAAAAAGTTGCAGCCGAATATGTCGTAAATAATCGGCCAAGTGCGAGTCGGACTCGCGCACGAAGGGTTCCGTACTATCATCTATAATACTACAAAGTTTAGTTCTGTTTATAAAATAAAGAGAAATCAACGAAATTCCAAGTAGTAAATTGCAAACTTATAGGTAGGTTTTCGATACACATCCGGGCAGCATGACGACGCTCGCGCGAATACGCGCGGCTATGGCTCGCTCGTGAGTTTTTATGTATTAGATTAGGTATTTATTTTTATAGTTAATATATTTCTAAATATTTACTTACAAATATTCAAGTTTCTACCTGTTAATTAAGATCAAGTAAAAATTGCTTAAAAATTACGTTTGTTGTATGGGAGCCCCCCTTTAATATTTACTTTATTGTTATTTAATTATTTATTTTGAAAGGTAATATACAAGTAAATATTCTGTGAAAATTTGAAGCGTCTAACTGTTACCGTTTTTAATATTGAGCAATAAAATACGAAAAAAACACGTTTGTTGTATGGGGACCCCCCTTAATATTTAATTTTTTTAAATTTTTAGTATTTGTTGTTATAGCGGCAACAGAAATACATCATTTGTGAAAATTTCAGCTTTCTAGCTATCACGGTTTATGAGATAGAGCCTGGAGACAGACAGACAGACAGACAGACAGACAGACAGACAGCGAAGTCTTAGTAATAGGGTCCCGTTTTTACCCTTTGGGTACGGAACCCTAAAAACGCACATCTCGCCACACAGAGGAATCAAAACCTATGGGGTACTTCCCGTTGACCTAGAACTCTGAAATTTGGCAAGAAGCATTGTGTTAAAGTACACATATAGGAAAAAATTTGGACTGAACCGAAAACTGGACATTTTTTATTTAATCACAAAAAAATAGTGTCTCTATGCAAGGAATGAGGGCTGCCTCAAACGTTCGCTCGCTCGGATCCGAGTGGGTGGCGCCGCTACTATAGCCCCTACTCGGATCCGAGTGGTGAGCAAGGAATGTGTTAAATATTTTTACGATGTATATTTTTTGGTTTATGAAGGAAAATATAAAAAAAAATATGATTTCCCCCTTTTGTATAGTTTGTACGGAACCCTCGGTGGGCGAGTCTGACTCGCACTTGTCCGGTTTTTATTTTTTATGTTTCTTTTTTGTTTGGGAAATTATATGGGACCACCTCAGAAGTGGCCCGATATAAATTTTATCAAAATCGGTTAAGTACTTTGGTTTTTATAACAAAATAACTGAAACAATATCACTCAATCGAATTGCATATTTTGAAGTCGATTTGTTTTGTATGTATGTGAACAAACGTCTTCGTCAAACATTTATAACGCAATTTATTTGAGTCGACGATTAAATTCCAAGAAAGAGGTATAGTCAACTTATTTGATGCTGATACATGATTAGCGATAACAATCATCTGTAAATAATTTTAACACAAATTTATTAGCTTTGCGATCCCCGAGAAGTGTTCACAGATTAAAACGATTTAGAAGGAGACAATCGTCAGATTCAGATTCCCAAAGACTCAAATGAACAGGCCATTTGAAAAAATTGTATAACACCAGAGCTGTCAAAACCATGACCAAGTAGACGCAGCAGAAAAGCCCCAGAGGGAGACCCAGAAAACGGTGTAAGGTCTGAGTTGAGGTGTATGCGAAAGAAAGGCCAAAAATAGAGAAAGATGGAAAATAAACAGGAGGCCAAGACCCACAAACAGTTGTACCACCGACGGAAAATAAGCTTATTAAAACTCGATAAGACGGGTGAAACACAGGTCTCACGACGCCACGAAATCAAAATAGAAGTACCAATATTGTAGATTTTCCACTGCGCCGTCATCGTTTTAAAGTGTCAGCGTAGACGTCGTTCTCGACCGTTCTGTGTATTTCCATCGATCTAGAGCTGAGACCAATAAGCAGACAGGTGGTTCGCCGAATGAAAAGCAATATCTGTCACCTAAACAGGCCAGATGCACTGCAATTTAGGTACGTACGATCTGCTGTTCAACAGGACAGTTCAATTTTTATCGCATCAGAAGAGATAAAAGCTACATGATAGAATGAGATACACTCTGTGTCTATAGATCAGTATAAGAGTAAGCACTTAGCGCCTATTGAAACTGACTGTCACTATAGTGCGACATAGCAAGAGTATGTATTTATTTAAAATGTATTTGCAGAGTGAAGTATTCTGTGAGAAAAGGCAACTGCATCAGTAGTCGCTGATATTTCACTAACCCGTTTCCAACCTTGCTTTCTAATTTCATTATACAAATAGCTCAACAATAACATCAGCTATTCACACTAATATCCCGGGGTCGTACATAATAAGGGGCGTTGTACACGGAATTGTTAATCTCCAGGCGCTGGTGGTTGTTTATCCAGCTGTATTAATTAACAGTCAGGTGGATTACAGGGCAGAACGTGCCCTAATTAGACGACCACTCGAACCGTGTTCCTGCTTCAACCGACTACAATAATGATAACAAATAATTTAACTGTCTCGTTTGACAGGTGTAGCCGTATTAATCAGTTCTTCGCTTTGTGGTTTTTTATTAAAAGCTTTTATTCTACTTGCCCTGTTAGTATGTGTGGGACAAATCTTGCGAGTTAAATTAGAACCACTTCCTGTCGTTAGATTAGGTAGAAATTTGGTTTACTTACGTAACTTCGGTGACAATGCAATAATATGGTACCATGAAGCTGGTCTCAAGGTGGCGTCGGAAGGGGCTATCGGAACTCCTAAACTAAACAAGATAAAACCGTCGAGTTTGGACTCGTTTGAATAGTCTTGACAAGCACTCTTTTTTTAGTCTAGTAAATAAAATATTAATTAAAAACAAGCTTTTATTTAAATGCTCTAAAACGAAGAAAATAAATTTAATATTGATGTAAATAAAAGCTTGTCGCGAGAACACAAACATATATATTTTTTTAAAATAAATAAATAAATAAATTTATATCAATATAAAATTTATTTTCTTCGTTTTAGCAAATTTAAATAAAAGATTGTTTTTAAAAATTGTTTTTAATTAATATTTTATTATTCACATATTTATTTACTAATCTTTCTTTATCTTTATATATTTTATTTATTATTGTTATAATTGACGAGCTTTTATTTTGGTTCACGTGTATTTGTATGGGTGGAACCGGGATTTAAAATCTTGGAAACCTTTTAGGACGAGTTTCAGCCATCTGAAAAGTTTCACTGGAGCTTTTAGATAGCATGTAGTAGATGCTTCAAATTAGACTTAGTTAATTTTTATTGTCATTTTGACCGACTTCAAAAAGGAGGAGGCTATGAATTCATCGCCTATATTTTTATTAAGTAGTACATACACATGCGACGGCAAGGTTCTGATTCGATTCGACGGATTTACCATTTGCTATGTTGAAATTCTAATGGCCATTGTCAAGTCATATTTTAGTGGTTAGGATATCTAGTACAGGATCACAGAGAGGGAATCAGCTATGTCTGCGGTAGCTGTAGGTATGGGGCATGTGCATTGCATGGATTCTTCTCGTCTTCCTAGACAGATCATGCTTGGTGAATTAGCGATGTCTGCGGTAGCTGTATGGGGCATGTGCATTGCATAGATTCTTTTCGTCTTCCTAGACAGATCATGCTTGGTGAATTAGCGATGTCTGCGGTAGCTGTATGGGGCATGTGCATTGCATAGATTCTTCTCGTCTTCCTAGACAGATCATGCTTGGTGAATTAGCGGGGTCTGCGGTAGCTGTAATGGGGCATGTGCATTGCATAGATTCTTTTCGTCTTCCTAGACAGATCATGCTTGGTGAATTAGCGATGTCTGCGGTAGCTGTATGGGGCATGTGCATTGCATATATTCTTCTCGTCTTCCTAGACAGATCATGCTTGGTGAATTAGCGGAGACAACTTTCTGTCTCAGACTCCTACTCCTTTGCTTTTGCTGCGTATGAAAGAACGCATCAATCGAGTTCTAGCCTCATGTAACATCAAGCACGGTGAATGGGAGAAGCTCGCAAATGACGGGAACCAGTTGGTGAATCGCGTCAAAGAAGGTCTACAGATTCACGACAGAGCCTGATTTGATAGCCTTGTCATAAAAGAGTGAGACAGCCGCAACGCATTGCAATTGGTCGCAACACATTCGGATCGGTTTGTTAGTCACCAGAAAATATACAATACAATACACAAATACTTTATTGACACCATAGTATAATAACAACCTACCTAGCACCTAGATTAATATCAATACCTAGATTAATATAGATTATTTGGTTGTTGATTAATACCTAGTAAGTATATACCTAGGTATTAATCAACAACGCAACAGAAGATACAATTATTTAGGGTCCAGGGTAGGGTATAGGGTCCATAAGATACATTTATTTAATTTACCATTTACCAACATTGTAATATGGAATAGCAATAAAAAATCTGAATCTGAATCTGGGACGTAACCATATGTATATATGTAGGTACCTATATTGTATAAGTACATATATCTAATAAAATAATCTCTATTAAAATATACCCGACATAATTAGGGCTGTTCTAAAAATTGCAGATCTTAAGATAAAAATAATTTTGAATCCAACATTCAAGTAATTAAGTTAGTAACATTTGGGCAGAATTTGGATGTGGTATGGTTGTGCATAGCTCATTCTGGGGTACCTACTTTTCTACAGAAAAATTAAAACTTGTTTTTTTTTTTAATAGCGATAATAAATACAGAAGCTTTTATGAAAGCGATCTTTTTCAGACTAACTACTTAGGTATACAATTTACATGGTTTCGTATTTGCGTTTGTTATGCATTAAACAACTTTTAACGGATTTAAACCGTTTATTAAAAAAAATGGTATGACATTTCGAGCACTTGACAGTGTCTCGAAGCCACGAGATAACGTATGCGATAAATCCGTTAAAAGTCGTTTAATTTTGTTGACCCAAGTTAATTATTGAAATGAGAAGATGGCCCGTTCCCAGCAGTGGGACAGTTTGTATAAACAGGGCTGATAAAAAAAAAAAAAAAAATATTGGTAACTATTTTTTTGAGCTGTTATTTAAATATTCGAGTTGTTATTATGATCAGTTCAAAAACATATTGAGCAGTTATTTAATTTAATGGCGGTTGATTAAGTATTGCGACAGTAAAACATGGACAGTAATAAAAAATCAATTAGTCGGTTATTTTATCATAAAATGTCAATTCTAAAAATAATTGAGCAGTCCAATAACTGAATGAGCGGTAAAAATGATGGAAAGTTATCTATGTATATAGGTATAAGCAATAATTTCTTCAGAGATTAGGTTATGTTTTTTTTTTAATACAAATTTATAGATAATAATTTTTACCGCCCATTTAATTATTTTCCTGCTCAATTATATATCCACTGATCCATTTCATTATTTTTTATTACTCATTTTTGTTTACTTTACTGCTTAGTTTTAACTGCTGAACTAGTTATTAAACGTGCCATTTATAATTTTTAACTTACCAAAACTGCTATTTACAAATGCCTCTTTAAATCATCGCCTTAATTATTCAAATATTTCACCCTGTATATTTAATATTGAAACCAAGATGATAACAACTAAGTACATAAGTTCTCGTCCGCATGGTTAATTGAAAGCGAGAGGTAATAAGAGGCCACGAACACTAATTAGGCACATCGCCTCAGAAATCTGGACACCTAACTTTCCCAATTAAGTACGTCACAAGGTACGTCATCACCCTCACTCCAATTAGGGCGAATCTCGATTAAGCATTTTGTTTTGGCCTCTAATTAACAAGTGAAGACTGGAGGCGGTGCATATAGATGCTGTTTTGTTTTTATTCTTTAAATTTCTTACAGAATACAGAAAACAAAAACAAATAAGAATAAAAATTAAAACTGTACCTATCTTCGAGAATTCATGACACAAATTTCAGCAACCGTAATGATTATAAAAAGTACTTAATTGTAGAACTACTGGTAATATGTTTTCACATTCAACTTCATATAAATGAAATATATTATGGTAGGTATGTTTTTTTTAATTGTTTCAGGATAAATCAAATATGTTCGTATAATATATTTATATATATTTGGCAGTCCAAAATCCGATACATTAGGCTTTAGAAATAACCTCTTTTATTCTAAATGTCTCAGTAGGTAACTAAGTATTTCTAAGTTGGAACCACTAACATGTTCCTTCTGAGTAGTTAGCACCAATGAAATTATTAAAACACTAACTAAATATCTTAAATGATATAATGTAATTAAGTAAACATGATAATTAAACACAATTTCTATAATGCGATAACCACTCATAAATATTACAGGTACTTACGGACCACAAACGTAATTCAATTAATGTGAAAGCGTACAACTCATTAGGTAAACGCCTACGTACCTTCATGAAAATGATACTTGGCTAAATTAGTTTCTTAACCATTCTTCCTCCATAAATATAATTGCGTTCCACTTATTGCCCATAAAAGCAAGGGAACGTGCGAACGGCCCTGTTGCAAAATTGTACAAAAGGAAAGTAATATTAGGTAGAGAAGGAGCAGTGCCATACCCCGCTTCGGCTTGTTTCGGTGACTGGGGCGGGCTTTCAGATAAATTATTTATCAACTGTATAGCAATTTTCTTTATGGCTCCTCCGTCGGAGCAGAGCAATTTACTCGTGAAAGAGATGCGTAAACTTGCAAGGACGCCCAAATTGAGAATGGAACAATGAAGCCAGTAAAGATTTCAATAAGGATACGCGCCCTCGCTGCTCCGCTCCACTATAACTATAACAAAAAGAGCGCGACAAAATAAGCGCTTCGAATGTGTATTCCATATGCTTCTCATTAGCCTTTGAAACGGGATCCTTGTCATAAGAGTTTAATTGACACCGACGCGACTCGACGGAGCGTTGTAAAAATTTAATTATATTTTTGGTATGGCGTGCGTTATGAGACGTGCTTTTTTTGTGTAAATGAAGTCACGAAGATCGTAAAACGTTATTTGGGTACGCGGTAAATCAGAGTAACCAGCGTTCAGGAGGGCCAGTCGCGGGTGGCGCCTCGTCAGGCGGTGGCACCACTTCCAATTTCCGTAATTGTGAGTTCATCAAGGAAATTGAGTGGCAGACAACGCTACGCAATCCACTCTCTATTTACATCACGTTCGCCATACAACGAATGCTTTGCGTGTTCGAAAACGGAGTGACAATATCACGTCTCCGCATTCAAATTGTTTTAGGTACTGAATATTTCATACGAAACGTTTAAAGGCAATCACTGTTCATTGATTGAAAAACCATTTACGTCGAGCAAATAAAACCTGAATTGCTTTTCGATATATTTCTACTCAAATACTTTACAATAAGTACTTTGCCGTGGAATAAATAATGCTGGCCTAAATGGACTTGGAGTCTTGGACACACTCGATTCAAAACGAATTATATATTATGTCGATTCGAAATTGACAGCGGCAAATCAGAAGCGCAAACAGTCTACGAGAAAATAAAGTTGCGAACGATCGCAATAAATCGTAGTGTTTGTTATATAATCGAAAAAGTCGAAGATCGGGCGACTATTCTGGAAAGACTGGGGTAAATAAAACGGTGCGGTGAGGTAGGACGAGGTAATTGATGGCGAGCGGCAATCAAATTAGGCTCGCGTCGCGCGTAATCGGCTGAAAGCTGCCCGAGAGAGCTGTGTGGGCCTCGGCCCGGAAACGTGGGCTTGCCAGCCCGCGCCGGCCGGCGGCGCTCGAAACATAATAAAACCTGTGTTTATTTTTGTTAATTAATTTCATGCTCGACTGTCGTATCCATTGACTTCAGTTACGATTAGAATTAAGGATCTAACTAATTTGCTGGTATGTTATAGAACTCACTCGCCAATCTCCTCAAAATTCTCGAACGAATTGAGATTCCTAGCAGTTTGTGGAACATCCCGCAGATTTGCAACACTGCGGGTAACATATACCCAACACGAAAAGCAGTGTTTCACATTTTAATTTTTTCATCATTATGTAGACTTACTCGCTTCGCTCGCGCACTCGATTAAAGAAACACATGCCGTAGTTATTAGTTCTAATTGGATTGTGGTAGTATCCGCTGTCTCGCCAGAGAGCGGCCGCGCGAGGCTCAAGTGTCGTCTCGTCATTACCGCCGATAGCCAGCATCCGCCTCCGCCGCGAGCTTTTTAGCTTTTATCATAATTTAAGTTTTCCATTAGCTCTAATTGACGCGAACACCGTTCGTCGCTTACCGCCGCGAATCGCACAATCGCCTCTGGATAGATTAACGCTTCCTATTTCCAGATCTTTCCAAACGCTATTTCGTCTTAATTGACAATCCTATTAATAATTAATAAGAATTATGGCGCACAGCTTTTATCTTAATGTGCCTTTTAACGGTGCATTTGTATTCGAGAGACCATTTCGATGTAATTTCCAACGGCACGACTGTCGTGCTAATGGATAAATATCTACCTACTACTTGTTTAATATAAATTTATGAATAATTCAGTACCTGTATACGGTTTAAAAATGTCATTCGATGATTATGAATACTTATCTACTCGTATATCGATTTCGTTCTATGATTAAATCGAGTATCCATTAGCGTAATTGGTATAGATATGTAGCTCAGTGGTTTTGCCAGATAGTACGGCACTACGGCACGAGTTCCCGGGAACGTCTAAAGCGACCATAACTACACAATACAAATGATTAAGAGTACTCGGCATCACGGGAACGCTTTCACAAGTAATGAATTAGAAAAGTTGCGCAGCACTCACGCGGATTGAGGCTCGCGTCGGCGCGCGTCGCCGCTCGCTATAACATTACTTTAATTAAATCTATTTGAACAACAAACTTTAATTAAATTTCATCCAGCAGTTAGGCGTCGCGGAGGAATAATCGCGCAATTAGAGCGGCCGTGAGCGTCGCCTTACACGCTCCCAGTTAATTAACTCACTTGGGCCGACCTATCCGACTGTACTGTATCAACAACACGCCGCCGGCTGGAACACACTAGCACATGGTATGACTTTACTCGCTATATCATTCATTATTTGCTTCATTATCCATCCGAAGGTTGCCTGCAAAGGCCATTAGCTGTTATATTAGCTTCATGCAGCTTACTGCTTATTATTGAACTCTATAAATACGGGGAATAACAAGGAACTTTGGTCATAGTTTAGAACGTCATTGTACTGATTTCACTGACGGATTATTATAATATGAAAATCAAGTATAATACTGCTATTGCATTTTGTTGAAGGTCAAACAACTTTTTGGATGGAACGGCTGATTACTGGATTTCAAGATTGCTTTCACGATAAAAGTACTTATAATAAATTTAATCATGACCTCTAAGGTCATGATTAAATTTATTCATTGCAACTAATAACACGTAACTATTTTTAAATGTGGAATATTTATATAGTATACATCATATCCAATAAATTTTACCATAATGTCTAGCCTGAAATAGCGAAAAAATAAATCAGCTGTCAATGAACACAATGACTCCTACAAATCATTTGACATTCATAAAATTTAGGAATTAAAGATATTATGTTAAACAGGTTTTGTTAACCATACAGTAGGAAGCAGTTGGGTTTATATTACACAGATTAACACCCACACAAGCACCCCCCGACTTATTCGATTAATACTCCCGGCACAATAGTTTAGCCACCTACATACTACCAACTAATCTACAGCTGTCCTGTTGTAGAAACTATCGTGTATTCTGCGGCACTGCGAGCTTTCATTGTGCAAGTTTAATTGTTTTTACACGCGACATGCTCGCTTTACATCAAATAACTGTGCCGCAGCAGAGTGACGTCATTTTGTTGCTCGGAGCAGAACAACTGGACAATAAATGTGTGTTATTTTCGTGTACGCTTAGAAAATAGTGGCAATATATAGAGTTACAATGTATCACTTTTTTCTAGGATCTCCTAAAATAAGTTTAAGTGCTACGAAGCTACGAGGTTGCCACGAATTATGTTCTACCCGCATTGTTATAGTGACTGCGGGTAGTGGACCTTGCGAGCACGAAAATAGATACAACAGGCACACGTAATGTTTACGTCGAAATATTCTTGCTACAGGGCGCGCAAAGTCTGACGTCTACCGACCCACATAAACGAATAGCAAATTAATTCACTTGTCGAATTGATACAGCAAGTCAAAACAAGACGTGTTTGAAATTTTCATTCTAAAATTAGTGACGAAACATTTAAATGAAACGTTTTTGGTGTCACAAAAGAATAGTCATAACTCCATAGAGGAAAGTGCTATGTAGATGTTTGTATTACTCGTGTGAATGGTATAAGGAAAGCTAAAAAAAACATTTACATGAAAAAAAACTGTGTCACTATAACTGTTACAGGTTTATTATGATTATGGTACTACAGCTACCTATTTTTACAAACTGTTCAATTCAAGCAGTGTTTTGAACAGTCAAAGGTATAAAATAAGACAAAATGTCGAAAACGATAACAATTTAAATGGATCTGATGATTTGGCATGCATGAGTATGTTACTTAAAAATTTACTTTACATACCTGAAATTTGGGGTATTTCCTATCATCCATATAATAATATAATAAACCTTTAGATATCTATTTTATTCTTTTATGTGAAACTTTAAACTGTTTTAAAGAACTAACTTCAACTTTTTTGTATTTAATGTTGTTTTTTAACCGACTTCATTTATATTTTTAATATTTTTTACGATAATTAATTACGATAACAATAATTTTCGCCTGCTAAATACTTTCGACTAATCTTTCCACAAAAAACGGCTGAACCGATTTTGATGAAACATAGCTAAGAATATTCTCCATCAAATCGTCTTTCAAACAAATAAAAACTAAATCAAAATCATTTGATCCGTAAGCTACGATGCCTTAGCCACATAAATACATAGACACACACGTCAAACTAATATCCCTCTTTTAGGTCAGAAGTTAAAATGGTTAATGTTTCGAATTTATTTTCATGATAAATAGTCATTAAGTACCTTTCAGTGAGTTACTATTGCAATAGTAGGTATGTTTCCTCCAATCTCCAGTGTCCGCAGAAGTGTATAATAAATCAAGAACACCCTAATAATGCATGAATACCGCACACCACTAAGTGTTCGTCTACTGATCCATTATGCGCACATCGTAACGTATAAATAAAGGCAAAAACTCACAAGATCCATTAAAAGTATTGCTCTGATACCATGAGAATAGTGTGGATATGCCTTGTATTTTTACCGACTTCATAAAGATGGAGGTTATCAATTCTCACAAGATCCATTAAAAGTATTGCTCTGATACCATAAGAATAGTGTGGATATGCCTTGTATTTTTACCGACTTCATAAAGATGGAGGTTATCAATTCGGCTGTATCTGTTTTCTTGTTTTTATATATGTTTATATGTTTTGCTTGTTTTTCATTTTATTTTTGATACCGTATAACTCCGTCATTTATAAACCGATCCTTTTTTTTGTTTGAAACGATATAGAATTACTTTCAGATTGATCCTATAGAAATTTCATCAAAATCGGTTCAGTAGTTTGGTTTTTACGCCAAAATTGAAGTTGGTTGTTCAATTTTTAAACTATAATTATTATTTAAAAAAATATTATCATCAGTCACTTCTTAGTGCTCTCGATTCACGCGTTTAAAATATAAATATATAAATGTATTGATATACTCGTATGGAGTGTGTTGAAACTTCAAACATTAAGATAGGTAAATTATTGGACTAAGTTTTTATGTTATTAAAATTTCCTTAGTAATCATTGAAAAATAAATATATTGTAGTCTTGCCGGAAGGCGTTGCTCGGATTCGAGCAATGTACTTCAACAAATAAAAAGAAAGACATTGAAATTGAGACGTTGATCGAAGTTGCGTAGTGTTTTTCAGGAAGGCCGATAATTGAAAAATGACTTGAAGTTGAAATCGTTGACCGCTGTAACACAGGGTTTCCTAGAACAGTGATCAACGAGACACCAACTACCTACAGACATACACACATTAATAATTTTATAAGTTAAATTGTTGTTTGTTGTTAGTAGGATTATTTAATGAAACTATATTTTTAAACAGTAATAAATTGAATTGAAGTTCCCGGCAGCCTAGTCGGAAGACCGTCTGACTTGCGATCCGCAGGTCCTGGGTTCGAATCCCGCTGCACGCACCTCTGTTTTTTCGAAGTTATGTGCGTATTGTTGATTGCCACCAACTTCAAAACGGTGAAGGAAAACATTGTAAGGAAACCTATATGTCTGAGAGTTCTCAATGATCTTGAAGATGTGTGAAGTCTGCCAACCCGCACTTGGCCAGCGTGGTAGTCTATGGCCTTATCCTTCTCACAATGAGAAGATGGCCCGCGCCCAGCAGTGGGACAATTTGTACAAACGGGGCTGATAAAATAATAATAATAATAAATTGTATTGAAAGTTTATCTCGATTCACAGCGGGAACTTTTTGGGCAACAAGTGTGTAAAAATATTATTGTAATATGTATATAAGTTAAAATCTTTTATTCCTATTTTTAGATAAAATTTTAGTTCTTTTGTTGCCTCGTTTCGACAGACAAAGTGTTCGAAAAGTCAGGTCATAAAATTTTGTAAAATATACTCGGTAAATTCGTTAAAAAAAATTCAATGTATCTCTCTTTTAAATATATAAAATCACACGTTAGTGGGGGAAAAAGAGAGAAATAATTTTGTTTATTTAGATAAGATAAATGTTTAAGCATGTATATTGTATATCAAACAAGAGCACTCATAATACTTACTTATACTAAAAAAATCGCGAAAGTTGTTGTTCAAATTCTTGGCCTGTCTTTATTTAAGCCAACTGAACGTTGCAGCAGTAATTATGTACATAACAGACATCATATAAATTTTAAATATCTTAACATGCTATTTCACGATTTTCTTAATTATTAATGTTATAATAAACGCAGTAGGTATGTCCATGCTATCCCATAGTGGTAGAGCACTTCCGCAAGAGTGGAGTCCATAAAGGCGCTGAGACGGGTTGACCGGTTTCCGATGCTAGCATTGATTTCAATTCTACTAACGTTTTAATTTATACTCCACAATATTAAGTAGATACTTACTATTACACAGTGGCAAGTAGTACTACGTAGGAGTCGCTGTTTCATCTTACTTTCAAAAATCTATCTAAGCATCTGATTGCCGCAACGTGTGATCGAAATGCTAGTGTTTATCTGGTCCGTCGCATATATTTTGCCGTCGAACATCGAAATGTTGTCAGAATACTGAGTGCACTGCAGACTAGGTAGTGGTTATGATTATTTGAGTCGTCTGAATCCATTTCTTCGGCAGTTTCAGTATTTCATCATCATCAACATCTCAGCCACAAGAAGTCCACTGCTGGACATAGGCCTTCTCCATGGATTTCCAAAAAGACCGGTTGCATACGGCCTACATCCAGCGTCTTCTTGCCACTTGTATGATATCTTCTGTCTACCTTGTGGCTGGTCTTCTTACGCTGCGCTTGCCGGTTCGTGGTCTCCATTCGAAAACTTTCCGGTCCCATCGGCTGTCAGTTCTACGTGCTATGTGCCCTGCTCACTGCCACTTCAATTTGCCAATCCGCTGTGCTATGTCGGTGACTTTTGTACGTCTACGGATCTTTTCGTTTCTGATACGATCTCACAGAGAGACCCTGAGCATAGCCCTCTTGATAGCTCGGTGCATGACTTTGAACTTCCTTATAAGGCCCATAGTAAGTAAGTGACCACGTTTCAGTGCCATACGTCATCACAGTCAGTATTTCATTCTCTCAATTTTCTTCGCAAACATCAATCGCTAAGTTTTTTTCGCCTGATGTTTCAAAGTGTAGATTAGGTTTATTACGGCATATTACTATGCCGTATATAATAAACCTAATCTACACTTTAAAAAAATGTGTTAAATATTTAGTACCTTTAAAATTGTAACAATTGACCATCAGGTAATTAAATTTAATCCAGATGCTGATGATTCATGAATAATAGTGTAACAGTTCACAAGATCTGATATATTCAAAAAAGTGCATGATATCATTAATATTTCTAAATTTTGACTCATGCCAAAATGCCAGTCACAACAGTTAGTAGATACCTACGAGTGACCCAATCTTTTATCTGCCAATAAAAACTGCATCAAATTAAGCAACTTAAAAGGAAACCTCAAATTTATTGCTACAGTTTCTCATTAAAAACCGAAATGTTAACTTGAATTCAACATAAATTCGAAAATAAAATATTTTGTTACCATTTCATCGACGAGCATAAAACAAACTATTATTGTGATTTTATAGTTCATTAATTCAGTGTATCGTTCCAGAAATGCATGCAACATACATGATAACATTAAAACCATAAGAACCAGTTTGGAATATGTCCTTATTTTTAGGGTTCCTTACCTCACAAGTAAAAAACTGACACATTGCAATTAATTGTGATGTTAGTTGATTCGTATATTACAGCCAATTTCTTCTAAAGCCAAGTTGAAATTTGCTACCCATAAAGATTTTTGTAAAACTAATTATCGACTAATAAATCATTTAATATAAAATTCCTGTCACAATAATTAATATTTTTTTTCTAATAACAAATTTGTACGTCGCAGTGCGGCAGAATGTCTAAGAGCCAATTATTGTATCTTAACACCTTTAATGTACTGACATTTTGGACAAATAGGTAAATATTCTGATTTCTGATTTCTAAATTATAGGAAAACTTTTATGAAGTCTGTGATCTCAAATAACATGGTAAATCTCTGGATGTTGTTGGTACATGCTTTGCACTCTGAATAACGGGAGAACAACAACAACAATGGATGCTACTTTGTCTCCAGCACCGCTGTAAAGTAAGTATCTCTGTCTATATTCCACAGGATTAATTTCGGGGAGTGTGCGCAAGAGCTTCACGACCTATTAATTCCACCCTCCCAATTTCACTACAAGACTCTCATTCATCAAGATTTCTCATTAAAATGGCAAATATCCGTGCTCAGCGATATCGGTCCACGTTCTTGATGCGTATTGCACAGGAATGGAATTCTTTGCCATCATTTCTGTTTCCTGAGAACTACATTTTTTTTTAGGAATAGAGTGAATAGATATGTTGTTCTAGATCGATGAGCTCCATCCTCGGCCAGACCATAGCTTAACATCAGGCGAGTTGGTGATCAATCGTAAATCTATCTTGCGTAAAAAAAAATAACATTACTTGATGTGTACTCAGTACTTACGGAAACCTCGATGTACAAATAAAACTAGCATTTGACCTGTTTTTCAATTCATACTTAACTTTATGAGTCGTAAAGTGTGCTTACTTAAATTTAATTGTAAGCCTGAACGCTTTTTCCGATTGCAAGCACTAAAGAAAACATAGCTGCACATTTTACCCATCATTATTATAGTACAAGAGCTTAGGAATGTTTATGTCACCTAAAAATCTTCGCTTAAAACAATTATCTTGATAAGATCTATTTACAAAGTTACAAAGTTTCCTTGCCCAACATAAAGATGGCAGCACTCGTTAACAATAGCTAGGGAATGTGTTTCCCTGTCTGTTGTACAAGGGTACACAAGGGTACACAAACAAATCACAAACTATTTTCTCACCACGAGATCGTATCAGAAATAAAGAGATTCGTAGTCGAACAAAAGTAAGATTTAGCCAAATAAAAGTAAGTAAGTACTTAAAATACTTTAAAATTAGGTACCTAATCTTAATCTATACGCTGATGGTCTGCGTTTTCTTCCCGTAACTACGATGGTCTGCAGTATCTTCCTCTTACGCTACTCGTACGCGCCAGAGTCCTGATGGATGGCTCTGAGTGTCTTCTTTAGTCCCGGAGGTCAGTAATCAGTGTTGATGTGGGCGCCAACTTGTCTGTCTCGATTTCCCGATTCCTACGATACAGGACACGGCTGGTTTCTCTGTTGGTCCTTCAGACAAAAAATCATCATCAAATCAAATCATTTTCCCGTAACGATAATTAGTAAACAATAGTTTGTAATTATGACAAAGGTCACGGACCCTGGTGTCTGTGGAGAATAAAATTAAAAAAAAAAAAAAAAAAAAAAACATAAGTAAGTATGCATGAAATTAATGATTTACTTATTAAGAAAAAGTTCGTTGAAGGTACAAAAATTACGCATTTTTTTAATTTTTTGCGAGAATCGTATTCTCATTATTACAAAAACATATAGCCTATGACACTTAGAGAGTGAAGACAAATTTAGTGGCACCTTGCTTTTCAAAATCGGTCAAGCTACTTAGGCTGTAGGAGGTAATATAGAGACATACATACCCACATACACCCTTACATACATACAAACAAAGCTATATACACTCAAAAACATAACCCTCCTCCATAAGCAGTGGTAAAAACGAGCGCAAGCCAACTTTACATCGCTATAAGAGATGAGCGTAACCCCCCTGTTTAGACACGAGCATTAATCGCTACCACAGGCAATGGCAAATAAGGCATAGGTCTAAATAGGCTAAATTAAAAGGTCACTTTTTCTAAATAAATCAGGAACATACACTTGAAGCTATACTTATATACTTGCCAAAAAACATGAATAACATATTAAGTAGCTCTTTCTACACATACAATTACAAACCTAAATATTCAATTTCCTTTAAGTCGAATTTCGAAGCTTACCCAATTTGCAATTAATCCCACAGCTTTTCTTTCAAAGAAAAATATTTTAAGCTAGGTAAACTGTTAAACCAGAATATTCCTGTAGGAAAGTGTAACGTGCAATTTTGAGGGGAACAAGGGATGTGTAAGTAATTCTTGCTGATCACGGACCGTAGGGAAGCTTCTGTCGGTCTCATTAGACTTGCTTCACGTCTGCGCCGTGCCTTGCCATTATTGCATGCATGTAGGGTTACCAAGAGGAACTTCTACTTTACATAATTTTGCATGCATTTTTCTTAGACGTATGACGTCACAGACCAACAATGACAGGTGGCATTGTGTTACCAAAATAATGAAGCCCAGTGTAAACATTTATGGTATAAATCAATTGAATTCTTTGATAGGTATTGTTTTTTTTTTGTAATCTATTGTTGTGCCATTTTATAATATTTCTGAATCATACATAAAACAACACACTTTTGTAATTAGGTTATCACAGTTTACTTTGATAATAAGATGTTTACGAAATTGACATAAAGACTGGTTTCTTCTTTTACTCATTAGTTCGTATCCGCTCTCGTACTAAACGTGCCCGTTGAAGGTTTTGCTTCCAAATTAGGGAGTCTTTGAGAGCCATGGAGGAGGGATTTTATTTTAGTAAAATTCTTTAATCTTGAATTTTGTCGGCGGTAACCGAACTATTTCTATGGAACAGCTGTTTTGAATTGTGCCCGTAGTAAAAGTTATTACTGGGGTCATACATCGTAGCCTCGTATAACTGTAAGCTAAGAATTAAGTAATTCATAAAACTTACTGTACCTCACATACGCAAATAATTATTTACTTATTGCCATTCCCGATAAACATCTAAAACAACCAATTATCGTATACCGAGAATATTCAAAGCAAAGTAAAAAGTTTACCGCGAAAGGTAGACACAGCCGAAGAGATCTAATTAAACACGACAGTAAAGAATTACGACGTTTCTGTTCCATCGACTGAATGCAGCGACAAAACCCGATCGCATAACTGCGCGGGCGCACCTAACATGGAAATGGCGGTAAAAACACCCTGCATCGACAATAAGTGGGTGCTTCAATAAAATAAACGGCCCCTAATCGCGTTTGACTGGTTCTGACTTGATGCGCTGAAGACTGGTAGCTTAAGAGGGTTATTGAGCGGCGATTTGTCCATAAAGAGTTTTTAATTATTATTCTAAACAGATATGAGGACTTCGTTTTTACCTATACTTTGCGAAGAGGGAGAGTATTATTTTTAGTGTATGTATGTGGGTAGGTATCTGTACCTAAATATATTACTTCCTATTTGATTTTCGGTTTTACCGATTTTGATGTGCAAGGTGGCGTTTGATTGGACAGAATCTCTGCACATACTTTTTTACGAAATCGTTTATTCAAAATTATTTCATGGGTAGGTAACAGTTACGAAAAACTACGAAAGTTAAAAGTAAAAAAACTATAAAGGAGACTAAAACGAATGCTTTAAGTACCAAATTATGGTTCTAATCATAAAACGATAAGTAATTGAAATCGAAAAATATTATTTTAATTATTAAATATATTTTGATAAATCCTATAACAATTACAGATAAAAACAGGTTTTTAAAACAGGCCCAAACAGGCCCTACTGAGAACATAGACATCTAGTTTATCTATTGTTTTTCCACTTAACTCAGGAAATTAAGTACTTACCTACGTATTGATCAACTTACATGTCAAAATGACAAATCCGGTTTTTCTAGCTAGCTTGCGTTTGAATTTTTTACCTTAAATATAATTGAAAGTCGGCACACTGCCAGCCATACATATGTACATAGTGAATTTACCTAAAATTCGTACTAAACGGTTTAACTCTACGATTCTAATCCGAACAACCAAAGAGTGGAACAAATTGCCGGCTTTTCTGAAAGTTACAGCAGGCTTTCAAGGCAGGGGCTTTTCAAGGTCTAGGGTGAATAAGTATCTTCTAAGTCTGCATACTTCATCTCCGACCACATCGTTGCGTTCCAACAAGCGAGTTGATGGTCAAACGCGGACTTATTCATTCACGTTAGATAATACAACTCCACGTACCTCTTAAAAGGAAGATGTTGCTTATGTACAATGTATGTTGCTCTCTTAACTTTACAAGGCAGCATAGGTTTTACTTGCTACATTCCTTATAGAGTAATTAAAAAATAAAACCTTTTATGAAAGCTTGATCTACGATCTAGTAGGCAGTTCCGTTATTCGTAATTCTGCGCTAATGAACCGCCCTAAACACCAATGCCTTAACTAAACACTGGATAAATTATAAATTGTTATTCTGTAACTCATATATTATACTACCATACATATTTTTTAAGATATCCGTTTTTAACCGTCTTTCTAAAATAAGGAGGTTCGCATTTCGACTGTAGTTATGTACCTATTTTTTCCCCTAAAATTGCCGCTTTCAATATCTTTACTATGATAATATTATAAAAGTGAAAGTAATTCTGTCTGTCTGTATCTCTGTCTGTTTGTTGCCTTTTCAGCACTAAATGGCTGAACCGATTGTAATTATTTTTTTTACAAATATAGCAGAGGACCATGAGTCGAAAATAGGCTATATTTTAACATCATCATCACCAAATGCCATCTAAACGCGGGTGAAACCGCGAGGCGCAGCAAGTCATCTAATAAATATTCTCTTCAGATACGAAACCGTAAACTGATGAAAATAACTTTTAAAAAACCGGTTAACAATAAACATTATTTTTTACGACTTTCTTTGTTAAATTATTCTACATCAAATCATAAAGAACAAAAGCAATGATTAAAATTAATTGAAGAGAATGGCTTTGATGCGCTTCCCATCACAATGGCTGCAACAGTCGCTCCTCCATAAACATTCCCGACTTCAAAGCTTAAATTTTGCGTTGTACGTCTTTCAGACATCTTTTTTTCATTCTTCGAAGCAATCAAGTCTGTTCAAAGTATCGAGGTCCGTAGGTTATGCCATGGTAGAAAGACTAGTCTGTATGACCAAAACAGATTCCGAGCAATTCCGAGAACCGAATCATACTGTCACGAGTGACGTCATCATTCTGATTTTGCTAAAGTAAAATCAGATTATAAGGTGTTCTGCATTCTCGATTACCATTAGGTGGTTTGATGGTCAAACGTAGATCCGGAGTACTACTCCCATCTCTTAAATGCAGCAGGGAAGTTTAGTATCAGCGAAAACTTTAGAATTAACGGTTAAGTCTGGCATGCTAAAATTTTAATAGGGCATAATAAACTAGTTACCAAGAAGGAAAAGCAAGGAGAATTGTAATGAAACATAGATCAATTTTTGCCTTTAGTGCAAATGGTCAATGTGCCGTGGCATTCAGAGTTAACGAAATTTTAAAAAGGCATTAGGTATAGTACAGGCCTAGCCATATATAATTCCAAACAAGAATCATTGAGACGGATAATTTTTAGATTTGAGATTAATTTTCGGATTTTGTTCATACGCACCAAGCGGATAAAAACAGTTTCTGCGATATTGGTTTAGTATATTTTTGATACCCGACTGCGTAAGAAGCAGGGTTACGTTTTTCGAGTGTAGGTATGTATGTTAGGGTGTATGTGGATATATGTATATTTCTGGTCTTCACTCTCTGAGTGTCATACCTACGCTATATTTTTTTGTAATAATAATACAACCCTCGCAAAAAATGCGTTTTTTCGTAACCTACAACGTAATAAAAAGACGTGTGGCACTCGGAGACTGCCGCGGTAAAGCTATTGCATAGCATTTTTTATCAACTTATGTAATTATAATTATTTATTTATTTTATTTATGCAGTATTCCTAACACCCCCCACTCCGACCGGCACAGCGGTGATACTTTTTTTAGTTTTTGTTTTTAGTTTGGCCATCTATCGATGAATAGCAGAACTTTTAATGACTTTTTGAAATATCACGCTTGTCTCTTTAGTTCTGCAAATCGCCTCTAGGTGGCATTGGTTGTATCAGCGTTCCTGCGTTAGGTTATTTTCGTTACGGAATTTCTGGATTCGGTCTCCACGCTCAAGGACCGCGATAGAAGCTATGCAATAGATTAATACGTAATTTTATTAGAATTATTCAAAAGAATACACATTTATATTCTTTTAAAGCGATTTTACGCATACTTTCTCACAAAAAAAACGTATCTATACTCAACAGCGTAGTAAGCGTAACGAAATCGTAAATTAGACTGCAAAAACCGCTTTCCTGCAATCGGGTATTTTGTTTTTCTTTTCACATAGATACTTGTATATCTGATTTGTTCTGGTATCATGTCACTATTTTCACCATGAGCATACCTAATGTTTCTTCAACCATGGGTTTCCACAACGTCAGACAGTGTGGCGCGCAAAAAGTCTGGTATGCGAGAACCGTGCGACATTTGCTGCAGTTGCATGCTGTGCAATCCGGTGAATTTAGATCAATGAAAGAAACTCAAGACATCCATCCTGGTCGGAAAGAAACTGATAAAATCAACGAGGAAAAAAGTAGACATCTGGAATAGGCTGTGCGTGCTGCACATACTAGATAGTGTAGTCTAGGCGTTAGAATTCAGCTCAGGTTTTATGTTCATAAAAATATTACGGCGGTATATTCATCAGTACGCGTAAACTCTACAAGATTCTAATATTAACAACTAACTTGTGTCATTGCACCTGCCAAACATAAATGTGTAGGTACTAAAATGTTCAAATTGACAAGGTCCAGTGACCAAAAATGACTAGTCCCAAAAGGTCCAGTTTCAGAAGTTTCAAAGGTGCCATACTTGACTGTAAAGGGTTAGATGGTGTAGCCGTGAGCAAATGAACTTTAGGAAAATAGTATGCACATACTAGCTCAATAAAAACAAACAAAACAAACAAAATATCAACTAAATAAAAAAGTCAGATCATAAAATGATGTAAAATAAACGCGATAAATCCGTTAAAATTTGTTTCATTTCAATCCATAAAATGAGTTGAAATAAATATTGTACTCACCACCGAAAATAAGCACCAGCTAGCACTATCACACATCGAAGATGTTTTGCTGAGATGCAGATTGACAACTGGTTTTGGCAAGTCAGTCGTGACATCTTTTGCTGGGAGGTTTAGCGGGAACGTCTTATTAACATGTTGTTCCTTTGTTTTATTTTCCTAAACGTGTGTTATTTTGAACATTAATGCTATAAAAATGGTGGTGTTTTATTCATTAAGTGTTCTATCAAGTGCGTGAGTGTGGGCAAGTGAAATAAAGCAGTGAAACGTGTCAAATTTTACGTTGTCGGCAAAACTCCATAGAAGCTTCTAGTAAAGTCGCCATCACTTTACTGAGGCATGACTTAAATTTGAAAATTACTGTTTACATGACTTAGACTGTGACTAGAACACTATATAAATAGTATTATTCAAGAAACTTGAAAATATTTCAATATTTGACACTGGCAAATCGCTAATCGCTGGGTCCAATACAAAAAAGAAGAAGACATCATTTGCTGTAGGCGTCCCGTTTTACTGATACGCTGAATAAGTACGGTAGCGAAGCGGCTCTTCATCAACTGGCCAAATTTTCTTTCGTCTGTTAGTTTGTTTGTGGGTTTGTGATTTGTTTGTATGTTCGTACTCGCGTACAGGACGTAATTTTGAACCAATTTTGATGAAACTTGGTGTAGGTATAGGTTCTATGGATTTATTTATTTTTTGTCGTCGGCGATTTTTGATATGAGGGGTGGTTCCCATAAAAAGGGGGGGAGTTTATTGCGGCGTTAATTACCAACTGACGTTATTGATATTTGTTAGATAAGTAAAGTACGCAATTATTACAACTTGTGGTAAAAATGCACAGAATTGGTCAAGTGGTTGTCGAAATATGACAACCAACTTCAGATTGCGTGTAACAGTGAGGGCGCGTGGATGTGCTTGATGCATTTTAGTGCTGAATCATTTTCTTGATTTTACGTTTTTTCCATTTATAAAATTATTATTTGTTTTATAAGAATATATATTGTTTATTAACTAAGGTCATCTAAACATATCCTATTTTTGTATTAATTGTGTATTAAAATTAAAATGATCTTTCAAGCTGCTTAAACTTTATGAAGGAAATTATGTGTTTTGACCGTGAAATAACGTCTGTAAAATCACTTAAAATTGCGAAATCGGCCAAAATTTTACATACGGCCTCCTAAGCCAATTTTATGTAGGTATTATGTATAGATGATCCAAGGTGATCTGCAAATAAGCTCTCTCGCGAGGTCTACTGTTCGTAGAACTACTAGTGATTAGTCCAAAGAGACACCTAACTTAGAGAACAATACTGGTTACAGCAAACTTCATCAATCAAGCATGTATACAACGGAAAGCAGAGGGCTATTATAGAGGATAAGATGTATAAAATGTATACTTAGTAGGCAAATTCGAATACGAATCTAAATTATGTAAGGCTCTGTGAAAAATTTCCTAACCAGGGCGCCAATGAGATTTTTTCTATAGAGAGGATAAACTATACCTACTCATTAAATATGAAGTATAAGCATGGCAAATCTCAGTTCTGAGCACTTTCATGGGTAAGACGACCCTATCTTGGTGTAACACTTTCTAAACACACAGGATGGCATTGTTCACAGGTACTACGACACTTAGCATCTAACAGCGTTGCTCGACGTGTCGCTACTGAAGAAAAGTCGGGCGATTATCTTAATTGAGACTTACCACGCAGAGCCGGGGAAAACCTGTCTACATATAATTCACCACTGACCAGCGCGACTTAGGAGTTCACGAACAAACGAATAATAAATAACTTCAACGTTTTGTTCAAATTGCCGCATTAGCATTAGCAAGGAACGCACTTTGTCCAAGACTCAAATTATGCGCACTTGACAATGAGCTAGAATGCCTAGAGAGGCACAACACTATCTTAAAGTATAATCAATAACAAACAATATTTCAGTATGTTATGATGTTGAGTTTAGTATGCACTAAGCTGTTAAATGTATTTAAACAATATTTAAATGAGCGCAGTCTTTAAAATTCTTTTAAAAATCACGTGCATTATTATTTTAAAGAGTCGTAATAATTACAAAAATGTAATCTATAACTCTCGGGAAGTACAAGTAAAACTAACAACATATCGAACACTAAAATCAGATCAGCCATTTAGGCTGTAGAAGGATTAGAAAAACATACATTATTATTTTTATGCATTCTGGTAAAAGCTTGTCATGCGCAGACTTTCGACTCTGATTTTTTAGATGATTATGACTCTGGGAGTATTCTGCTCAATGGCACTTCAAGAACGAAGTGTTGTTTTTGTGTGTCTGCGGCCGCACTTTGTGCGCGCCGAACGTTCCTTGAGGAAATATTCGGACGTTTTTAGTATTAGCCGTTTATTTGCTACTTTTTTCTCATACATACCTGGAACTTTAATGTTTGAAGCAGCCAATTTGGTGTAATGAACTACTACGTAGAATCCGTAATTAAGGGAATTGTTGTCGTACGAGGTTTTTAAGCTTTAGGTATTTGGTTTAGGTATTGCCGTCTCGATTTGGACTCGCATGGCACCCGGAACAACAAACGTAGCGAACGCACACACCTGTGCGAGCGCGCGTCTTACTAGTAGTTAATCTGTGCGCTCGCGCTGGCTGGCCTTGAAAGACCGCGGTGCAAGGAAATTAATAATAGGTACCTATATTTTGTTTGTAACGGAGCTCGAAGAGAGATTTCTTTTTACTCGACTACACAAGATAGTAAATTATGATAGATTGCTATTTGTAGGGGTAATTGTGTGTGCTGTTTGTATAGTCAATTCTATGTAATATTTTATTATGAATTTATGCGTAATAGATGTAGGTATTCATAGTCGTTTTCAGAAGTGGTCTCTTGAGGAGCTCTGGATTTCATATTGTTTAGGTCTAATCTGCAAATTACGTGCGAGTATCGATGTGTAGAAAAAAGTTAGTAAACACAAAAATAATTCAATTCTCATGTAAGATATTATTAAATACACATTTTTACAAATGTTCATGGAAATACGGAACAATGTGTACCTAATGATAAAAGTGAAAAAAATATTTTGAAATGGAACAAATGGAAAAAGCTTTTGTTTAGTTTTCGAAAATGGAAAATTTGGTATTTGGGTATATGACCACAGGAATGTTCCTGTCTCAACTCTCTCATCAGAACATTATTTAACATTATCACAATATTATATCATAATCGCATTACAAGTACCTACCCAACGGTTAAAAAGGATTTGTAATAAATAAATTCTACCTCATAACATTTAATTTAACCCATCAACAAGTTTTAAGGGTAACTATCTGGCCATCACAAGGTTGCCTGGAAGAGATCGCTTTCAGTGATAAAGCCGCCTGTTGTTTTCTCTCTCTTGTGATTAATGTTTTAGTATAGTGGCGTAAACAATAAAGAGTTTAGCTATCTATCTATCAGACCATATTGACATATCGTACCTAAGACACTTCTCCGCAAGCAAAGATTAGTGAAATTGTAGAAATTGGTACAAAGGATTGCACTGAATGTCGGGATCCGCTTTAAATTTATAGCAAAATATCGACTGTTATAAGTTCAAATATCGGGTAATTATTTTCGTAAGTACATTAAATGGCATCTGTTTTCTCTATCAAACTGTATTCTTAACATTTTGAAATCTCCGTTATAAGTCATATCTTTATTTGTAAGTCCCAGGTTCACAAGATGTTAAGCATGTATGTTAGTCCTACAGAACTTGTCACTATTGGCATACAAATATTTGAATGTCAATTAAGATAAGTAAATTATTGTGTCAATATAAAAATGAATAGTAGTGCAAAAAAAATGTAAAAAAAAATGACAATGAGGTATAAAATGAAATGACGGACATGATGATTATAATGACATTCACTTTGTAGTAAGTGGTAAAAATTATTTAGTTTTAGGTATATCGTATGGGTAAAATTTTAGAAAATAACATAAGTTTCCTTTTATGTAATGTCTTAAGTATATATAGCTAAGAAATAAATATGTCATAACGATCCTAGAAAACTGTTGTATCCCTTTGCAACATGTATTTGCTATCAAACTTTTCCATACTTTTAATCAAATTTGTAGTAGTAACAAATTATTACACTTAAGTCATTTACGCTTTAAGGCCGTCACAGACACAGCTATAATATATATTAATATACCGTACTATAATATATATTATAGCAAGCTACCACACACGGAGATGATGCTATAATATATATTTTGCCTTCATTTCATTGATGGTCGGCCTAGCGTTTGCACGTGTTTTGTAATATAGGGTGATTTTAAAACACAGTAATTATGAATTCAACAAGTGCATTGTTATTGGAATTGACAGTTCTTCAGACGACGATTCTGATGTTGCTTTAGAGATGTTAGTTGCCCTGTCAGGCACAAAAATTTGTCACAATCTATGTCACGTACTTATACAGTAAATTTATAAGTCGAATCCTGCTTCAGTAAAGTGGTGGCGACTTTACTAGAAGCTTCTATGAAGTTTTGTCGACAACGTAAAAATCGTAAAATTACCACGTTTCACTACTACATTTCACTTGCCCACACTCATGTACTTGATCGAACACTTAACGAATTAAACTGAGGGTAGTTACAAATATTTTTTAAGTTTATGGAAATAAATGTATCTGTATTTGAATAAAAAACCACCATTTTTATCGCATTAATATTCAAAATAACACAAGTTTAGGAAAATAAAACAAAGCAACAACATGTTTCGATGACGTTCCTGCCAAAACTCTCTTGAAACATGCTGTATATTCAAAATATGTCTTGCTATACCATAATTTATAAAATATAAAAATATGCAATAATATATATTACGGTATAGTTTGGTTACGTCATAGAAATATATATTATAGCTGCGTGTGCGGTCACTCGAAAATTTGTATAGAAAATATATGGTAATATGTTTAGCTATAAAATATATTAATATAAATTATAGCTGTGTCTGTGACGGCCTTTAGTGTGCGTTCTATATTATTAGTTATAGGGCAGAAAATAATAAATACTGCAGTGATGTAGATTAATTATATATTTTCATAAAAATCACTAACACCGTTCTTACAAGATGAAATCCCAATCAAAGAGAAGTTGACAGCTATTAAAGAATGTCATTGAACTATGACATTGACAGTATAGACTTTTTATTCTTTTAACGTTTGGCTTACACTATAATTCCATCACCTTTTAAACTAATATATTTATCCTAGTTTCCTTAAGCCTTGCTATAGGAAGATGAAGTGATTATAAAACACTCTGTATAGGAATTATCTTAGGGGTAAAAATGAAAAAGTTATGATGTTTTAAGACAACAGTTTGTTTTTAGCTCTCCTGAAAAGTAGAGGTTTGTTCCTTACGACATTTCAAATTATAACAGTCGATATACAATTAAACACCGTGTTTAAACTATTTTTTTCATACATTATCTATCGAATACATTCTAATACATACTATTAAATGGATATTCTATGATAACACAGACGAAATTATTTACCCCACCAGTTCATTAGCGCTTAAAGAAAAAACCGGACAAGTGCGAGTTAGACTCGCCCACCGAGAGTTCCGGACAAACTAGTAGATAAAAGGGGGAAATCATATATATTTTTCTATATTTGATTCATAAACCGAAATATATACATCGTAAAAATATTTAAAAACCTGTTTTAAGTTATGTTATTATTCATATTATATCCCACATGATACGGTTAATTCACTTTAAAATTTGTACCTCGCATAAAGATATATTTTTTGTGTTTTAAAAAAACGAATGTGTTTAAAAAAAACTAAAAACGTCCAGTTTTCGGATTTTTTCCTATATGTGTACTATAACACAATGCTTCTTGCCAAATTTCAGAGTTCTAGGTCAACGGGAAGTACCCCATAGGTTTTGATTCCCTTGTGAGTGTCGAAATATGCATACGACATATTCGGCTTAAACGTATATTCGTATAACGACATATTCGTAACTTTTTTTTTACGAAAACTGAGAAATTTGATTTTTCTTACTGCAGCAAGAGACTATAGATCTACGTATATGTATTTAATTTCAACACGATACCTTCACGCGTTCCTGAGAAAAAGGGTCTTGACATACAGACGGACAACAAAGTAATCCTATAAGGGTTCCGGTTTTTTCTTTTTGAGGTACGTAACCCTAAAAAACGCCGTTCTGCAAAATGTCGAACGTAGGTAATCATGTAATACTAGGATACCAGTTACTCCAAACGTATACAAAAAGGCTGTGTTCAATAAAGTTGCTCGCAACTCGCATGATTAGCGGCGAGGCGAGGCGGCCCGGCCCGGCGCGGAGGCAGGGGGGCTGATTGCCGGCCCAATTGGGCCTTATCCGCCCGCACATGGGAAATATTTTTAATCAACACCTCCATTGAACTTACGAGCGGTCGTACGTGAGCTCGCCGGCCAGGGCGGCATTTAGACGTAACGTGGTGTATTTACCTGTGTAAGTTCTGGGGCTAAATTTTTGAAGCGCATAAATTTTATCGCATACGGATATGCCTTTATTTCGGATGATATTCAAGAATTCGTTTGCTCGCAATCATTCACAGCACTCCATTCGAATTATAATTATATTAACAAGAAATTCTACGAAAATATTGTTGATATTGTTTGGAAGTCAAGGAAATTCACACGTGAATTCTTTTCTAGCGAATAAAAAATCGCACCCCAGTTTCTATTTTTTTCTAACTCTATAATCGTGTTTCGAAAGCGAAAAATTGTTTGAGTGTTATTATCATAACGATTTCCTAGAAAAAAATTACAATAAAATAATAATTGTTCTCATATGTAAAATAATTAGGTGAACAACGATTTATATAATAAAATCGGTCCGTATATTTTTTGTTTCCTTAGTACCTAACATTTGTTTGATATAACAACTTGTATACCTACTAATGTTATATCATATAATAGCCGTTTGATGTTATTTTCGTTCAAATCACAACATTCCGTGACCCAAAAGGTCCAGAGACTCAAAATGTCCTGTGGCCAAAACGTCAAGTGGCCGGCCCAAAAGGTCCACTGGGCCAAAAGGTCCATTAGGCCAAAAAGTCAAGTGTGATATTCAGTTTCAAGTCAAAGTCTTCAAGTTGCAGAATTTATACCAGTTTAATACTATTTTTGCTGTCAAATAAGTGAGTTCTCCAAATTCATGGAGATTGCTAAGTATATAATATTTAACAGACGTATGTCTCTTTAAACTTTAAACTTGACGCTAACAGATACAAGAAATAAGCCGCAAAATTTGAATGATTACAATGTCATTTTGAAAGTAAAACAACAAATACCAGAAACAAATCAAGTGCAAATAGCTCACAGTATTTTTTTTAAACATATTTTTCAGAAACCTAAACTTGCCGCCTTATCAATCACTTTTGTCCCAACTGAATGGATGACATTTGAAATACAAACATAGATATTCAGATTTACCCGAGTAATTAGCCTTGGTGTCTGTGCTTATCTTATGAAGTACAAAAATCTCGATGTGCAAGTCAAACTAGTACTGTTCCAGTTTTATTCAAGACCCCCAAAGCTGCTCTGAGTATACAAAATAAATCTCTGATATACAGTTCTCAGTTGAAGAAAATGTTATATCGTCATCTCTTTAATAAAATTATATTTTTGTAATTAGTACGTATACTTATTTTATTATTTTGTAGAATAATTTAGATTGTCCAAAATACATAGTCCACTGTCCAAGTTCGGCCCTGCGCGGGAGGAGATAGGGGCGCGGATGGCAGTGGGTCCGTGCTTGATTGGCCTTATGAATGCGAGTAGATTGCATCGCGGCAATCGCGACCCGTCATACACTGTTGCTACCCTCACCTATCACACATACCAATCAAACGAAAAAAAAAAAACACTTCTCTCACCCACCTCACACAAAACCTTCAGATTTAATAAATCCTTATAAACTGTAATATCGTTTTATATGCAACACATTCCGTAGGTATATCTCCATACGAAATCTCGTAGCTGTAACCCATGTAAATGTAAGTCACGTTTTCAATAACCTACAGTTTTAGCTTCATAATTTTAACCCGGGCTGATATTAGACTTCATTTTGTTATGAAATTCACTATTCGAGAGCGTAAAGTTGGAGCGTGGATCGTACAATACCTATAAGGGAAATGTGTCGGTGATTGAGTCATTTTTCATTTGGCGCTCCCTCGAGTGGACGCTGCGCTGATCGCGCCGCGTCAGGCGCCGTGTCGCAGTGAGCGTCATAATTGGCAGCGGGCTGACTCCTCGGCCCGCTCGGAACCGCACTTCTCTCGTATTATTAACGACGTGTATTGTAATCACGCGGCAGGCGATCGCCTCCGCCGAAGGTAGGGCGGTATTAAATTCCGACAGCTACGTGATAAATCGAAATTGGAAAAGTTTAATAATGTTCGGTTGCTCCGAAAGCAATAAAACCGTTTATAAACGGGCACGAGCGAACGAGACGGGCGGCAGGGACGCCCGCCTTCGGGACTTTTAGGGACTCTTAGGTGAGTCCGCTCGGCCTTACGGACTCTAAATTGATTTCACTGGTATCTTGATGAAGTGATAAAACCGTCACTCGGGAAGCATATTGGCCGTTGCGGATGAACCGAGCGACAGACGAGCCCAAACGGTCCAATCACCTTTTCGACATTTACTTGTATGCGGAGACTGTTCCTACTGATCTTATTTTAGTGTGAGAAAAATACATCAAGTATAGATAGTGTGTGTGTGTGTGTGTGTGAATGAGAGGTAGCCCTAAAAGCTGTTGAAGTCTTCACAAAATTTAATTGAAAACTCCAACAATGTGGTAACGCTTGTAAAATGTATCTTGAAAGTAATATTTTCCATATGCAGTTTAAAAAACTGTAATCTATTTTTTTATCTATAATCACGTCAAATCAAACGATAGGCAAATTATATTTATTTTACTATCTATGAGGAGGATAGATATTGATTAATCACAGAGTTTATCATTATTTGCGCAGCTAATGGAATAATTACGTCGCTGAGAGAAAGATAATTGAGGAGGCGGCGGGGCCCTCCCAGTTACACCATTACGGGGCCCCAACTATAACCATACGAGCTTTCTTAATTTCTTTCGGATAATATCTCCAAACAATGGAATGGAACGTTATTACAACGTTTGCCACTTACTAATTCAGCTGATTAATTCGTTTTACGGGACTACTTTTGGGGAAAATATTTACTTACAGCAATAAGCGAAATAATATTATTTACATATTCAAATTAAGTCTATACAAAAGTCTTGTTTTTAATTATAAACTTAATTTGCTTATGATAAATCTATGGAAATTTCACCTCGGGCTCCAACCCTCTATAGCGCTAAGGGTAGAGTAATTACTTCTTTTCTTCGTAATAAAAACGGATTAAACTTTGCTTAGGGCGGCCCATTCATTTTGTTTACTATTCAGAAAGGCTTGTGTTTTTAAAAAACTAATTTACTTTCTCTGTTTTTGTGTAAGGACCCGTATCTGATCTTTGAAATGAAATAAGGTAATTTCAAAATGTTTCACGAATTGCTGCGGTAATCTTGAACTTTCTTTAGAGTTGTAGTACTTATAACTCTTCTGCAAAATCCGCCTGGAGAAATATAAAACCTTTACCAATTATTCAATAGAAGCATTACTGTAATATAATGAGATTTGACATCTAGTAAATTAAAGTGACAAGCGCAGTGTATTGCCACCGTAAAATTTGACTGTTAAAGGCTAGGAGTAATAGGTATTTGACTTTAATGGACAAGCGTGGTGCTCAACATCAGGCTAACGATTTTCTCGTTTCGCCTCTCATTTCCATAAAAAAAAACATTCTAAATGTGAACTTTATCTAACCGAAACGCACAGATCACACTTTTCCTGTAACACAATAATCGTACCTTAACACCATCGATAGTTATTGAGCACATGTATGCTGCAAAAAACATAAAAAAAGGCACAAAACCGTCGGGTTAATTTCGCCGCCGGTGTGCGGACATTGATATCAATTATCAGGAAGCTAGGAGCCGTATTCTGTACGAATTGTTCCATAAAGCCGCTAATCCCGGCCCGGGCGAGCCACAATTTGTCCAAACGGTTATGTTATTGCGGTCGGTAAGCCCGACCGCGATCGCGCGACTCACAACATGATTTTCCTCATAAAATTGCCTTCACGAGCCGTTTTATTAATTCCGTGTAATTCTGTTTTCATTGAGCTCCATTATTAAATAACTTTTTAGGAATGAGCGGATACTGAACGCTTTACAATTAATGCTCGATTAAAATGCTAAATAATGGAATTAAGTTTACAATTTGCATCAAGCAATAACGAGTTTTTGATTTGTTTCTCGATTTGTATCCGATATTAGAATCAGGCAGTTAGATACAGCAATTAATTTTATCAGGTAAGTAGTGGAATGTCCAGTTACGGTATCATTTGAGCTCCAATGTCAGCGAAGTCAATTTGTCGAAACTGTTATTGCGCGAACGGGGCGAGCGAGACGGTCAGCGGACAGGGGACCCAGTTATACGGAATTACCCATACCGAAGACTCCAGGCCCTAACTCCGCAGAATGAACACTTGATTAAGATACTTGTTTCGCTTTATTTTGCAATTACATGTGACATCAGCCCGCGATATTACCTGTCTTCTATATTGCAATTCGCTTCTTTAAATAACGGACTTTTACTTTATTCTTATTGACTGTTTTAATTTTTTATTGTTTATTAAAAGAGATTTATGAGGAGAAAGCTGACTCTTAAGCTGATATTTATTTTGGTTGAATTAAATGATTTCAGACGATATGCCCCGAAAGTTGCATTCCGTAATAATCCGGTTCTTAGCAATTGATTCTCGGTTTCTAGACGATTAGCTGCTGAGTAAACTGTAATATTTATTGTAATTGAATATTTTCATCCAATAACACAAATCTGTTTCGTGCACTCAGTAGCGACACTGTACGCTAACAAACGCCGACAGGTGGTTAATGTCTTCAGTACATTAATTGTAATAGTGTGACGACAGTATCCACTTACCGTTAGGCGGACAAATCATATCAATCTAAACACTTAACATAGATTTTAAAATCTATGCATCTTAAAACAACAGCGACGTCAAAGTACCTAATTAACCACTGGTTAAACTGTGACTGTGAGGTAGGTATAGATGCTCGAACTTAAGGTTCCTCTATACATTAGTACTTACATGATTTTTAGGGTTCCGTACCCAAAGGGTAAAACGGGATCCTATTACTAAGACCCCCGCTGTCTGTCTGTCTGTCCGTCTGGCACCAGACTGTATCTCATGAACTGTGATAGTAAGACAGTTTAAATTTTCACAGACGATGTATTTCTGTTGCTGCTATAACATAAAATACTAAAAAACAGAATAAGATAAATAGTTATAAGGGGGCTCCCATAAAAAAGACATGCGTTTTTAAAGATAATGGTACGGAACCCTTCGTGCTCGAGTCTGACTCGCACTTGGCCGGTTTTTTTTTTATAAAACAGCTAGGTAGTAACCCCGGTTTCACCAGCGTAGTGATGAAAAACGATGTTAATACTGATGATGATGAAATGTAATCTATGTCCGTCTCCAAAACTACCCTCAGTCTTGGACACTTGCAAAGTTTCCTCGCCGAATATTGATAAAAACATTTAAATCATTATTATAAGTGACAGGAAACTGAAGTTTCCCCAAACGTGTGTGGAAACAGCGCCTAAACATTAATAAAGTTGCCTCCCCGCGGCTGTCGGAACGTCGCGTCAGCGTCGTCATGTAATCGAACTCGGAATCCGACATTAGCCGGATGTATGGGTATTCGAAATTGGATCGAAGATTGTAAGAGGGATTGAAGGACAAAGACGGCGAGTGGGGGGGAGCGAGGAGGGAGGGGTGCAGGGTAGCCGGCCCACGCACCACGTCCGACCCGTAATGAGTTGAAAGCGGATACTTGTAGCGCACTCAGGACGCGCGTGTCCGGTTACCCGCCTAATGTACGCCGGATAAACAATGACGTCCAGCCTTTTAGCGACATTCGTGGACCCACTCAACACCGAACATAAGCCTAAAAAGATTTTTACTATTTGAGATTCCATCGGATGTACGCATTAGGAGATGCGGAGAAAGGTTTCTTTTACAGGGGTACGTTTTAAGCTTTTTGTGTCGATGTCTAAGTAACTTTTAAAAGTACTTACTTAATGTGTTTTTGTTTGATCACTTAAAAGCAACGTTATCCTGAAAATTACCAGTTATACCTCTATCCACTCACAGCTTTTAGTGAGAACAGTCTTTGCATCTAAGTATTTCCTCGAAAAGAATATTACTTAGTACTTCAAGTTTTTAACACAAGATGGTGGGTTTAATGGAAAAATAAACCCATCTTTAAATCGTGAGTAAATAGGTTTTATCTAGGCAAACGCGCACCATCGTCGACACCAGGCGAGTTGGTAGTCGCAAGTATATCAATGACAATAAATAAACTACCGCCAGTAAAGTAAATATTTTTCTAATTTGTAAAACATATCTTCAAATTTTCAAATACAGTTGAAAAGAATAAAACCAAACACTCACACTTCAGTGTGAGTTCAGTGTGTAAAACATTCAAAAATATTGAATATGTAGTGAATTTCCTCTAAAAACTGACATAAAATCTTCCAGCCCTACCAACATTATAGATAATATAGGTCTACATTGTCATACGTAATTTATTCGCAACATTACAAAAACTTTCCAACAATAAAAGAATCCATCAGAATCCCTGTAGGTAAGAGGAGCATTAGGTAAGTGGCGAGTCCCGATGTGAAAGCTGGCTAGTCAAATGTAGAGTGACGGACCATCAGCGCTCCATTAGGCCGAGAGTGCGAGGCCGGGGGTATGGGGTGTTTGATACGCTGTTACTTCATTAACCACTCCAAGCTGGCATTAGACTGGATGCTATATTTCTTTATATTTGTTGTAGCCATTTAATAAGAATTGACTGGTTTTGAAGCGTTCATACCTTAAATAAAACCGGATAAGTGCGAGTCAAGCTCGCCCACCGAGGGTTCCGTACAAACTAGTAGATAAAAGGTGGAAATCATATATTTTTAGGGTTCCGTACCTCAATAGGAAAAAAACGGAACTCTTATAAAATCACTTTGTTGTCCGTCTGTCCGTCCGTCCGGGTGTCAAGACCTTTATCTCGGGAACGCGTAAAGGTATCGTGTTGAAATTAAAACCATTTATACATAAGGCAGATTCATAGTATCTTGCTGCAGAAAGAAAAATTACAAAAGTAAAAAAAGTTACAGCCGAATATGTCGTAAAAAATGCACATTTCGACACTCACAAGGGAATCAAAACCTATGGGGTACTTCCCGTTGACCTAGAACTATGAAATTTGGCCAGAAGCATTGTATTATAGTACACATATAGGAAAAAATCCGAAAACTGGACATTTTTAATTTAATCACATAAAAATAGGGTCTTTATGCAAGGAAGGACACAAATTTTAAAGTGCTTTAACCGTATCATGTGGGGCATCATATAAAAGAGCTTCATTAGCAGAAGATAAAAAGGTTTTTAAATATTTTTAAAATGTATATTTTTCGGTTTATGTAGGAAAATGTAAAAAAATATATGATTTCCCCCTTTTATCTACTAGTATGTACGGAACCCTCGGTGGGCGAGTCTGACTCGAACTTGTCCGGTTTTTTCTTTAAGCGCTAATGAACAACAAACCGTAAAAAATAGTAGATAAAAGGGGGAAATCATAATTTTTTTTTATATTTTCCTTCATAAACCGAAAAATATTCATCGTAAAAATATTTAAAAACCTGTTTTAGCTTATGTTTTTTCATATGATATCCCACATGATAAAATTTGGACCCTCATTCCTTGCAGAAAGACACTATTTTTAAACGGTTTTCTTTAGCTTGACCTGTTTGTTTATTTGTTTGTTTGGGTCGAAATTTTACCCCTTTGCAGTTGAGGGATCGATCTGAAATTTGGTATACACCTTTAGTCCTGATGACAATACAATTTAGTATATTCTGTATTATTGTAAATCCAAGATGGCCGCCGCCACAAAATGGCGGATTTCATATTTTAACACAGCCCCCACAATATGGGTATCAAATGAAAGGGCTTTTTTAGTAAAATACAGTAAATACATTACCTACATCATTATCTTTCTTTTCAATAAAACCGTTTAACTTAAAAAGTTTTTTTTAAGTAAGTAGGTACTTGTTTGTGATTAAATTAAAAATGTCCAGTTTTCGGATTTTTTCCTATACGTGTAGGTACTCTAACACAATGCTTCTTGCCAAATTTTATAGTTCTTGGTCAACGGGAAGTAGGTACCCCATAGGTTTTGATTCTCTTGTGAGTGTCGAAATGTGCAGTTTTTACAACATATGTATTTGGTTGTAACTTTTTTTTACGAAAACTGAGAAATTTTATTTTTCAAGTAAAATTAATTATTTTCTATCTTAGTAACAACGCAACTTTTATTTACGTGAAATAAAAAAATCTTGAGGAAAGTACCTATATGTAACATAGCGATAAATTTGTTCATAGTAAATCATTATCATCCCAGCCACAAGAATTCCACTAGGTACTAAACATAGGCCTCCCCAATGAATTTCAAAAAGACCTGATGGAAGCGACTTGCATCCAGCGTCTTCGTAGTATATGTCCATCACGAAACATCTACTAACTTTTGTTTTTGTTTTATATACCTACAATTAATAAAATAGATTGCAACATCCAAGATATCGTATTATTTGCACGCAATGTTATTTTATCTTTATTTGCATACCTAAAACCTGAGAGGTTTTATTTTATAGTGTACAAAAGTTATTATATACTATATATATTTATTATTTAAAACGTGCAATCTAGAAACGATTACGTGCAAAAGTGTCATAGAGCAAATAAGAATGACATTATACTCAAGTAAGTACCAGTTTAAAAAAATAAAAGAAGTCAAAAAGAAAACTAAGAAACTACAGCAAAAAAACACAATAACGTAACAATGTCATGTTAACAATGTCAGTCATAAATAGTAATACATGGATCATTGGAAAAATCAAAAAACTTACTTAATAATTTTTAAAGTCATTAAATTAACAATAAAAATGTTATAATAAAATTAACAAAGTCAAAATTAATTAGAAATCAATTAGAAAATTTTTAATGCATAAATTTTGTCAGTTATATTTTTTTTTGTGATAAATTGAAAACAAAAGGAGTTAATTCAGAATATTGGAACTCGCCATAAATCGAAATCTAAGTTCCATTATAACGAGCCGCAAACCAACACTATTGAGAATAAACAGAAACCGCCACAACGACAGTGACAGCTAATAGTTTGCGGATTTATGCAAACTAAATCTAATTTCACTCCCCTTTCTGTGGTTTTAAATTTTGTCAATTCGCGGCCGAAACGGGGAGAGAGTTCACTCAGGGTTACCACAATAGATAGACACTTTGCAACAGATTCACAGCGAGTAGGGGAGTGGATTTTGTGTGTGATTTTTATCATTATAATTGCTCAGAATACAGAAAAAAAAAAATTTTCTGTATTCTGAGTTTAATTGCTTTCTTACAGTTTTATCTACTTAAAGACATTATTATTATAAGATTTATTATTATGTTGTGTGGTTTATTAACCCACCACCTGTTAATCCAGGACTATTCCAGGGTTACTTATTTATTTGACACAAAGAAGGCTTGCATTACTGTACATAATACAAGCACAGTATTCAGAATTCATGCTCATATTATGTGATATTACCTACTGTGGTTTGAAGACCATGCACATAAAAATGGTATTTGTGGCATATCCAGCATTGCCACAGTTCAGCAACTAACAGCAACTGCAGCAACATCCAAGCCGCCAAATAGGAAAGTAACGTAAACGTAAAGTAAAGGAAGGACACTTCTGTACTTTTCTATTTGTTTGAACTTTTCCATTCACAGTTTCAATGCAATTTCTCTGTAAGGGAATCAAGAGCCACCCCTAAAAGTGTTTTCCATTATGTGAGGTGAGGGCATCGCAACAGCAAAGACGTTAGTCCGGCTCTGCGCTTGGGCGACTTTATGACGTTATCTCTAACAGGTTCTGTCGACTACCCCCAGTACTCAGTTCAGTACCACGAATCACGATATGGATAAACAGTAGGAGATCTTGGTACCCTTTATCCGACTGCTAAAGGAGGGTAATACTCTTCGACTATAGCCGTGCCTATACATATTCTAGCCTAGCCTAGCTATCCCTACTTTTTTTTTTTTTGTAAAATACTTCTACTTGCCAAATTTCGTTTAGTATGTAGAATTGACAGTTGTTTAGTAAAATAACAGTGACATTCGGACAGACAGACATACAAACGGACGGCCAATACATGGCGAATATAAAAAGGGTTCTTCGTACTTATTACGAAACCCTTAAAATGCTAGTGAGTAATGTGGCATCGTTTGTTTTTCCTGCTATTGTGCAGTGTCAGTGTAATGCTGAGGGAGAATAGTGAAGAATACAATGTGACCGAACCAATTATTCAAATTGTTGAGAATCCATACTATTTATATAGCATAACGAAGAATCCTCTGTTGTGCCTGATAATTGCCCCTAATGGAAAAGTCTAGTCACTCCGAAGTGCATTCCAAGTTTTCGCTACTGCCAGATAGAAGTTATTACTTAAGCCCTATGCAGACAACAACTTATAGGTTGAGATAAGTAATGCTTTTAAGTGACGTAGCGCACTCTTGTTACAGTCGTGCAAATATCCAACAGTTGTTTGTTTGCAACATTTATATCATTATTAGTTATGTCCCGCGGTTTCAACCGCGTCTCGCGTCTTGATGAAGATAGCTGATAAATAATAAACGTAGCCCATGTCCATCTTTAGATTATTTGAACTATTGACGTTCAAAATAACGCGATCGGCCCCCAGTTATCTCTAGTTATATAAATACCATGATACTTTCAACGGTTTTATCTTGAACGTGGAACAAACATAGAGACAAACAAAATTACTTTTGCTTCTAAAATATCACCTAGTTAAGATTTATACCGAGAATAAGACATACTTCGAAGCTGAGTTAAGTATCAAATCCATTTTAGGACAAGATACTAAAAATATTTATTCAGAAAAGCCTTATTTTTCCTGTAGGTCCCAAATAGTTTAGCATATCCGAGGCATATCGACGTCCACGTTCTGAGATAAATCCTTGCGTGAGCCGCATGCGTAAGCAAATTGCTTAGACCTCTTTATGTCCACGCAGACTAATATACCGTCGTATCCACTTGACAGAATGAAAAAGCAAGCAAAATCTAATACACTTACGAGCATCTTACAGCGCATACATATTTAACACGCATATTTACCGATTGGCGTGGATCAGATGGGGTGGCAGATCTCGGGGAGACGAGGGGGAGAGACGGTCATTCAATGAGATTGCTTCTTGGCACTCACCGAGTAATGGATCTCGCCGAAATAGACTGGATCAGGGAAGCCTGCACTGTTAGTGCTCGCGTCACTTCTTGGACTACGGGTAAGCTGCCGTGAAATAGCCTTCCGGTATCCCTACCGTTAAATTTTATTTGAATGTTTTGGATGGATCGAAATATTATGTCGATAAGTTCCACGTATAATGCTACGGGCCCGGTTTTAGTTTCGATCTATTATATGTATCTAATAGATTCAGCTAATAGACCTCACGAGCACAACAATATATATAAGTACCTAGAACTGGCATAAATACCTAATTATCAAATTGACATTTGATAATTAGGTATTTATAGGAGTAGTTTTAAAGATCGATAGCGCCCTCTGATTTGCACGCCTCCTCAGGCATAACATGAAGCACATTAAAATTAAGAACACCAAAAGCATGTTATCACTCATGTTTAACGCAAATAAATTTACTTTGACTTTGGCTTTGACTTTGGCATAGATATGTCACGTTCATATAGTCTAATCTAATACATATATATATTCGCTAGTTGGTGCGCAAAGCTTATATACTATTAACACAAATAAATGAACAGCAAATTCATTAGCTGTTGGTTTTAATAATCTATTTATTCATATAAATATTGCGTCGCTTCACTCGCTCAGATCTATATGAAAGATCTTTTGCCAGCATATTACGCGTTTTTCATACAACAGGAGAAAACTATTTTCTACCCCTAAATATTATCTGATTTCGATAATTCTTTTTGATGTGGTTGGAACCATTATTTGTATGCCTCTGCGGCTTGATTTTTTTTTAATTACTCTTTTAAATTTTGATAAACAAAACGGAACTTTTTGAACTTCGGATCTATAACGAAATTTGAAAAAAAGCAAACCGTAGATGCATACCTAGACATTTACCTATTTTAATAAAGATAAAAAATAATCATTGAAATTAGAAACCAATTTCCTTCTATTTGTATATTCTGTTGTGCGACAACAGTACTCTTGAAACTGGCCGCTCAAGTGACATGAGGCCCTTTTTTTTATTTTTGACGGGGGGGAAATCTTTTGAAGATACTCAACTGCATTTTGGGGTGCAGTTGCGTTATGTGGGGTTTTACCCACTAAAACCCCCTCGGTAGCCAGCCTCTGCGTTTTGATGGAAAGCACCGGGACCTCCATGGGACCGCACCGATGCCTCCCTGACTTTGCCTGAGGCAACACTCCTAAAATCTTACTTTTTCCATTCTTCTACAACGATACAGGCCACACTATTTCGTTGTCTTCTCAAGGATCGTATAAGTGGGTGGTCAGACCCCCAAATCTGACCACCCACGAGCCCGAGGCCTCTATTTGTCGTCTTGCGACAAGTAGAGTTTATATTTAATGGTCCTGCCTCCAGGACTAATTGGCTAGGGCGTTCCGATCCCGCACTCCTGCGTTTTCGTCTTCGAGTAGGATCGGCTCGTTCACGCTCCCGCTCGGCAGACTCTTTTTGCATGATTACTTCTTCGCAGAAGAAATTCATTGCCGTCCAACCCATGAGGCCCTAAGTGAACTTGTTATTTTTTATTTAATGCGAATTACATGAAAATATTATCTAATTGTACCTAAGTAAGAAGTTAACTAGAAGCTATCGTGGTCACTCGATATTTTGACAATTCTTTTCAGTTTTCAGCTAGAAAAAGACAAATTCACTTAACCTCACTTTATTTACGCGGTCATTTAACTTAGAGAATCGACAGGTAGGTTTGTACTCGCCTGATGCTTAAGCGAGGCTAAAGATCAATCTAGAAGTATCTACTTTTGGAAATTCCCAGATAATTCGGTATAGAGATAACAATTTTTTATAACAAATATGCATACTTGAAGGTACCTTCTTAAATGTGTTGTTTCCGTAAGGTTTCCGAAACCGACAGCTATAAGTAATGGGAATTGTCACGAGACCACAGACGGTCAAAGCAAAGTGCATATCGATGTAGCGTTCCCGATAGTCATCTCGAAATAGAGAATTCGAAACTACACTTAGCATCTACATAATAGTTTGGAGTTGTACTTGCCCATTAGAAATCTAAGTATCCACTCATAGACTAAGATATGATATATCTAAAGTAGGAATATTTCAGATGTACCTCACGCATGGTGATGAAACAATAATTTTGAAAAGAACATTTTTAGAGTTCCGTACCCAAAGGGTAAAGCGGTACCCTATTACTAAGACTCCGCTGTCTGTTTGTCCGTCCGTCCGTCTGTCACCAGGCTGTATCTCATGAACCGTGATAGTTAGACAATTGAAGTTTTCACAGATGATGTATTTTTATTGCCGCTATAACAACAAGTACAAAAAAACAGAATAAAATAAATATTTAGGGGGGCTCCCATTCATCAAACGTGATTTTTTTTGCTCGTGTTTGCTCGATATTGATAACGGCAACAGGTAAAAATCGGCGGCTTGAAATATTCACAGAATAATGAGTTATATTATGCACTTTAAAAATACATAATTAAATTAAAATTAAATTAATATTTAAGATTTTTTAATAGTTTTATGTATTATGGATAATAGATTTATGTATTTTGAATGTTTTTCAACATCCAAAAATATATGGGATGAATCCGCTATAATTGGTTTCTTTTAAATTAAATTAAACATAGTTTTCAAGATTTACCAGACTTAAATATATACCTAATTAAAAACATAGCCCTAAGTACTTAATGTTATCTTTCTGTAATTTTGTTATCACAGTGGTTTTCTATCTATCTATCTATCTACCTACGAAAAGTGGGCGCTAGTGTAACGCCTTAAGCTTACTGCATTAATTATGCTACCCATCTTCTACCCTCAATCAGACCCTATCCACCCTCAGGTCGTGCTTCTAAACTCTATAATTTCACAGTTCACTAAGTGCCATCTAAAACAAAACAAAGCTTCCATCTCGTCGTTATTGAGTGGTGTATCGCACAATGGAATCGGTCTGGATTGAATTATGGAAGACGCGGAACTGGGCCGGCCGGGAGGCAGGGGAAATGGAAAATGTGTGTCGCTAAGTTGGCGGCCTGCTAACAGCCTGCCCGCGTCGGTAGCAACTGCTACGTGAGCTGTGGCATACGGTAATGGATTGATCAGATACCACTTTGGGTACACGGTGCAACGGTTCGCCATTATGCCGACTAGATGTGCAACTGTCCGAAGTGTTTATGCATTGTGCCATTGTGGTATCATGACACTATATTATGGTAGGCAAGTAGTTAAGATGTACAAAGGGAAGGTAGGATAGTTACAGCAGGCATTTTAATATAAAACCCTCTCTCGTCGCGAGAGACGCGAGAGTCTCGCGTCACAGCCGGTTTTAGAGTGTCAAACCGGCTGTGACTCAGGAGCTATCAATAGGATTGTTAAAATAGAGAACGTGCTCTACAAAAGAATGAGAAAGATGTATGCTAGTCAGACCGACTGCTGATGTTGTTATTACAATATTTTCTCCATTTAGAGAAAAATATCTAATAATGATATATCTACTCAATATCATTACTGTAGGTATATAATTATGTTCTACCTGCTGCTAGACAAGCCTATCCTGTTCCTATAGCACCACCTATTTTAGAAACTTCTGCTTTCTGTACCTAATCTGTTGCTGGTTGTTTATAACTAGCATTATGCTGAGCTGGGGCCGGATTGTGACAAAAAGTTTATATGGGTATCTGTTTTGTTTATGATTTTTATTTTTAATTCAATATGTTATTTTGCTATCTGTTGTATATTTTTGTCACGATAAAATACATGTCTATGTCCAATCAGTTTTTCATCACCGCGTGAGACTTATTTTCATAGGTATTTACTCATTATAAAACCAATACAATTTACCACAACTCTTATCGAACATCAAATTAGTCTTAATAACATAATACTAACTAAAACACTAAATCGAAAGTCAATTCAATAAACACCAATTTATTTACATCAATTCAATTAGGCATCAACCTACCTTCCATTTTAATTTAGCAAATGTCTTGATTTAAATGGATATTAGTTTTATCCGCGGGCGTACAATAAAAGAATCCAGCGAGCTACACAGTCGCCAGTTCATTATCCAAATGGACTACAGCTATTTGATCCACTTATGTGATTGCCTGCAAGCATTATCTCTCTTTTGGTACAGAACCTGGGGCAGTAGAGTATCTACGGTTTTACGTACGGATTACTATGATAACCATTGCGTAGTACTACTAATGGCTCTGTATGACAATCGATGCGTTGGGTGACAAGAAAGCTTGACAGACGACCTTATACAAGTGGCAAGAAGACACTATTACAGGCCGCTTCCAACAAATCCTTATGAAAATCCATTGTCCATCATGTCCATTCCCATGTCCATCATTGGACTTCTTGTGGCAGATATTATGATGAGATAAATAAAAATCTACTGTTCCATTGGCTGGCCTTGTGGCTCAGTGTGTAGTATGTCTACCTGCTAAGCTGTAAGTCGTGGGTTCGATCCCCACCCAGGGCAAACATTTGTGTGTTGAGCATGGATGTTTGTTCTGAGTCTGGGTGTTTCTATGTATCATATGTATATATTTACAACAAAAAAAAAAGTATTAGATGTATTCTATCAGCCATCTAGGTCCATAGTACAAGGTATGCTTAGTTTGGGCTAGATGGTATTTGCGTGAAATATCACGAGCACAACAAAATATTTATTTATTGGCCTAGATAAGGGTCATTGGGATTAATTTTGTGTATCTCCCTTAAAATCCCCTTACTTGCCAAATGGGTAAAGGCTTCCAAATACTGATTGGTAAGTATATTGTAGATTTGAACACCGCCGTATGTAGTTTTTTTTTAATTGTCTATACATTTGTAAATCCAACATTGCAAAAAATATTGAATATCCCCTTACTGTTTATCTGCCATACCCTCTGGTGAATTGAAGCTATAAGTCTACATCGTAACTCTCTCGCTTCTTACAATATTTCTACCTACTTATGCCGTATAAATATGTATGGGCATAAATTAACGATGAACTTATAAGTGGTGCGCTCATTTAGATAGTGCTATTGATTTAGGAACAGCTACGGTTGGAAATAAACAAGAAACTATTGGAGAGATCCGCATCCAAGTCTTTACTCACAAGGAGTGGATAGATAAAATGATTTAATAAAAAATACAACTGTTTGTGACCAACACAGTAGATAAATAAAGTAAGTTTAGCATTGCAATAACTAATCTATATCTTTATGAAAGAATATGCCATAATTATATGTATAACTTGATTGGAGAAAAGGATTTTGATGAATGATAGAATTTTAAATTCAGTCGTTTTAGACAAATAGGTAATAGTTACACAAATTTTGATTTAAAATCTCACGACTAGGTATAGTTTCAACTGTATTCGGCGGCCTTCGGCGTTGAATGTGGTTAAAACTAAGTTTATGATTGTAATTCAAAATAGTGTTATAATTATAACCACCATCAAAACAACCTAATACAAAGTAATACGTAGTAACAATATTGAAATTATTGGGAAGGAAGTAATAGCTAATTTTAATCTATTTATTTTAAATAATTTCAAAATAATTAATTTTAAAATTAGAAACACATAATTTATAATTTGTTTATAATTATGTGTAACACACTTGATATGCTACTTGTCACATATCTTGTATACTTTATTTTTACCCTAAAAAGCGTCCTCCAAAATCAAAATTAAATAATTATGTAGTAACATAATTAATTCATTTGATTTTATACCGCCCTAACTGTGTCGCACCTCACAAAACGCACTCTGTGACCCAAACACGGAAGGTTTGAGTTACAGAAATCCAGGTCTGTACTAATTTCATCGAAATTTAATATATTCGCAGCAATTTAGATTGACAGATAAACCGTCAGGCACCAGAATATTCCTATAAGGATTCCGTTTTGCTCTTGCGAACCCCTAAAACCTATATTATATTTTAATATGAAAGCTACGCAAGGTCAGTCTGATCAAAAAATACTCCTTCATTATGTTGACGTCAGAAATCTCACATTAAATGACACTCACATTAATCCCGTTGAGTGAATCAAAGAGTTGGACATCGTAGATATCAGGAGATACAACATAATGGACTGATCCAATCTCTTAGCTGAATGGAGCCCTACTTTAACTGAATACATGGCGTCTATCTGCAAGGAAATACCTACTTTCACTTAGGGATATTGTTTTTATTAAACGTTAATAAAATGTTCCACTTTTCATGTCCATAATAAAAGTCAGTTTGATATATTTTGTTCTTTGATATAAATATCATTGAGAAGGAAAATATCATTGTTTTTTGTACCTATTACAAAAAAGGAAGCTCTTAATTCCTTAATTCGACTGCAGTTTTACCCGACTTGCACAAGAATGAGAGTAATGTTTTTCAGGTGTATGAATGTGTTTAAGTGGGTAGATAAGTATTTATATTTTCTTCTATAACAATAAATAAATGGCTAAATGGCTTTACCGATTTTGATATGCGAGGTATAAAATAGGTGCCTTAAAATAGGTGTTTTCTTTGTAAATATTTTTTTTTATTTAAAAACAGAACTCAGGCAAAAATATAACAAAACTATGTTGTTTCGATGTTACCTTAGCTCAATAGAAATGCAACAGATCTAGTGCGGATTAGTAGATTGTATACAAAGGGATTTACGACGAAAGCGTTTGTTTGAATTCAGAGATTACATTAATTAATATTATGATTTTCTTACGAAAACAGTGGGATACATGATTTATTAAACAAAGAAAATGAAATTAAAAAACCGTTCACGGGGCGAATTTCAAACTCGAGTGTACCCTAATTCGTAACTGAAAAATAAATGGTCATACACACATGTTCACGTCTAACCATCAACTCGCACGTTAGAAAGCGACGTGTTTCATCTTCGACCACATGTCAAAGATAATGATAAATGATAATGATAAATTCGTTTATTGAGATAAAAACGGAAAAAACCAATTATCTCACAATATTTAAAAATTATTCTTAAACAATGTCTTAAACAAATGTCTGAGGATTACAAAATATTCATTATATAAATACAATATCATTTAAAATGTCAATACAAAAATGTCAAATGGGCAATATGAAACACGCAGACTTAAATGTTAAGTATTCACACCTTGAAAATATCAATGTTCTATAATACTGAAGCATGTACTTCCTCCTGCCAAAATACTTCTTATAAACCCAGATTTTTCCAATCCCCGCTACGAAAGTTCTATCTCCTACAATTATTCGTCGGAAATGAGATTTCGGATTAGGCTTCCTCCCTGATGAAGACCAAGATGGCTGGAATGAAAAACAATTAAGAATTTTTACTAATACCTCCAGTTGCATCTGCCAGTGAAACCGACTTTTTCGATTATGATTATGGAGGGGATTAATATTTCAATTTGAGCCCCGTAAAAGATTGAGTTTTTTTTTTCTTTTTCTCATTACTTTTCCATTTAATCTATGTTAATTAATTATTGTATTTTAGATAGGTAAACAGCCAGTAGCCTAGCTTTTTCCGTATTATTGGTTTTCAACCGAGACAAGAAGAGGTTGTCAATGCAGTTGTATTTTTATGGTTCTGTAGTAACTTGCTACTATTTTGATGTGCGAGATGTCGTCAGATTCATCCCGTGACCCTTAGTGTCATATTTTTTTTGTAATAATAATAAATCTCTCTCAAAAAAAAAAAAAATTATTTTATTATTATAGAGATGTACCAAACATAACTTCGTTAATTAAAAGTTAACAAAGCCGGAGACTAATTGGATGGTTTTATCTATGGAATCCACATTAAAAGTTACTAAGACGCACACGCATTTTCTTTTGCGCTCTTTGTAAAAATAACAAGTAATCGTTTAAAAAAACTAAAAGAACCGACTTCAAAATACGCAATTCGTTTACTTGAATGACATTGTTCCAGTTATTTCATTATAAAAACCAAAATACTGGACCGATTTTGATAAAATTTCTATGGGACCACCTGGGAAGTAGGTATAGTATATCCTTTCAAACAAAAAATATTTTTTCAAATCGGTCCAGGACCTTGGGGGAGGAATTATTTTTCCTCCAAGGGTCCAAGTGTCTTTGAGTAATCGGAGAACATACATAAAAAAAGATTCCGACGAATTGAGAACCTCCTCCTTTTTGGAAACCGGTTAAAAACTGAAAAAACCGACTTCAAAATACGCAATTCCTTTACTTGAATAACATTTTTCCAGTTATCTTGTTATAAAAAAGGACTAAACCATTTTTAATAAAATTTATATGGGACCACTTCTGAAGTATGACCTACCAAACAAAAAAATAATCATCAAAATCAATTCACAATTGGCGGAGTAACCGGTGAATAAACATACAAAAAAAAATAGTCTAATTGAGAACCTCTTTCTTTTTGGAAGTTGGTTACAAACAGTTTTCTCTCATTTCAATTGAAATTAATAAAAAAAAATATAACAATACTTACTGCAGAAAATTGTGGTATTAATGATTTTCTTAAAAATATTTAAAATATTCCTGATAGAACCGTCTAAGTCGATTAATTATAAGGAATAACAGTCACGAAATCCTCACTGAAAGAAACATGATGTAAATATGTTTTTTTTTTTTTTTATATAAATTTAGACCTTAGACGCAAATCACTTAATCCAATAAGCAACAAATTCAAATGCCAAAAATATATTATGCCGAAAGGCCAGTATGAAATGGTCCGCAGAAAGTTTTCCAAATTGCATAGAGTGTCCCAGCGCGAGTGGCGGCTTCTGACTGCTATTACTTACAACGCAATATCAAATTGCTTTCAATTTATTTCGCAATTGCCGTCTTTGAGTTTCGCTTTGTAGGGGCCTCTGACGTCGGTCCGAGGCAACAATAAAATGTATTCGTCTCCGGAATGTTTAATATGGGGAAAAGTTTAATAACGCGTCCGGACTGGGCGGGCCTGCCGCCCAGCTTGGCCGCTAGCCGGTCAGCGCGCGCCGCCGGCCCAGCCGACGACGATAAATCAAATCTTTTACCTTTTACATTGCTTAGAAAAATCCTTATTACATTCGCAAACATTTTCTTTGACTTCCTGAAAATTTTAGTCGTATTCTGTCTGCTGGAGATGGATTATACTGGTCAGTCTATCATTAGATTTTTTTATAGATACCTTTATACCTATGTTTATAGCTTTGACTCGCCTTTTGACCTCCGCTTGGTGAAATGATGATGACGATGCAGTTTAACCCATACGGCCTTACTGAAAACCGTTATTTAACTTTGATCAACGTCTTAAATTCTCTATCTTCTTCTCGCAAGTGTCATTACGTGTCAGCGAGAAGTTGACAAACTAAGTAACGTATTTCTGTAAGGCCGATAAATATCATTGTCCAGGGTTTCAGTGATCTTTACTACATAATGATTTGTTCAGCCGTTTAGGTGTAAAAAATATATATACATAACAGTGACTGTTCAGTATTTTAAATTTGAGGATATCAGTTTTTAACGATAGGTAATAAAATTAAATATAATCTGAAGATAATCTTCTAAATAAATGCTCAAACCCATTAGGGATCGTCCATTAATCATGTGATGTTTTTTTAGCAACTTTTAACCTCTCCCTCCTTCCTGGTGGGAATATATGGGTGACGTTTTAGATAACCAAAGATCAAGTATATTTATGTATTTTGGTTTATAGTATGGTACCTTTCGTTTCTCGTAAAAAAACCGTCGAGCGAGCTGGAAATCGTTGCCTGGTAACGGCGCATGGCCACACACAACAACAAAAAATACTTGATATCTTATAATATTGTCAAAGTAATATTGAAAAAGGATAATTAGGATTGTTGTAATCCCCCTAAGACCGTGAGACACGCGCAGAGAAGCACCACGCACGCACACTACTCAACGCTCTGACTATCAAGCCAAGCAGATATCGTTTTATTTTTTCGAATAGATAAGTTTTATTAGAAAATTGTATCGAACTCTTGCCTGAACTATGCTTTTATTCTTAAGCTAGGTGCACCCCGCGGTGTTACCTGCTGTTTTACATAAATTATATCAACATAAATATTATTTTTGGGATAAAATGTAGCCTATGTGTTAATCCAAGGTGTTAGCTACATCCATACCACATCAAAATCGGTTAAGCCGTTTAAGCGTGAAGTAACAAATATACAAACACACTCACTGATTTTCGCCTTTATAATATTAGTGTGATTATTTTTAAACCACTTGCTTCAGAAAAATTTTGGTCTTTGACAGCAAGTTACTGGATAAATGTAATTGTACATAAAATAAAAATAAAAAATAAGCTACGTATCTATTACATAAAAAATAGCACTGCGTCATATCAAGCAGCACCTACTTTTTCATAAACGTGCCAACCTGTGTTCCTCCCTCACAGTTTCACGCAACTACCCACATAATACCGGTTAAAATAACTGTTCGTTAGTGAAAGAAAACAATAGCAGCAATGTACGCTGACCGCCGGTGGAGCTCCGTTTATTGTCTACGTAATTGGAAACCCCGCGAGTGTGCCGCGAGTGTAGCCCGACTCATCAAGACGCAACTCCTGAGCCCCACGACGCCAACACAATGGTTGTCTGACGTTAATTAAATGTTAACAAACGCCCTCGTCGCCTAATTGGAACTGTTGCCTATTATGCTTACCTTTCGACGGGAGAATAACTTTCAAGCTCGAGCAGTCTTCACACTTTTTAGTCGGATTCTTCGTAATTGAGCGGGGTTCGCGCTGCTTTGTAGTTTTACCTGATTGAAAAGAAATAACCAGTATGATGTTCTTCCGAATGATAACTCTTATAATGCTTGATGGTTCGAATTCTGTACAGTATTTTAATCAATTATAGTCGAAAAGAGTAGGTACAGTTTTACAACGAAGTAATAATAATTGTGCATGGGCGTATACATGGGGGGTGGGGAAGGTTTAGGGAGTCCGGACCTTGAGCTAGACAACGTAATTAACTGGTAACTGTTATTTAGTCAAATGATATAAATTAAACATCTCAGTTGTTTTTCTTTTTGTTTCCAAAAATTACGTTAACTATTCAAGTAAGTATTTTTTTTGTCTTCAAAAACCTGTATTTCAACGTGGTCCTGCCCCCGTATTCTGAACCCATTCGGTTTCGGAATCGATTCGATTTGTATATCTCCGTCTTTGTCGTTCTCTGTGGAAATGATTCCGAATCCGAATTCCGATGATCGATTCCGAAACCGAATGGGTTCAGAATACGGGGGCAGGATAAGATTTTTGGAACACGGGTTTCTACGTCGGCCACACTTCCAAAGTCCCGAAACACCACTATAATATTACAGCCTCTCGTAATCGTACAATGTTTGACATAGAATCAAAGTTACCCACAAAAAAAAACAACGTTTGACATTGACAGTTGACACTATTTTTGTCATGATTTTGATTGACGTCTTGGACATCTATCTTTTTAATTTGTGATTGACACTTCAAATTCCAACCCTGCTTCAAATGTCTTGGTGCCGATTAGTATTACATTCTCTTTGGTGCCGATTGTGGCCGATGATTGACATTTGACTTGGAGTTTTGGCGGGAACTTCTAAGTAACGTGTTGTTGCTTTGTTTTATTTTCTTAAACCTGTGTTATTTTGAACATTAATGCTATAAAAATGGTTGTGTTTTATTCATTAAGTGTTCGATAAGGTGCGTGAGTGTGAGCAAGTGAAATAAAGTAGTAATACGTGTGATTTTTCGTTGTCGGCAAAACTCCATAGAAGCTTCTAGTAAAGTCGCCACCACTTTACTGAAGCAGGACTCGACTTATAAATTGACTGTATACGTGACTTAGATTGTGACTAAAACATTTACAACTTGTTTTATTCAAGAAACTTGAAAAAAACCTAATACTTGACACTGGCAAATGCTTTAATGCGGGTCCAATACAAAAAAGAAGAAGAAGACATTTGACTTGATTTGACGTTGTCTTTCGGCCGGCGCTGCACAATGGGTGCTGCAGGGTCAATTTTTCTGTTTTTGTTTTGTAAGCTTTGCCATTGTTGACATTATCGGATTGTTGTTTTGGTGCAGAAAGCTTATTTATTTCAATTACATCACAGCAGCAGGACCTTGTACAATATGCCTAACTTTCGACCAGCAGGATTGTCGGACGAAGAGTTTAGCGACGATGACTTTGACGATGTTGGGCCGGTAAGTCTGATAATATTTGATGTGTTTGTTTTTCATTTTTCTAAAACTCGCAACCATTTTATACCAAATAATGATCCATTAAAAGCTCATCATCTCAGCCACAAGAAGTCCACGGCTGGAAAAAGGTCTTCCTTATGGATTTCCAAAAAGGCCGGTTGGAAGCGGCCTGCAAATAGCGCCTTCCTGCCACTTGTATGAGGTTTTCTGTCCACCTTTCGGCTGGTCTTCCTACGCTGCGCTTGCCGTTTCGTGGTCTCCACTAGAGAGCTTTTCGGTCCCACTGCTCATTATCTATTTACCAACAAAATAATGACTTTTTGTTTCTGTTTACGTCATATTAAATACTTAGCAAACTAGTACATACATCTGAAGAAAGTTCTTTCAATTTTGATTACTATAATTTTTCAAAACATGCAGTTGCTTGCAACCACTCAAACCATAGACCAGCCCTTCAATTATGACAAAATTATTCATGTTACAGAGAAGGCAGTACTATCCTCCTCCACAAAATGCTAAAAAGAAGATTGAAAATGTATTACAAGAGGCCATAATCAATAACAACACATGTGGAGTTGAAGAAGTCATAGATAAAGGCAAGTGTCATTATCAATATCATTTATGTATGTATTTACATTTTTCAATATCATTATTTTGGTTTAGGCTTAACTACCAACTTGCCTGATGTTGAGTGATGTAATTTACAATGGAATACATTACATAGCCTATAACAAATCTATTTATTCAGTATTTTAAGACACCCAGATTATATATTTTATGAAATAATCAAAAATGTGTGTAACAATTATTTTAAAAATTAAATACATGATAAAAGTGGATTACAGTGACAAAAGCAATTCACTGATATTTTGTAAAAATTCACTAAGTGACACTTTGTGTTTTATCAATCCAATATAAAATAAATGGTAAAGCCAAGTGCATGTAGTGCCATGCGCAAAGTAGGGTTTCTTAGTTGCACATCATAATTTAAGTAAACTTAAAATAGGGATACTATGAACATACAAGTTAATTATGTTAGTCTGAATGAAATTTTCATTTTTTTACTTCTTTAAGTACCCAGTTTTAAAATGATCAACCATTACTTGTTAACGTATAAAACCTACTTAGATAGTTTTCCTTTTAATATCATCATAAATATGCTACTAGCACGAATATTTTCATATGTCCAAAGTCATCCATTTAGCCAGTAGGAACATTTGACTCTAACAAAAATTATCACTTCAAAGCTTAATATTTTGCAAACCCTCATACAAGTGGTGGAAAAACGCTGGATGCAAGCCGCTTCTAATCGGTCTCTTAATTTGGAAGTCCATGGGGGAGGCCTATGTCCAGTAGTGGACTTCTTATGGTTGAGATGATTATGATGATGATGAAAAAAGTAAGTGTGAAGGGGCAAGTTGGTAACTGTCCACTTGGGCAAATATGTCATGACCAATAGGTGATGATAATTCAACTAAACTTTTAGGAACACAGGCACTGGAGACTTAGGCAAATTTTGGATTGGGATTATTGTTTTAGTAATTGGGATATCAATTAAAATGTATATGCAATTAATTATTTATAACTTGTTAGAAAGAACATATTGTTTGGGTAATCCCATATAAATTTGATCAAGATGTAATGATAAATCCATGAGAAAATTATGCTACTGATTGATTTTCTTTTCAAAGAGTGAACAAGAATGTCAGAGATATTCAGACTCGCCATCTTTTTTGCTGGAAAAAAATAGGAGAGTTTTACCAAAGGTTTATTAATTTTGGTTTAATAGTTTTTTAAACAGCAGCCAATATTTTGTTTTGTTTCCATATTTTGTTAGGGCAACTGATTAAAGTCGATTTTTAAAGTACAATACATGTACTTATAACTAAGCAATCAAGGATGATATTACCTACATCATTACCTAGCATCGGAATAAATAATATGTAATATATTTGTTAATATACATATAATTTGTAATTTGATTTAATTATTGTATTGAAATACTAGCTAATTCATTTATTAATTGTTATAATTGAATGAAATATTTAAGTCAATAATAAAATAAAATGTGTACCAATGTCAGTGCGAAACATATAATGTACCTACACATAATATAGTAAACAGGAATACGGGCACCCAAGATACAGGCTTTGCCTAGTTTGGGGCCCTCAAAATCCTTTTGTAACTTGTTAAGTTGTTTATCTAATGAAGACTAAAAAAAATGAAGACATAACTATATGCAATTAAATGCCTGTTTATTTTGTCAATTTAAGAATTGAAGGGGAATGTGAACATGATCTTAGACAGTGGATGGACTCCACTAATGCATGCCTGCTTCCATGGCCAAGAGAAGATTGTCAAACTACTGCTCGACAAAGGTGCAGACCCTAACTTGGGTTCAGGTTAGTCCAACAATATATATTTATTAAGAAAAACAATCCTCTTAATGTGGTATGATTTCCATAAAGAGGTATTTTTACCAAATATGATTGGAAACAATATAGTTTAACAATGAAGTCATCGTTATTGATATTTATTGGCGGTTAATCATGTTTGTTGAAAAAAAACAAAATGTTAATAGCAAATTTTTCGATTTTTTTAATCAAAAATTATGGTTATTATTTATGGGACCTTCACAGGTCACTTATGTCTAGTCGAAACTTCTGACTATAGTTTCGACGGCATTTGACAGACATTTTCAAGGAGTAATGCATGAATTTTACTGCACGACAGTGCCTGGCGCTACGCCATTGAAGCCAACCAAAACTGGTAAAATAAATTGCACGTCAGTCATTGAAATATACCGTCGAATTCGATTCAGTTAAAGATACGATAAAAGACAAGTATAAGTTTAGAAAACTCGAAAACTTCCGACAAAAATATACAGATACACACGTCAAACTTATAACACCCCTATTTTTGAGTCGTGGTTTAAAAATTAACTAGATATTACAGAAACATATTAAGTACTGGCTGCAGTATGCTAAAATAAATAAATATATAGACAGATAGGATAGATAGGTCATTGGCTTGAAAATTTAAACTTTAAGATAAATGTAGACAAGGCGAAACTAATTCACTTTAGATTACGTTTTTACTCATACTTGTGGAAAGTTTATCAAATATGATGAACTATGCAAACCCTTAAAAATCGTGCTTACTTAATTCAGCAATCATGAACGGGTTGGTTAATTGACTTCAATTCCTAATCTTTGTAAAAATACAGTAAAGTTGCGAAGGTCAAGAAGCATCGTGGAGTGTCATTCGGTGCTACAATCACTAGCAAATAAGTACAGGACGATAATGAGGTGGACAAAGAGCCATGGGTAATGTATAGGCAACAACATAGCAGACACCCTTGCAAATTATTCATTCATTTAACAATAATTCTGAACTAACCATAAATCTTGTACTATTCCAGATCACGTCACCCCTCTGATGGTAGCATGCTCAAATAGCAGCGCGAACGAAGACACAATAGACAGTATCGTTAACTACCTTATAGAGAAGGACTGTTCGCTGAACGTCGGAGATAAGTACGGTCAAACTCCCCTGATGCGCGCCATAAGCAGCGGTCGAGTGGTTCTAGTCAAGAAACTACTGGATATGAATGTTAATATTGAAATGAGAGATAAACAAGGATGGACGGTGAGTAGAGTATAACAGCAATGTCACGGGCTACAAATCTGCCAAGTCATCAAATGATATTGTTTAGACAAGATATAAGGCGAGAGCTTTCCTCGGCGTTTCTGCGAGGTATCGTATTCGGAAGGAAGAATTTATAAAAAAAAAGATAATTGACACAGGTTAGTTAGCTAAAAATAGCAGTCATATCTGTTGTAGAACCGATATCTGATGCTGGGGTAGACACATTCTGAACTCGAGATGGCATGGTTACTAATTAAACGTAATGCAAGATGTCTCAAGACAAGATTATCACCTATTCAGCCACAAGAAGTCGAATGCAGTGGACTTCTTGCCTCGGGACCATGGGTTTCCAAAAAGAGAGGACATTAAAAAATTCAGTTTTTTTAATGTAAAATACGTTTGCGCTTGACCGCCAATACGCCTGATGTGATTAAAATAAAGTAAAAATAGAATAAATGTAGTTTCTAAATCGTCAAAATTTTTACTTGTGCTAACCTTGTTTATTTTTCCAAAAATCACACCGGTACTGAAAGTCCTTCAGAGGCTCTTCAATTCCTTCGTGCTTGAAGGTACAACGCCAGAAGCATGGAACAGAAGCGTGGTGGCGCTGTTCTTCAAAAAAGGAGACAACACTTTGTTGAAGAACTACAGACCCATCTCGCTTCTGAGCCATGTCTATAAGCTGTTTTCAAGGGTCATCACGAATCGTCTTGAACGCAGGTTCGATTCGATGACTTCCAGCCTCCCGAACAAGCCGGTTTCCGAAAAGGTTATAGTACCATAGACCACATCCACACGCTGCGGCAAGTGATACAAAAGACCGAAGAGTATAACTTGCCCCTTTGCTTTGCATTTGTGGACTATGAGAAAGCATTTGATTCGATCGAGACCTGGGCGGTGCTTGAGGCTCTCCAACGATGCCGTATTGACTATCGGTATGTCGAAGTGCTGAAGTCTTTGTACAACAACGCCACCATGTCAGTTCGAGTACAAGACCAGAATTCAGAGGCAATTTCATTGAAGAGAGGCGTGAGGCAGGGAGACCTTGTCTCTCCGACACTGTTTACCGCCAGTTTGGAAGATGCCTATAAGCTTCTAGAATGGAAAGGGCTCGGCATCAATATTAACGGCGAGTACATCACTCATCTTCGGTTTGCCGACGATATAGTAGTCATGGCAGAGTCGATGGAAGACCTCAGTACGATGCTCGAAGACCTCAATAGAGTTTCCCAACGGGTGGGCCTCAAAATTAACATGGACAAAACGAAGGTTATGTCGAACGCCCATGTAGTGCCCACCCCAATATCTGTGGGGAACTCCACTCTTGAAGTTGTTGACGAATACGTCTACCTAGGACAAACGGTCCGATTAGGCAGGTCCAACTTTGCGAGGGAGGTCAATCGTCGTATCCAACTCGGCTGGGCAGCGTTCGGAAAATTTAAAAGCGTCTTCTCGTCCAATATACCCCAGTCCCTCAAGTCGAAAGCTTACAACTAGTGTGTGTTACCAGTGATGACATACGGCACTGAAACGTGGTCCCTAACTATGGGCCTTATAAGGAAGCTCAAGGTCGCGCAACGAGCTATGGAGAGGGCTATGCTCGGAGTCTCTCTACGAGATCGTACAGGAGTCACCGATATAGCACAGAGGATTAGCAAGTTGAAGTGGCAGTGGGCAGGGCACATAGCACGTAGAACTGATGGCCGATGGGGCCGAAAGGTTGTCGAGTGGAGACCACGTACCGGCAAGCGCAGCGTAGGAAGACCAGCCACGAGATGGACAGATGACCTCATACAAGTGGCGGGAAGACGCTGGATGCAAGCCGCTTCCAATTGGTCTTTTTGGAAATCCATGGGGGAGGCCTATGTCCAGCAGTGGACTTCTTATGGCTGAGATGATGATGATGATTTCGACCATAAGTCAAAACAAATTTTAAAAGTTTGTGTCATTAGGATTGATTATACTATTCACGACAAAACTGGAAAACTAGAAAGTTGCAGTTACCCTTGGTATTAAAATGATACTAATTCATTTATTGCCATGCTAGCTGTAATAATTAATAACATATATTTATCTATTTTCCAGGCAATATTCTGGGCCACCCATCACAATCGGCCAGAGATATTAGACATGCTGATAAAAAGAGGCGCGAGGCTTCAAGAAGTGGACAACAGCAATCGCAAGGTGATGGAAATAGCGAATTCACATGACCACCAAGACATTATAGAAATATTGAACAAATACATAGAAGAAGAAAAGGATGATATGGACCTTTATTTTGACGACACTATGGCTTCCTGGCATGATTTTTATCCTGGAATCACAAAGCGTGGAAAGTAAGTTACTGTACTTTTATAATAAAAACTTATTCGCTTCTTTGACATCAATAAATTTCATCATCACCATCATCATCTCAGCCACAAGAAGTCCACTGCTGGACATGGATTCCCCATGCTGCTGCTGCTTCTGCTGCTTCCCCATGGATTTCCAAAAAGACCGGTTGGATGCGGCCTGCATCCAGCGTCTTCCTGCCACTTGTATGATATCCTCTGTCCTTCAATAAATTTACCCATTTACAATTAATTATAATTTAAAATCCGTGAAAAAAGTAAAAAAAATCTCGCATTATGTCTCTCGTTATCATGAACCACAGTCTTTTCTATCCCACTTCTGAGTATAGGCCTCTCTCTTATCTTCTCCCTATTTAGTCCCTCGACTAATCCACTCTGATCGTGGTCCCATCCTGCGGCAGTCTCTCTGTCGGCTGTTTCTGGCTATTTGTAATGAACTCAAATCGACACAGTGGGCTACAATACAATACCTGTTTTGATTTGTTGATTCGCTAAAATTCGCCAATGGTCATTTCCGACTGTGGTCTGACAACGAAGTTCAATATTATTCAGTTAGTCACTAGCCGCTAAGTCCGCCAGTCCGTTCTTGCTTTTATGCCCCCTAACAGCTCGTAGTTCCGTATTAACTTATCCACCTTCTGAAATAAGCGCATTTAGCTAAGCAGTATTTTGTTCCATTTTCGCGCGTGATGGTTGGTTCCCATCTGACAGAAAGTGAAAAGTCCTTATTCAGTGAATAAGATTTAAACATGCGTTTATAAATAAAAACGACTAGGGTGTGAATTGTTAGGCGTCCAAGCTTCGCACGGTGTAGTATTGTGCCATCTAGCGAGCATATATGGAAGTGTTTGTTGTGATGTTCGCTTTTTGTTGTTATTTGGTGTATTTGCGAAGTCTAAAGGAAGAAGAAAGTTTGCTACGAAGCCATTTATTGGATGATTTTGATAAAATTTTGCAGAAACATCCGATTTTCATCGGCTTCATCGGTGTTTGAGGCTCTCCAACGCTGCCGTATTGACTATCGGTATATCGAAGTGCTGAAGTGTTTGTACAACAACGCCACAATGTCGGACCGAGTACAAGACCAGAATTCAGAGGCAATTCCATTGAAGAGAGGCGTGAGGCAGGGAGACGTTGTCTCTCCGAAACTGTTTACCGCCGGTTTGGAAGATGCCTACAAGCTTCTGTAATGGAAAGATCTCGACATCCATATTAATGGCGAGTACATCACTCACCGTCGGTTTCCCGACGATATAGTAGTCATAACAGAGTCGATGGAAGACCTCAGTACGATGCTCAAAGACCTCGATAGAGTTTCCCAACAGGTGGGCCTCAAAATTAACATGGATAAAACGAAGGTTATGTCGAACGCTCATGTAGTGCCCACCCCAATATCTGTGGGGAACTCCACTCTTGAAGTTGTTGACGAATATGTCTACCTAGGGCAAACGGTCCGATTAGGCAGGTCCAACTTTGCGAGAGAGGTCAATCGTCGTATCCAACTCGGCTGGGCAGCGTTCGGGAAACGTCTTCTCGTCCAATATACCCCAGTCCCTCAAGTCGAAAGTTTACGACCAGTGTGTGTTACCAGTGATGACTTACGGCACTGAAACGTGGTCTCGAACTATGGGCCTTATAAGGAAGCTCAAGGTCACGCAACGAGCTATGGAGAGACCTATACTCGGAGTCACTCTACGAGATCGAATCGAAGAAATGAAGAGACGTAGACGTACAAAAATCACCGATAAAGCACAGAGGATTAGCAAGTTGAAGTGGCAGTGGGCAGGGCACATAGCACGTAGAGCTGATGGCCAATGGAGCCGAAAGGTTCTCGAGTGTAGACCACGCACCGGCAAGCGCAGCGTCGGAAGACCAGCCACAAGATGGGCAGATGACCTCATACAAGTGGCGGGAAGACGCTGGATGCAAGCCGCTTCCAATCGGTCTTTTTGGAAATCCATGGTGGCCTATGTCCAACAGTGGACTTCTTATGGCTGAGATGATGATGATGCTGATGATCCGATTTTCAATTCTGATTATGAAAAACGAATATGACCAATAAACCTCACAAGCGACAGATTTTTTTACAACAAGTATTGTTGCAAAAAGTTTGTGCATGCTAGGTATACAGGTCCAAGTAACTACTAGTCTTAGATGTCAAAATATTGTTGATTTAATTCCAGGCCATCTTACACTAGTGAAATACCTCACCTTCTCTACGGCATGAGTTGCGAGAAACTCGGAGCGATCATACAACAGAGCGGCATAGACCTGAGAACATTTCTACTCCTCGAAGAACCGGACATGATCAAATTGGGGATAGAGCTTCCGTTCCAGAGGCAGAGGCTGATCACTGGCCTAAAGAACTTTCATAGGAGAGCTTGGAAACTGAAAGCGGTGCCGGGATTGACTGCTTCCAAGGCTTTACATTTTTCGTAAGTTTGAGCTAATTTTTAGGGTTCCGTACCTCAAAAGAAAAAAACGGAACCCTTATAGGATCACTTTGTTGTCGGTCTGTCTGTCTGTCCGTCCGTCTGTCCGGGTGTCAAGACCTTTATCTTGGGAACGCGTGAAGGTATCGAGTTGAAATTAAAATCATATACGTAGATCCATAGTATCTTGCTGCAGAGAGAAGAATCAAACTTCTCAGTTTCCATTCAAAAAAGTTAGAGCCGAATAAGTCGAAAAAAACGCACATTTCGACACTCAGAAGGGAATCAAAACCTATGGGGTACTTCCCGTTGACCTAGGTCCTAGAACTATGAAATTTGGCAAGAAGTATTGTGTTATAGTACTCATATAGGAAAAAAAACGAAAACTGGACATTTTTAATTTAATCACAAAATATAGGGTCTTTAAGCAAGGAAAGAGGGTCCAAATTTTAAAGTATTTTAACCGTATCATGTGGGGTATTATATGAAAGAGCTTAATTAGCACAAGCTAAAACAGGTTTTTAAATATTTTTATGATGTATATTTTTCGATTTATGAAGGAAAATATAAAAAAATATAATTTTCCCCTTTTATCTACTAGTTTGTATGGTACCCTCGGTGGGCGAGTCTGACTCGCCTTGTCCGGTTTTTTTTACCTATCTGCGGTAGAAGGAGGGTTTTTAATGCGAATGTCCACATTTGGTTGTCAAACTCGGCTGTTGGAAAGCGACGATATGGCCAAAGAAGAAGCACGTTTCTTTTTTTCTTAGACTTGGTTACTTTTCATGTTGTTGTCAGAAATTACTGTTTCTTGATTATATTTTTATCATAATGCTGTGATGATTGTCTCAAATGTGTGTTTTCATTGGAACTTGGCGTGTACAAGGTTAAGCTATTAATTGTCATTTTTAAATAAAAGACTAATAAATCGCCTGTTTCTGGCAATTTTTAAAATTCCAACGAACACCGATCCGTTGTCCCAAAGAAAAGTTACTCATATATAACAAGCGAGTCTTACATGATTGAATGTAGTTCAACCTACAGATCATCGTGTGATATTCGAATAAAAATTAAAAGAGAAAAAGTGCGTTATAAATTTTCCGCTCTTTCCCCTCTTTGGTTTGATGATGGTCTGGCCGCGCCACATCCAAACGTGTCAGTACTTTTATTTCAACCATTTATTTTTATTTCAGAACTTTAGACGGTCTTACATCTGTAGGATCACATCTTCAACAAATCTACATACTTGAAGCGACACTTCAGTACGTGATCCGCGAGTACTGCAGGAGTTACAAGGACGAAATGAACTCCAAAACGCCAAACTCTGCTATGCAGGCCGCTACTAAGATGTATGCTATCATTAAAAAGGATAAAAAACAAGTGAAACGAATGGGAATTAAACTCTCTAAGGTGAGCCTTTTCTTGTTGACAAAAGAGAAAATCTAAAAATAACGCGCATGCAGACTAAATGTCTGTCCATATTTCTGATGCAACTGCTCAGTTGTGGTATCTCTTGGGAGCTTCTGTTTCCTATCTTATAGATATATTCTAGATCGTCGTGATGCATTCTCGGCCACACCATCGCATCAAGCGAGTTAGTGGTCAAAAGTCAAAGGTATTGGTATTTTGTTTAAAAATATGTAATTTAAAAAAAAAAAAAAAATTGGATTTTAATACCAATATTGTGATATTTTCTATTCATACGTTAGTCTCGAAGCTGTAAATTTTCCAGGTAAATATTTCTTGGCAAATAATTTGGATTAATACTAATGGAGCTAGTTGTCATTTAACTATGTAAATCAATATCGAAAAAGTACTTGATGGTCGACGTTTGAGTTGACGCTATCTATCGCGTGTACATTGAACTATTTGAACATGACGTGTGCCTGTTGTACTTAGTGTGTTCGCAGTCCACTGCTCGTATACACTGGAGTGTATACAAGCAGTAGACTTCGCGAGCACATTATTTTTGTGGTCCATCACAAATGTAGAAAAGAAAAGACTTGCGCTTGGCTAACTCGCCTGATAGTAAAGGGTTAAAGGCGAATCTAATGGTCTAACCAAAAACATTAAATGCACATGATGAATGACATGAATACGCGATGATGTGTCGCTATAAACAAAACTTGTCAAATTAATAGAAAATCTTCTGATTTTCATCATTCAACAATGAACAATTGTGATAAAATCTAAGTAAAACATTTAAAATTTCTGTTTGTATTAGTATTCTAGTGTACTTTTGATATAAAATTTATAAAAAATATAAATGAAAAATCTTCCTTTCGTGCATAAAAAATCTCTTCTCCACTCTTCTCGCCCTTGAATTTGTCTTCTCTCTCCCACGCATTGTCGGCCTGTTCTGAGCGTAGCGAAAAAATTTTGTCTGTGAGTGTAACACATAAAAATCGATCCAATTATTCTATCGGTGGTAATTAAAATCAAACAAACATCCTCAAAATTTTGCCCGCTTTCTTGGTCAGTGGGCTAAAGAAGAGTGTTAGTATTTACTATAAAATATATCTTTGTTTCAGATAAGTAGAAATAATCCTCAACCAGCGGACCTGCTCAAAGAGAAGTCTTTCCAGGAAATAGCAATGAATTACATGACTGAAGCATTCATAGTGTGCTCTCTAGGTGTTTTAGTTTACCAAGCCAAAAATTATTTAACAAATGTTTTGACCAAATAAATACTATTTTTGAATGTTCTCAAGGTGTTACTTATTTGAGAGCACTAACACAAATCATTAAAATAACAGAAACCGATAAGTTGTTCAAGATCACGAAATGGAGTACAGGTAAGCGTTTTTTTTTTTTTTTGTAGGTCACCCTTTGGTTCTTTGTTAGGTCATGTGGCGTTACATTTCAACGGGCCGCTCAGAAGTGTGAAGAAGGTATACTAGAGCATTCGTAAGTATTTTTCATCTAGCTCTTTCACACTAGCTCATAAAGTTCGGTTCCTAGGTCTAATACTAGCTTGAAAAAATTCATTTTATCCGCTAAGGCGGAAAGTAATTTAAAAATTCTAACATGACGGAACTACATAATATTTTCAGTACAAAATATTTCCAACCTCTTTGTACATTACCTTCATAAAATGAAAACAAATAGTTCGATACAAGGAGGTGGCTATTAGCTTAGCTTATAGAGACACTAAATATTATTCTGTAAATTATAAAAATGTCGCTAAAAATTTTAATTTAAAAAACTGTCGAAGCACAATTATTTTTTACTGTAGGTACAACTGTAAATTTAGTTTTGCACATAAGCGAAATTGTAAAATATTATTTTTTTTTGTTTTCACAACCTATTTACAGTTTCTTTGGATTCTTAAGATGCCACTGAATTAACTAATTGTTAATGTTATCAAACAGCTAAAAACGTGGTCTAAATGTAGGACACCTAATTTGCGAATACGTCTACGCTACTAAGTAATAAATCACCCTTGACTCAGATAACACAAACGAATGTCGTCAGTTCTAACTCTGTCACCATCATTTAATTTACCGTCTGCTTGTACCTAAAGCTGCTTGCAAATTGGCAAGATGACCCAGATACGTGGCGAGCTACATTTCATTACCCCATACGTCAACTGGACGTAACTCATACTAAAATACATGAAACTTGCTACCGTGCGACGAACAAATATTAGACAAAACGAGCCACTACCGTAACATATTTTAACCGATGGTGGTGCGTTGTTTCTTTAGGGTTCCGTATCTCAAAAGGGAAAAACGGAACCCTTATAGGATTACATTGTTGTCCGTCTGTCTGTCTCTCCGTCCGACCAGGTGTCAATACCTGTATCTCGAGAACGCGTGAAGGTATCGTGTTGAAATTAAAACCATACATGCATATCCACATTCTCTTGCTGCAGAAAAAAAAATCTCAAATTTCTCAGAGTTACAGCCGAATATGTCGTAAAAAACGCACATTTCGACACAAGGGAATCAAAACCTATGGGGTAAGTACCCGTTGACCTAGAACTATGAAATTTGGCAAGAAGCATTGTGTAGTACACATATAGGAAAAAAACCGAAAATTTGACATTTTTAATTTAATCACAAGAAATAATGTCTTTATGCTAGGAATGAGGGTCCAAATTTTAAAGTGAATTAACCGTATCATGTGGGGTATCATATGAAAGAGCTTCATTAGCACAAGCTAAAACAGCTTTTCAATTATTTTTACGCTGCGTAATTTGCGGTTTATGAAGGAAAATATAAAAAAATATGATTTGCCCCTTTTATCTACTAGTTTGTATGGAACCCTCGGTGAGCGAATTTCACTCGCACTTCTCCGGTTTTTTTTTTTACTCATAAATAGGCTTGCGCATGATCGCTAATTCGCCTGATGTTAAGAATCTGTAGTTCAAAATCGTTAGTCTCGCTCGCGCATTCCAAAATTTGTGGAGACATAAAATGACTGAAAAACCCTATAAAAATTCGACGCAACAAATACTAGAAACCTCTAGAATATAAAAAAAAACCTTACAAAAATACTAGAAAATTTCTAGTCTAATACATTTTCATAAATGTTGCTATGCATAAGCGAGACGGACGATTCTGAACTATAGACTCTTAAGTGACCGTTGCAGTTTGTGATGGTGAGTTTCCTAGAGGAAATCGATTCACTCGCGTGAGATTACTCAAGAAACTTGAATACAATTTTTTATAATATTATAATTATTATTTTATTGTTTTGGTCATCCCATTTTGTTGAAACTTTTTTTAAATTATGGTGTCTCAGGTGTAGACACGCTATATATTTTTTGTAATTTTGTTCATTCGTTTTAACCAAGTATGTACCAATAATTTGAATATTTTATTCAAACACCTGCTGGGTGAAGTTTCTTACATATTAAAATTTAAAACACAGTTTTGGTCATTTGTTAGTACGGCATGTGTGTGTAAAATAATTATGGTCACCCCACAATTTACAGTTTTACCGAATAACCTTAATTAAATTTGATCAATGCTCAAATTATTCTGTCAACTTCTCGCTGATATGAAGTGACGATTGTGGAAATGAGACGGAGAATTTGTGACATTGAACAGAGGTAAGTTAGGTATCCGGTAAGCATAATATAGGATAAGTGATGACGGAATATTAATAACATAGTAACCACTCCAAGGATATATGGCAATTAGCTTTTTACATTAGAACATATGGCTATGTGCTCGATCGACAGGTTTTCAACATCAAGAAGCAGCCAGATATGCACTGGAAAGTACCCTATCGTCACGCTACGCATGTGGTTCCTCACAGCGTTTCTTTCTCCATCGCCGAATGCTTATCCCATTGTTCAAAATTAAATGACACCCACCTGTGAGAAACATTTAGTTTTCTCATCTGCCCACCACGTCAAATAAATTTAGATGCACATAGCTCATAGTAAGAATTATTAGTAACGCGTGCAGTTTTGGAACCCTCCCTTCCTAGCAATCTAAGGTTGAATTAGATACTTCTGTAATATGATTGATTAATGTTGTTGCAAATTTTCTTAATGTATTTATTCTACCTCCTTGCCAAATTCTTCCTTCCTTCCTCCGTAGCGCTCGTGGCGTAGCTTGACTAGGTGTTCTCGAACGATCACTAATGTCAAGCAACGGACGGACCGGTCAGTCTTCGGATGGGTGACCGTGAGAGGCATTTCTTTCTGAGTGCTATCTTGGGTCGGATGACACGTTAAATTGAAGGTCCCGGTTATTTGTCAATCGTCAAGCCAGGTCAGAGGCCTTTCGACGGCTTAATAACTCTCTAGACCTAGGCCCAGCCCTAGGCTGGCCACTTACTATACGAACTTACTTGCCAAATTGCACCGATGTTGTAATATTTACCTATAAGTATATAGGATACTTTCCGGAAAATCACGATATTGTTTTTTCAAGAAGCGGGACTTTTTTTTAATTATTATTAATTAATTTTTAGCTCCACAGACACCGGGGTCCATGACTTTTGTCAATTTTACAAAATATTGCTAATATATATACATTATTACGGGAAGACAAGATTTTTTTCTTTTTAAGTTACCTAAGTTATTACTATATTGTGTGTATACCATGAGCAGACCAGCGACCCGCAAGCAGCGCCCGATCACGAGTATGACGCATGTGCCAGCCATCGCCCTCCTCAACCACATGTTAGGGAAGAGGGTGACCCGCCACACGACGCCGCTGCAAGAAGGAGCCTTCGATGGTGAGCATGAATGCTCAAGGTGTAAACACAATCCTTATTTCTAATTAGCGGGACTTTGACCGGTTTCGGGGTTCTAAGAGTCACCCCATCCGGGTCTCGTGCACCTCTGCAGTGACAAGAATGGTGTGAATACACAAGGAAGTTTTATTATAGTGATTGTGCCACCATTGTTTAGTGGTGAGAAAATAACAACTGTGCTATTTTAATTGTACATAAATTTCATCTAGGCAAGTGTTTTCGATAGTGATAGTCGTAAATTAAAAGAAACAAGCTTATTGGCCCATCATCAAGCATTATAATATGTATTAAGTAATTCAATAAACCGAAAAACCAAGCGCTATCTACATTCAAACTTGTTTTCATATTCATTTACTATTTGTATTAATTTCGTAAGTTGCTTAAAATCGACTGAAATGTATATGGAACCACCTCTGAGAATATCCTCTTCCAGAATAAATACTAAACACCAATTTTCTTCTATAACGAGTACTAAATATTTAACTGTGTATGCGTTTCAAACAAATGCGACGGCATCGTAACTTTACTCGCTCTCGGTGTTAAATTTAGAAAAACCGGACAAGTGAGAATCAGACTCGCCCACCGAGGGTTCCGTACAAACTAGTAGATAAAAGGGGGACATCGTATATTTTTTTTCATATTTTCCTTCTTATACCAAAAAATATACATCGTAAAAATATTTAAAAACCTGTTTTAACTTATGCTAATAAAGCTCTTTCATATGATATCCCACATGATACGGTTAAAGAACTTTTTTTTTGGACCCTCATTCCTTGCGTAAAGACACTATTTTTTGTGATTAAATTAAAAATGACCCGTTTTCAGATTTTTTCCTATATGTGTACTATAGCACAATGCTTCTTGCCAAATTTCATAGTTCTAGGTCAACGGGAAGTACCCCATAGGTTTTGATTCCCTTGTGAGTGTCGAAATGTGCATTTTTACGACATATTCGGCTGTAACTTTTTCTTTGAAAACTGAGAAATTTGATTTTTCTTTCTGTAGCAAGATATTAGGGATTTGCGTATATGGTTTTAATTTCAACGCGATACCTTCACGCGTTCCCGAGATAAAGGTCTTGACACCCGGACAGACGGACAAACAGACGGACTACAAAGTGATCCTATAAGGGTTCCGTTTTTTTTTTCTTTTGAGGTACGGAACCCTAAAAGCGTAGTAAAGAACACGTAGTGAACGTAATGTTTCATCAATTTATTACCGCTTCACATAGGTACTTATGATTATGAAAAACAAGGGAAAAAACGTTATGACGAATTGAGAACCTTGTCCTATTTTGTTGAGTTGAGTTGCTTAAAAAAAAGAGGTATTCACAAATAAAGCGTATTCTGTAAATCTGTAGGTATTCTACTTAGAATCACTTGGAATTCGTAGAAGTCTTCAATTCATGTTCAATCCCATGGTCAAGTATAAAAACTATGCACGTTCTAAGTAAACTCGTGCAAAACAGTCGTGAGTTGAGATTTGTTCTTCCGTAGTACAGCATGCCATCCTTTTCCTTTTAGTCATTCATTATTCATGTCAGTTTTCTGAGCTCCGAGACAGGAAAAAATGTTCACGAACAATAAATAGCATAGGTAGGTGGATGGTATGAGTCACTTTTACACATCAAAAATATGCGCCATACGAGTACATAGAATAGTAGAGGTTACAACTGTTTTTTTTTTTTTTTTCTTTTATCAGCCCTGTTTGTACAAACTGTCCCACTGCTGGGAACGGGCCATCTTCTCATTGTGAGAAGGTTACAACAAGGTTACAACTGTTAAATATAAATAATCATAGATACATGTAGATCAGCTTGTAGGAAACTAAAATATTGCTAAAATATTGCTTGTAATGCGGATTAGTAAGTTGAAGTGGCAGTAGGCGGGGTACACACGGCCGGAGAACGAAGCCGTAAGCCGTAATGAATCGGTACGCATAGTATAGGAGCACCAGCCACAAGGTGGACTTTCGAACTCACAACTGTGGCAGGAAGACACTGATTGCTCCCCGTCACGATCCGTGTCCCTAATGCACCTAAAATATGCTACTTAAGTGCATAATCAATTAATCTCATGCAAAAAGCTCTGAAACCTCAGACCTCTTGGCAGACTTCACACATCTTCAAGATCATTGAGAACTCTCAGACATGTAGGTTTCCTCACGATGTTTTCCTTCACCGTTTGAAGTTGGCGGCAATCAACAATACGCACATAACTTCGAAAAGACAGAGGTGCGTGCCGTGGGATTCGAACTCAGGACCTGCGGATCGCAAGTCAGACGGTCTCACCACTAAGCTGCCGGGAACTTCTAATATTTTATATGTCCTTGGTTAAACCAAGTCGCTTGGCCACCTTGCCACAAACATTTGTCATCAAAGCACACACTATTTTAGCTCAAATAACTCTGTTATTAATGATAATGAGTACAAGAATGGGTTCTACGAATCTAAATGTTATTACAGATGCTCCCAAAGCTGTCTCCAGACATGTCTCATAAAGATGACAACATCCCGCATTACTCATTCCATCCATTTAGCTCGTATTTCAACTCTGAAACAATGCTCTTTGAAGTGAGTCATCTTGTTTAAAAAAATTGCGAATTGTTTCAACAATCATAGTCTTAACTGTACAATACGATTCACAAAAGAAGCTAAATTCACTCACTATTAATAGCTACGGTCTTTTAACCGAATGTCGAAGAAGTAGGGTAATATTTGTTAAGTGTGTACTTGCTGTGGCCTAAACGCTTCTTTGATTTCCGTGTGTATGGTGTCGTTAGATTTGTATGTACATTGCCCTTAAAATGTTGCAGTATAGACAATTTTTTTAATAAAAATCGTAGATATATCAGTTCTACGTGCTATGTGCCTAACTCACTGCCACTTCAACTTGCTAATCCGCTGTGCTATGTCGGTGACTTTCGTACGTCTACGGATCTCTTCATTTCTAATTCGATCTCGTAGAGACTCCGAGCATAGCTCTCTCTATAATAATAATAAATATTGATTGACATTTCACACAACACCATCTATCCCAAACTAAGCAAAGCTTGTACTCTGGAACTAAATGACTGATAGAATACATACGAGTATATACTTATTTTTTTGTAAATACATACTTATGATACATAGAAAGACCCAGACACAACAAACATTCATGCTCATCATACTAATATTTGCTCTAGGTGGGGATCGAATGATCGAACCCACGACCTACAGGAGGTAATCGTACTACCTCTGAGCCATGAGGCCTGTGGTAAATATATTTGTAGCTAAAACATTTATAAAATTCCCTTCACATTAGATACATTTCATCAAACACGGCGAGGGTGAAACCGCGGGACACGGCCAGTACTAGTGTTCATTCATAAACCATAACTACATACTGTTGCACGAATTAATTATCCTGATCATATTATTATTACATAATTTATTGTACTTTACTACTACATATTTATTTATTTACGTACATACATGAACTAGTCCAGAGATGACAAACCAATGGCACGCAACAAATTATTTTGTTATACACGCCATCGATCGGCAAAGTACATAATAAAGTTCGCTATGAATTCAACAAACCAATGTTCTGTCTGTTTTATCAAATATCCGGATCAAAATAAAAAAATACTGAAATTTGTTTTTGAATATATCTGAAAAAACCAGACAAGTGCGAGTCGTAAAAATATTTAAAAACCTGTTTTAACTTATGCTAATTAAGCTCTTTCATATGATACCCCACTTAATACGGAGAAAGAACTTTAAAATTTGGACCCTCATTCCTTGCGTAAAGACACAATTTTTTTGTGATTAAATAAAAAAAATCCAGTTTTCGGATTTTTTCCTATATGTGTACTCTAACACAATGCTTCTTGCCAAATTTCAGAGTTCTAGATCAACGGGAAGTACCCCATAGGTTTTGATTCCCTTGTGAGTGTCGAAATGTGCATTTTTACGACATTATCGGCTGTAACTTTTTTTTATGAAAACTGAGAAAATTGATTTTTCTTTCTGCAGCAAGATACTATGGATTTGCGTATATGGTTCGATACCTTCACGCGTTCCCGAGATAAAGGTCTTGACACCCGGACAGACGGAAAGACAGACAGACAGACGGACAACAAAGTGATCCTATAAGGGTTCCGTTTTTTTCTTTTGAGGTACGGAACCCTAAAAAATGATACTTAAAGTGGAAAAAGTTTTTGTTTTGGAAGAGAATGAAGAAATTTGACGATACCTATTTAGTTATATAATTTTATTATTTACTAGCTGCGCTCCGCGGTATCACCCGTGTAGTGATGAAAAACGGTGATGATGATAAAATATAGCCTATGTTCTTATCCAGGTCTTAAAGAGTCTGGTCTCATAACAAGTCCGAAAGACAGACAGAGTTACTTTCGCTTTTATTATATTAGGAAGTTAGGATATTCCAAATAATCACTGTTATAAGTCAAAATCATTTGTGGCACACCTATGGCCACATTAAAAATTACCTATGGCCACATTAAAAATTTCTATAGAATAAAATGGCACGTTGATCCATCTATGACGTAAGCCGTCCCTTCCCTACACTAGTCCATTTTGCGGTTACAACAGCTATGCCGTGGGTCGTGGTATCGGTGTCCGTTTCCTTTGTTCCATTGCATCATGTCAGTGCTAAATACCGTGTAATGCTATTGGGGTTATGTAATTAGCTTAGCTAGTTGACCCGGCTTCTGCGATCGAAACTAGTACGACGTGTCATATACACAACTAGGTCTAGAGTATTATGTACCTTCTAGGTCTGTGTGCTTTATCTTCGGCCACGGGTCATTATCCTTTAGGCGAATCAAATGTAGGCCCAAGGGCGTCGCCAGGGGGGGGGGGGCAGGAGGGGTAGCTGCCCCCCCCCCCCCCCCCCCCTAGAGATTTAAAAATGTAGCCAATTGCAAAGTTCCTATAATTCATATTTTTCTCATCCTCCATTATTAACTTGTAAGTTAAATCAAACCTATTTAATAATACAAGTAGACGCCATTGAAAAATGTGTTCTGGGGCCGTACTACAAGCGTTCAAGAAGTCTTATTTCAATATTACTTTGACTTTTGATTCACTCTTTTTACAGTTGAGAAGCAAGACAAAGTGTTTAACTGTGTAAGTCATCTCAAGTGATCAATAGTTTAAGAATATACATTGGGACTGTCATGTTTATATAATAAAAGTCCCAAAACTAAATACGAAAAAAAAGACGAAGGTCAAATAATATTGAAATAAGCTTGCTATTAAGATTGTAGTAACCCCCCTGTTCCGTAAATATTCTATGTATACATATAACATACTTATAAATTATGTAATATTTGTTTTTTCAACTAGCAGTACATATCTAGTCCTTGAATTCTACATATACGAGTATTTATACTGGTTATATTATTATAACTAACGATCATCGACATAATGTCATTGCCAACGATCGTGATAGAATAGAAAATGTTTTATGACACCTTTAGATTGGAGGCTATTATATTAATAATATTATTAGGCTATGACGTATATTTTGTTCGCATATTTGCATATTATGTATTTGTATATAACTGCGGAGTGCGGAAGCATCGCCGCATAGTGTGGGATCTTTTACTTTCAATATTTGTGACGGATGCTAAAGGCATTTTAAAGATGCCATGTCGGTAATGAATCCGGTCTCGCTCACGCATACCTTTATTTTCAGGGTTCCGTAGTAAACAAGGAAACTTATGGTTTCGCCATGTCCGTCTGTTTGTCTGTCCGCGGCTTTACTCAAAGTCTAGTACTGGAAAGCTGAACATACATCGACAAAAGTCACTTAGGAAGTTGAAGTGGCATGGCTCGGATGGGATGATGAGATCGAAAAGTTCTCGAATATGGAGACCACGAACCGGCAAGCGCAGCGAACACCAGCCACAAGTGGCAGGAAAACGCTGGATGCAAGCTGCTTCCAACCGGTATTTTTGGAAATTCATGGGGGAGGCCTATGTCTAGCATTGGACTTCTTGTGACTGAGATGATGATGATGATGATACATATTAATCACGCCGAAAAAGTCGAAAATAAAATCTTGAAAATATTATATATTCTAAAACAATGTTTTTTGCGGTAAACAAAACTTATCACTCAAAGATTAATATATTGCAAACGGATCCCTAAACTGAAAAATGGTTTTCGCACACCCATGTTTTTTGATTACCTATCCAACCACACCCCACACGACGTGATAGACGAAAAAAATCATTCCCACTTTTCGTATACGATAGTTAACCCCAAATATTTTTTCAAGATTTTATTCTACGACCAAAGCTGCGCACAGACAGACAGATGGACATGACAAAACTATAAGGGTTCCTTGTTAACCTTGTTTACTCCGGAACCCTAAAAATGTGAAGAAATGCTTTGCGTGAGCGAAATAGAAAAGCTGCTACGAAATGATGCGTATTTTTTAAACGGTTTTATTTAGCTTGGCCTGTCTATTTGTTTGGGTCAAATTTAGTAATTGAAATTTAACAGTTCAAATTTAGTTAGTGAAAACCCCCTTGCAGTTGACTGATCGATCTGGAATTTGGTATACACCTTTAGTCCTGATGACAATACAATTTAGTATATTCTGTATTATTGTAAATCCAAGATGGCTGCCACAAAATGGCGGATTTCATATTTTAACACAACCCCTACAATATGGGTTTCAAATGAAAGGGTTTTTCTAGTAAAATACAGTAAATACATTGCCTAAATCATTATCTTTCTTTTCAATAAAACCGTTTAACTTAAAAGAATAATTAAGTAAGTACTTGTTTTGTGTAGCACAGCCTCCGAGTCTTCTTGACCGAGTGAGCACTATTGACTATGAGATGATTATTAATCACTGATAAAATAAGAACGAATTAGTGTATGCAGATATATATGTACTATGCTTCTGCACTTACTATAGAAAAAATCGATTCGTCTTTTTTTATGCCAGGGGTTTCAAGTTTTTAAATAAATTTGTACAACTAGGGTGGGCAGAGACCACTCGTGTATCGTTCCATTTACTCTGAACCTGCCATTAGTATCTAGGTTTTAATTTCCATGTATGGGAGTATAAAAATAAAACAAAGGACTTTTTATATTTTATTGACATCTAAAACATTCGTAACAACTGTTTGTACTAAAATATAAATGTGTGAAGCTGTTTGTTTATATTTTAACATGCTTGTTATAGCTGCTACCTGCAGTCAGTGTTAAGCAAAATGGACTTTATGTGTGTAAATATTAAGACACTTTTCAATCGTCGTTGTCATAGCCTTTGCATTACAAAAAAGTATTAATTAGACCTTTTTTTTTAAATATCATTCAGTGAACACGTGTAAGCTCCTTTCAGTAATATCATCATCCAAAAATTTTCATTGTCCTTACACATCGGGTAATCAAATCACGAATTCATCGAAATATCCAATCGAGCCATAAAAATGCAACAAATAAATTTGGAACCTCTCACAGCCACCTCCAAAGCAAATGCCAGCATAACATTTAACAAACAAAACGTGCCCAAAATAGATCGGAGCATTCGTAAATAAGACTAATTGACCCAATCGCGATGGATTAATGTGTTAATAATTTTGAGATTCCCTAAAAGATTCTAAATAAATATCGCCAATTCATCTTAGAGTAAATTTTAAGACGTAAATTAAAATAAATTATTAACAGTATGGAATAGCTGCTGAAACCGCTAGCAATGGCTATGCGCTCAGTGTTTCTGGATAGGGATGTTCCTGTCGGTGATGGCAAGCTGGGGAAGAGGTGCTTCTACTGTGAGCACTCCGTCACGGGACAAGGATGACTTGATGGCTTCAGGGTTGGTGCCTTTGGGCAGCAGGAACTCCCTGTTGTACTCTCTGTACACGGACTTTGTGTCTGACTTCTCCTCGTGCTTAGCGTGGACCTGGAAACGAAATGCAAACATTGTCACGAAATGCAAACCGTGCCCTGTCGCAAGGGACAGCATAGTGTAATAAGAGACAAGGTCGCGATCTCCATAGTTTCCAGACAGGCACCCGACAGACAGTGCCTGAAAATCGGGTAGTGTAATGGGCCTTTAAGGTGAGCATGAAAAATATTAATGCTATTTATAGGGTTCCGTACCTCAAAAGAAAAAAACGGAACCCTTATATGATCACTTTGTTGTCCGTCTGTCTGTTCGGGTGTCAAGACCTTTATCTCGGTATCGCGTAAAGATATCGAGTTAAAATTAAAACCACATACGCAGATCCATAGTCTCTTGCTGCAGAAAGAAAAATCAAATTTCTCAGTTTTCGTAAAAAAAGTTACAGCCGAATATGTCGTAAAAAAACCACATTTCGACACTCATAAAGGAATCAAAACTTATGGGATACTTCCCGTTGACCTAGAACTATGAAATTTGGCAAGAAGCATTGTGTTAGAGTACACATAAAGGAAAAAATCCGAAAACTGGTTATTTTTAATTTAATCACTGGAGGAATGAGGGTCCAAATTTTAAAGTTCTTTAACCGTATCATGTGGGGTATCATATGAAAGAGCTTCATTAGCATAAGCTAAAACAGGTTTTTAAATATTTTTACGATGTAATTTTTCGGTTTATGAAGGAAAATATAAAAAAAAAATGATTTCGCACTTTTATCTACTAGTTTGTACAGAATCCTCGGTGGGCGAATCTGACTCGCACTTGTCCGTTTTTTTTTAGTATAGATGATCCGTCTGAAGGTAAGCGATAACCGATGTCACTTGCGAGAAGTTTTAATTAAAGATGACCTTCAAAGGAAGGGCGTAAGATGTTAGGTACGTCGAAGTATAAAATCTACATTAATTTTAAGAGTACCTAACTCTCACAAAAACTTGAGTTCTATAGATATATTGGAGGTCAATAATGAAAACATTCATACCTATTGCCAAAACTAAAGTGCACCTACAGTGTCACTTGAGAAAGCGTATTATTAATGAGCGTCCTCTAGCCGTGTAGGTGTTGTATTCCATTCGACCGCACGCTTTGTCTCCGTTAACCCCGATAATATACAAAAGTTACTATAACGTTGGCATGTTGCCTGAGGTGACAGGTCTGAGCCAATTTTTCTACGTAAATAAACTTTCATCAAAAAATTCTAACCATCGAGACGTTGTCTGCTGAAAATTCCTATCACTTAGCGCCATCGTGCTAAATAACCAAAATGTTTGGAGGTGTTTTATTCGTTGTCTGCAAGGTTTGCCAATATCGTGCAGTTGCTAGCCAATATTCTAGATTTTATAACCATGACGTCAACAGATTATATAACCCTTCTGTTTCTCCAAAGCTTATGCATTTATATCTCCCGTAAAATCAGATTAGTGCTTGAATAATAGTCTGTTTTGTTATAGATGGAAAAACATTTGACCATTATCTCATTCAGGGCGGATCTAGAAAATAATGAGTAGATCTTTCATAGATCTAAGCTAATGCCATTTTTCATTCCCACAAAGAAATACTGATTCTACCGTGTGACAGCTATAATTTTAATGATCGTATCGAGTGATATGTATGAGAGTGTAGATAAGAGTTGAGCAAATATTGAGCATTTATATCAAGTAATAATGAGATAAGAAATAACAAAAATGTTAATGTTATTTATTACATTATGTATTGATTGTAGTGCTTATAAAGAAAATTATCGTATTATTCTATTTCTCATTGTATGAATCTGTTTGCCATTTAAATAAATTTGCCATTTTTTTATATCTTCGCGTTTTCATAATTTTACCATGATAATTATATTGATTTGTATATTTTTCTTTCTATTGTTTGCCAATACGTCTCGAAAACTAAAATTTCATTATAAATCTGTTGTCTGTTTCATTTAGTGACCACGTTTTAGCCTATAGTTTCTTTAGCATTTGGCAAACAGCCCTACTGAAACTAATTAAATATTATAATCTCTAGGTAATTTGTCTTACTCACCAATAATTTGTTGTCTACAGTCTTAACGACGATTTCCTCAGGGGTGTACTGGCTGACATCGAAACGGAGCTTGAGAGATTTGCCGTCTCCCTCATCCTGGATCAGGGGCGAGTTTAGACTGTCCCAGTGACTAGGCTCAGCCAACTGTCTGTTATCACTGTGCTGTGAAGATGTGGTCGTGCTGTGGACATGGTGAAATGATCCGTGAGTATATAAGAGTTAGACTGAAAATTCCACCCGCTAACACATTTCATTCAGGACCGTCTATTGTTACAAGTATTAAAATATTCGTTCCACATGACTTTGAGTACGTACGTGAGAACGTGTATTGAGTAGCATGCCAACTCTGAAACCGATACTATGTTTCACATATCGATATTAATCTCTATTACATTGTACCGTATTATTAGACGAACCTGAACGTCCTGTGCGAGTTATTCAGTGCTCTATTATGCTAAGGTTAGTACATACCAGTTGCTAAATACCTACACGACTTGCCATTTGTTAACATTACCACCGATAACATTTACTTGGTGTTATTGAATACGAGTGGCGATAAACGGAATATCATTCGATTCATTAAGTCGACACAACTGCAGATAATTTAACTTGAAATACCTACGTAATATAAATTTCATACTTATATAACTAAACAATAACAGTTATCTACATCCTGTTAAGCAACTTTACATTCCTTAGTCCTTCTATAGCCAACATAGCATGCCTGGGGAAATACTCATTTAATATACGATACGAGCAACCATAAAAACGATAGCATGCTAAAAATAAAAATGTTTTATAAGTAGAGGTTGTATCACGACTCTTTTAAAAAAACTACCACCTACTACGAGTCATTTGAATTCATATCCAACATGCAGAATTCTATCACGCTAGATTTGCATTCTTTAAACCATTTGAAAAGCATTTAAAACAACTGTTTAATGAGTCGAATGTCGATTCGTTAGAAATTAAATTGAATTTTGCAAAGCAACTTTGTCTATAGCCAGTTTAGATTGCCCGTGAGTGGGTTGGGTTAATTTGGCTGAGTAAATTCCGTGAATGTTGATATTGGTTTCTGACTTTGTCTTTCCTAATTCCAATTTAATTCATCATGTTACATGTTTACGAAAGTCCACCTACTCAAATATTCCTACCGATGCATCATCAGTTTGTTTTTTCCTCGGGTTGCATTTGCCAAGTCTTACACATTTCTCAATCGAAATTTCTGAAAACTTTGTCATCCAGAACTTTGTAAACAAGTGTAGTATTCATGCCTTAGCTTCAAGTATATTATTTTATGTCTTTGCTAAAAACATTTCGAGATTATTTTCTTCAAAAAAATAAGATTTATGAAATATAAGTATTGCAACAATGAATATTTGCAGTCCGCTACGCAATTGTGCAAGAAAAATATGATTTTTTTATCGAGTAGGTAATGGTTGAATCTGACTGTGTTTAGATTTTGGTCGAAGTTTTTCATTTTCCAAGATAGGCTATGTTCCGTGGTTGTTCTGAAAATTAAATTCGGGACTGTAGCCTTTATTTATTGTTTATCTTATCATTTTCTGTATTAAAAATGTCATATTTATTAGTGCATATTATTATTTTTCCTAAAATTGACAAAGATCGATCGATCAATCGATCGAAGTAGTAATAAATGGTACAAATTCTTGAGCAATGTTTTGTTGTAGCTTGTAATAAATAATGTTCAAATATTTACTCGTAGACGATGCATAACAAATTTTTCCGGTTTTGTAGTTAGTTTTATCACTGGCTGCGGCTGATGTCACGTCGCATGTCATCTGCAGATACAAGGTCATTGTCAGCAGTAGGTAATGATCTCATCGATTATTAGCGTGGGCAGTTACAGGTTATCAATGTATTTATTTGTGTTCTATTGACTTGCCTTGCCCCGTATCAACCATTTGTGACCGCGCTACGTCACGTCATGGGAATACGGCTTTGGATATGTGATTTTACTACGTATTGTAACTATATTATTTAAAGGACGTTTGTGTATTTATTGTAGGTGTATTGCTATTTTTATTACTTATTATTTAAAATATAAGTATTTTATTTCTGAAAGCTGTTCTTATATGGGCAAGCGTATGTTCTTCTACGATTAACATACTTCGTTTGGATGTACAATAACTATTTGCAGTGCCAAAAGTTTGTACGCAAATAAAACTATTAAAATGTGATCTGATACATTACTTTGAATGTAAAGAAGAGTCTTACATTAGTTGACACGTCAAGTTGTTGGGCCAGATCCGCCTACCAAAAAAATACTTAACATAGAAACAACAACCATATAACCTATGAGTTTCTGAACCTGATAAAAAATTAAATGCATAATTTTTCAATCGCCATTTCAGCTGAAAAAGTAGATTTATTTTTATGTAACAGTCTGTATAAGACCCATTTATCCTTCACAATGCAGATTGGGCAGTCACGATTGGTCTCGGCCAAGGTTACTTTTTGCCGAACGATTCTTCAACTCTGTATTTTATTTTATAAGTCTTGAAACACTCTTGAAACTATTTTATGTTTATTTACTGATAAGTCTCTCAGTATGATGATTCTCTGGTTTTTTAAACCTATGTGTGGATTTAGATGATGTCATACATCTTCTTATACAAAGTTTTTACCGACGTTGGGAAATGATGGATCATGCTTTAATTAGTTACTAATTTTAATGAGAACGTGGGTGGGTGCTAAGGTGCTATGCATAGATTAAACAAGTATGTATATTAAAAGAAAAACATAATACCCGACTGCAGAAAAACAGTTTTTGTAGTCTAACTTACGATTTCGTTACGTTTGATACGTTGTTGAGTGTACGTTTTTTGTGAGAAAGTATGCGTAAAATCGCTGTTAAAAATTAAAGATTAAATGCTCATTTTTTTGAATAATTCTAGTAAAATCATTAATTTATTACGAAATAGTTCGTTGGAGGTTATGATTTTTTATTTTATTTTTGCAAGAGATGAATAAGTAATTATTATTACAAAAATATAGCCTATACCACTCTGGAAGTTAAGGCGAATCTATGACACGTCGCACATCAACATCGTTCAAGCCGTTTAGGCTATAGGCTGTCATATAGAAACATACATATATGCCGACATACATATATAAACATACATACACTCGAAAAACCTAACCCTCCTTCTTACGCAGTCGGGTAAAAATATACTTAGTTAATTACGTACCAATAATAATGTACCTACTTATCTGTGTATCTATAAAGCATCTATACTAAAGATACATAAAATATGTTAAGTTTACTAAGCACTACAAGAAGCATGCATACATAAAATATTAGGACATGTAAAACACTAATGGACGATAAGTTTTTTTGATATATTTTACCTCTCTGAAGACTTGGTTACACCTCCGGAGGAAACAGATTCGAAATTGTAAGACATGCAAAAAGCAATATTATTTGTTAGTTATTTTTTAGCTCAATTTAGGTATGACAAGTATAGAATAAATCAGATTAAAAGGTAATTCATATTCAATTAATTTCACATTGATTAATAGGTCATTCATATTCAATTACATTCACGTTGTAAATTGAATTCAATCGGTTATATCGAAAATTATAAATAGCTAGGCCAAACTCTATGAAATATTACCTGAAATTTACCTGTCTTTGTGAAACATTTTACATTTATGTTTACATAAGTAACTTAGTATTATTTATCAAAATTTTGCTATACTTTATTAGGTCTGCTTCATAAAGTTTTTTAGGGTTCCGTGCCCAAAGGGTAAAACGGGACCCTATTACTAAGACTCCGCTGTCTGTCTGTCTGTCCGTCTGTCACCAGGTTGTATCTCATGAACCATGATAGTTAGAGAGTTGAAATTTTCACAGATGATGTATTTATGTTGCCTCTATTATAAAACAGACTAAAATGAATATTTAAGGGGGCTCCCATACAACAAACGTGATTTCTTGCCGTTTTTATAGATAATGGTACGGAACCCATCGTGCGCGAGTCCAACTCGCACTTGGCCAGTTCTTTTATTTATTATACATGATGGGTACATGATACATTTTTAAGTATTTAACCGACGATGTTCCCAAGCATAAGCTGTTCATGACCCAAATGAAGATAGTTTCGATGCGTTTGTACTTATCTATTTTCCCGTACCTACTTCTATAAAATCGTGTTGCTATAGAGGGCTATATCAATTTTATTCTATTGATTGATTGAATTCATTAGGGGTTAGGGCGTACATAGACAAAAGTTATAAGACGAGACTTGCTTCGGGCTTGGAGTGGCTTCTACGTTGTTCCTTTTGAAAAAGACCACCGATTGTGGTTGAAACAACAGTCTGAGACTTCGTCTCAAAAATAGGCGTATCTAATCCGTAATTAAAATAAAAAAAAGGTATCTATAAGGTCTTAAATAAGCGTGATTGACCCGTAATTTTCCAGAGTTATAAGGTCTATATATAAATTTCCATATAATTACATAGGCATATGTATAAATATAAGTGCATGAAACAAATTAATATAGGTACCTAGAAGCTTACGATTGCAACTATGATAAATATTGTCACTAATATGACTAACATATTTCTACAATATGGACATTCTATTAAACTATACATAATTGCTTCTGTGGAATATGTATTTGCTGAAGCAATATCACTTGACAATAAAAAGCGTAAACGTATAATTATTATAGTGTATTGTATAGATGTTGTTATAGACATAGCAAACAAAGCCTGTGCTACGTCAATATACTCGTAGTCAACCGCGCCACCTTGTCGCCAACGATGAAAAAAAATGTCAATGCTCTTAGCTCGTTTCATGCCGCCTTCTTGTTTTGTAAAGATTTAACACGCGGCCAAATAAGTCCAATCACTTCTCGCCTTTCCACCCACACGGTAGCTAGTCATATTCAGTACAATATGGGCGGACCAGTTAGTTTCAATCCCACACTTAGACGGGTTGTGAAACCTATACATATTTGTGACTTCATTTATTGAAATTCGTATCGCAATGTTTACTTTGGACGTTTAGCTGCGTGGTTTGATTTACCTCACAAACAGATGTATTCATGATCTTTTCAACAGTGAGCGTTAGTGTTAACACGCATTAAAACTCAAGTTCTACCTACGCAGTTATTTGAACTGAGTACCGACAGCTAGGTGTGAAGGCTGATATTGCATCACCTGGTGCCTGAAACAGCACCAACTCGCTCCAACTGGGTCATGTATTTATGCCGTAAACATAACTTCAGTGCATTCGCGCCAGTAAAACTGCCTGCGCCGCGTCTAGCTATGTTGATAAAATAATCGTAAACCTGTTTCGAAACAGCGTCCAAGTTTTCGTTCTTTGCGAAAATTACAAATGATACGCTCGCCTCATAAATCTCTTTGAACATTATTTACTTTGCAGTATAGACTTCCGCTTATACAATGCTTCCGCTCCAACTGCTACATGTTTTTATTTTAAACATACCTCTCTTTACAAATAATGCAGCGAATATAATGTAACGATATAGCCCAAAGAGATTTCTGTTTTGTCATGTCGTGTCGGGTTGCGGTACATTTTATTCCGCTAATATTTTCACTGACATTTTTGTATTTCCAAGAATACTTTGCATAATAAAATTGTATGTATTCTGTTGAATTCTAGTTTAACCTGATCTGCAAAATGTAAAACTATACTAACTTGGTTGATAGTTTTTCTAGCGTTTAATTGTTCGTTGTCATAACATACAACATCAAATATTCATAAATGTTAGCGTTCTTCATGCAATTAATCTCATGGTGGATGTTTACGCGAAAATTTCAGACATTCTTTCTTTATAGCAACAAAATTCTCTCATTCCTCGCCGGCTGTGCCGCTGCTATTTCTATTTATGACATCATCCCGCGTCGGGCTTACGTATCGCTGCACGCTTTAAATGGAGGCGACTGAGATGTCTGCAGCCGGAGCCATGCCGTTCCGGACCCTGATCCCGAATAATGCCTTTTGTATACTTGTACTTCTTTACTTTCGAGACCGGCGAGATGGCTCGAGGTGAGTCGCTCTTGCGAAACCGATCAATTCATTAATTCAAGATTCCCTTTAAGGAGAAGGCCGGCAGGTTACGTACGGAATGGTAATGCCGGCAAGCCAGTATTTTCTCTGAGCTTAATGTTTAGTATTCATTGGATGCATTCAATTAAATTTTTAGTCACATCTTCGCTGTTCCATTAGTTTATCGCCACACTATGTTGATGCTCTCAAGTACCTACCTCTATGTCAATAAATTCATATTAATGTAAGTAAAATTCTAAACTATGAAACGTAGATATCAAAATTTTAATAAATACCTCTGAGTGCTTTTGAAGAAGTTGTTGCTTTCTCTGTTCATGAGTTCTGATCTGAATTTGCTCATCTCCTCTTCCATCTTCCTCATTTCGGCGTCAAAACGTTCCCTGATGCTTGAGAATTCGGTGTCGATGACAGAGAAGTCACCGAGCTTGATGGGGATATTCCTCTTCAGACCACTGTCAGCCATTTTCACGTTTGTGTAATGTGGGCAAAACTAAATAAACACTGAAACGTTCTTGTGTCGGTAAACACGGTCGTGTATCGCTACGCACTCCGCGGCAGACAAGGCAGCACTGATCATTAGTCGTGGACTCGGCGTCAGGGGGCCTGCGCACAGTTTTAAATAGCCTCGTGTTGGAACGGCATCGCGTAGTCGCTCGGCGTCACTCGGCCCACACTTTGTTTCTCGCTCATTCCACCTCTGCAATGCCATGAACGAACACCCTCGTCTTGAGATGATGCGCTGCGCCGCGCTGAGGTGGCGGTCATCGCTACGTAATGTTATTGATGAATCATTTACTCTCGATTCGTCTTTTCTCTTTATGGCAATCATATCCAATCCTAATAAGAGAAATCTTATTCATTGCGATATTTTTGATGTCAGTCTCATCTTTGATTTTCTTAGTAGCTTTTGTTTATATCGTATTGACTGTAAAGATAGTAAGTATTTAAGTATATTTCGTAAGTTAAATTTAAGATCTAACATTGAAGTGCATGCTGTATAAATAATCAAGTAACTTGACTGCTAACTTTTACTTTAAAGGTAGGCGGTCACGTTGGTCTTAACCAACGTGACCGCCTACGATGTAAAATGCGTTGTATTGTGTCGTGAATAGTGTCTCACTTTTTAACTCTGAATTAGGTACTTACTAACACTACTCTGTAAACTCGCTGGAATTCCTATTATTTCCTGTCTTGCTTTATCACTGTAGAGGTCATATCAGTAGAAATGGCGGGGAATGCCTGGCGATTACCTTTTTGACCCATGTTGCCTGAAAGTGTGGCTTATTATACCTATATTTTTTTTATTATCACAATATTAAATTGTTTCTTTTGTAATGCATTCGATTTCCTTTTGGTCCTTTGCACGTGAAAGCATTCGAGCAGTAGCCGTTTAGAAAAAAGGAATTTTTATTTCGCAAATTCGATTTTATAGTGCTAGTGGCTCTGCCAGCAGTAAACCTCGCGAGTACCTCAGGAGTAGGTACGTCAAATCAAAATAATCCAATTTATGCTCGCTAGATGGAGCGCGAAGCTAAGGCTTCTACCAATCCACATATAAATAGCAAATTTATTCCTTTTTCGATTAGATTTTCGTAGAAATTCGTTTGTAAAATGAAATGAGCATTTCCATCAAAATATTAGATAGACGACAAAACTTATGCACTTTAGGGTTTTAGTAATCAACAAGGAACCTTTACACCTTAACAGTTTTGCCATTATCGCCCGTCTTTATATCCGGCTTTTTACTATGAGACTTTTAGTACTTATTAGAAACCTGAAATTTGACATAGGTATGCATCTATATACATATAATTATATATATTAATCACGCCGACAATATGGTAAAAAATAGATATTCAGTGGACCTCCTATATACGTAAAGTGGGGTTAATTTTTTACCCGACTATGTAAGAAGGAGGGTTATGTTTTTCGAGTGTATGTATGTGGGTATCTTTTTGTATCTCATAAAACTTGTTACATATTGTTATTTCTCAGGGCAGGTTTCTCATAAATTTGTATGAAATAAAAAGATATTTCCTAAAAAATTGTTTTCGCAAAAAATATTTTACATAGCTATGGTAAGTCATATATCGAATCACATCGTATTAATTATACATAAGAATTTGTCGCCTATTTGTTTGTTTCATTAAACTTTTCCTCGGAAATTTATTATGAAAGTATTCATAAAAGTTAAATCAATTCATAAAATGTACATTATGTACTTTTAAAGAGTTTTTCAAAACAGTTTGGTGGCGAAAATATTTGTTGGTTTGATTAAGGTACAAAGAAGTGGCCCTCGGGCCACCCATACGCCGCCAATATGTATATCATATTACTATTTATATACCTACACATAAAAGAGCTGCTTGTGTAAGTTGGAATTAATTTTAAATGGGTATTGGGTATTCAACAATAATTACTTGCTACATATTTCTATTATACATTGAATTATATCGGTGTGTCGTATTTAGAGCTTGTGGAATTTACAAAATACCTACTCTAGCTCACTTCTAACTAGACACATACTGGTTTTATGAATGAAGTGATATCAATAATATGGTGGATAATTTGAATTGTAATAAAATAAAACTATCAGTTATGTTCAATTTATAGAACTGGGGGGCAATTCAGTTATTCAAAACCGATCCGTAACTGAACCTTTTGCGAAGCATATCCTGTCGGCTGCTATCATTTTTTGATTTAGTAACGAGCGAAGGACGTGTTACGTTTCATCAAACGTGTCAATTGTATGACATAAAAGTGACTGAATAAAAAAAACTATGACGGCCGACGGGAAACGCTCCACATATGGTTCGGCTATGGAGCGGTCTTGAATAACTGAATTGGGCCCCTGTTTGATTCTAAGTGAGTTTACTTGACACAATTTTCTGGTTCCTTCAGTTTCATTTAGGTTCATTAGATTTCTGTTTTATTGTATACAGAAACCTTATTTACAAAGGGTCGGTTATGAGATATATCAATTATTAGGTTAGATTTCTTTTTATCATACACAAACTTTCTTGTTAAAAAGATTGTCATCAGACGAGTTGTCAAATGAGTTTTCGAGATCTTGTTTAAGTATCTTTTAAACAAGTACTTACTTGAAAAAACTTTTTAAGTTAAAAGGTTTTATTGAAAAGAAAGATAATGATAATAAGAAAGGTAATGTATTTACTGTATTTTACTAGAAATCCCTTTCATTTGTTTGATATCCATATTTTGGGGGTTGTATTAAATTATAAAATCCGCCATTTTGTGGCGGCGGCCATCTTGGATTTACAATAATACAGAATATACAAAATTGTATTGTCATCAGGACTAAAGGTGTATACCAAACTTCAAATCGATCCGTCAATAGCAAAGGGGTAAAATTTCTCATAAAACACGTACACTCCACAGCGTATCAAGCTTAACGAAATCGTAAGTTAAGACTGCAAATACTACTTTTCTGCAGTCGGGTAGTTTGTTTTTATTTTAATATAGATACTTGTTCTCATGTGTCCCGTGATCTATCTGGTTGGATGTCAAAAATATAGCAGCCGTGAAAACTGTTCCGAACTCGAGATCCAAATGCGAAACTTGAAGCTTTAAAGTATTAATTTTTGTTCATCAAGTGTGTGTTTAAGATAACATACTTACCTACAAACATGTATACCTACCTACTCCAACACAAATAATGTTTTTGTGATTTTACCTTCGACATACATTATTTTCTACTTTTTAAGCCTTTCTTCCTCATCATTATCATCATCTCAGCCACAAGAAGTCCACTGCTGAACATAGGCCGGCCGACTTCAAAGCTTAAGGCCCGGCTAGTCCGCAAAAGCAGTAAAACAAAGCTTTTTGAAAATTTACAAAAAATACTTGTATTATTAGTTCAAGCTCAATTTTTTTGTATGTAAAATTTTGATCTGTTGGCTGGGTTTTGCTAGAAACAAAAACACGATTGCTGAAAAAAATCTCGATAGCTTTATTTTTTGAAAAAAAAGCCATTTTATTTATTTTTCCCATTTATCTCTAAAGTGTTTAAAGCCATCAAAACCAAATTTACCATGTTAAGTAGCTATTACATTTTTTTAGTGTTCTCTAGAATTACATTTTTGATACGTTTAGTGCATTATTTTATAGTAATTTATTTTACAATAAGTTTGCTCGCGAGCAACCGTCCCGCCGCCTTGCTTCAGCTGTTCACCCGCGCCAGTCTATCGGTGACCACTGTCAGCGACGGTACTGTGTCGGATTGCATCGCGCGCCAAATAAAACAAATTACTATGGGAAATCATAGAACAAAGAAACCAAAAAATAAGCGAACGCGTAAGCGCAAAATTTTGGCTCATATAGAAATGATGCGATCCCGAAAAAGGTAAATACCCAGTTGCAAGTTATTATTTCCTAGAAATATACATGTAAGTATTTATATAGATCACTCGCACTCGCAGTTCATTAACCTATGAGTTCTATTCATACTCGTATAAAGAAAATGTACTTACTCTTACCTGATGTTCAAATATTTCAGTTATGAAAGATGTGTGAAGTCTGCCAACCCGCATTTGGCCAGCGTGGTAGATTATGGCCTTACCCTTCTTATAATGAGAAGATGGCCCGCGCCCAGCAGTGGGACAGTTTGTACAAACAGGGCTCATAAAAAATAAATGTATACATAAACATACATACACATGCTAGCTGCATCCCGCGGTTTCACCCGCGTAGTGATGAAAAATGGTGATAATTATATATGTATATATATATATATATTCTATCTTTCTCCAGGTCCTAAAGAATTTCTGTTCCAAATTTCATAATTATTGGTTCAGCCGTTTAGGTAACAAACAGACAGAGAGACAGACGACAGACAACTTCGCTTTTATAATCTTATATGATTCATACATTTGAAAAACATAACCCACTTTTTTGCACAGTCCGGTAAAAATACACCGCGGTCGCGGCAGGCGGCATATGGCGCGGCATCTTTGAACGCGTCACAGACTTTGAGAGTACCTATATAGGTATACCGCCGTCTGTCACGCGCCGCCCGCGCCGCGCGTAGGTAGGTAATTTTTACCCGATTGCGTAAGGAGGGTTGTTTATCGAGTATATGTATGTTTGTATTTATGTATGTATGGGTGTATGTGGGTGTATATCTATGTATGTACTATGCATATTTTTAGATTACCTCCTACAGCCTAAATAGCTTGACCGATTTTGATGTGCTAGGTGTCGTTAGATTCGTCTTTACTCCCTGAATATCATATGCTATATTATATTTTTTGTAACGCATTTTTTGTACTCTTGCAAAAATAAAATAAAATGTTTTTTCATAACCTAGAACTTCTTCGTGATAAATAAGAAATAAGTAATTTTACTGGAATAAAAAATACACACTTCAACTTTTTACAGCGATTTTACGTATACATACATTACGTATTTGAGTATAAAATATTTTAGATAGGTAGTTTCATAACATTTATATTTCCACCACAAATACAGGGTGTTAGGTTAGGTTAGGTTAGTTAGGTACATTTATCAGTGATCGACCTTGTTAGCATTATTCTTGTATATTGCAGATCAAAGAAGCATCTTGAAGTAATCAACGAGTCTTTGATAACATTAGAGCCAGTTGATTTGAATACTTCTAGAATTGAGTGAGCACTACAACCTTATTTATTTTACAAAAAATGAGGTTTATGCACATATATTTTTGTAACTGCAAATTTGTATGAATTGGTAGGTAGACCAGCAATTTATGTGAAAACCTCACGCAAAAAAGTAAAATAAATTATAATGCACCTGTTTGTATAATTAAAATATATCTTATGTGCATTAGCCTCGTTGTAATGATAAAATGTGTGGTTGCTACAACGTTTACTTTGATATTACAGAACGACCGTCAATGAAAACTCGCATAATCTGTCCCGTACTCCACCATGTGAGAGTAATAACATCGACACGTGAGTTGTGATATAGTTGTGAGAATAGAACATAAAAAAGAAATAAAACAGGCACGAATACTGCAACCAAAGAAGATGAAATATGCTACAACTGAAAGATCTGTTAATTTTTTGATATTGTACTACGGTTGTTTTTTATATTTTTATTATGGGAAACTTTAGCTTGACCACCGATCCCGCTAGTTTTGAACGACGTTTACGGTCTACGATGGAGCGTGTTTGCTTAGAAAAACTCTATTTTAATTGCGATTGCGACGTTCTGTTACATAATGTAGGTATAATAATGTGAATCAAAGAAAATCCGTTCAGGTAGCGTATGCTGAAAATTTTCAAGGCTGTACGTTAAAAATAACAACAAAGCGCTCTGTTTTGTTAAATAATGTAGATTCAAACCCATTTCTTTCTATAATCACGCATTAGGTGTAAAAAGTAGAGTATGCACTTCGGGGATAAAGGTGTTTTTGTCTTGGGCGAGCTTGAATCCCTCGTCACACTCCGGATTCTAAATTTGTAACTCTGTAAATAAGTAAATCTGTAAATATGTAAATATGTAAATCTGCAAATCTGTAAATCTGTAAATCAATAAACAAACAACTTATTATTTATATTATTTGTAGTAAACTCTCTCAGGATCTTTTTAAAACCTACAATAATTGTAAGTTATTTTGTTATAAAAATCCAAAGTACTAGACCGATATTGATAAAATTTATATGAGACCACTTCTGAAATCACTTACCAAAGAAAAAATAATCTTCAAAATCGATTCACAATTGGTGGAGTAATCGGTGAACAAACATACAAAAAACATAGTCAAATTGAAAACCTCCTTCTTTTTGGAAGTCGGTTAACTAATGATATTGCAATATAATTATAAAATTAACCTTGTTGCTTGTGTTTATTACCTAACATCCTGTATAGACCTTTACATTATTGTCAAAGATATTTACGTGATATATTTGACCTGTAATATGTAATTCTAACCAATATTTATGAAATTTGGACAGGAGATTCTTCAAGACCTGGAGAAGGACAAAGGCTATATTTTATCATAATCATCATCGTTTTTCATCACTACGCAGGTTACACCGCAGGAGCATAGCTATTATTTTATAAATGTGACAATTTAGTGTTTTATGTGAGTTAGTGAGTTGGTTGTTGAATGGAGATAGATATACCCACATAATATGACATACTTAGGCTTTTATCCCGGAAAAATGAACGAGTACGAGTAGTAAATTATTATTTCATAGATTTTCAAGAAATAAGCTTATAGATTGATATCAGTATATCACAACTTACTTGCCACTACAATGTAATGAAGATGTGGCTCAGACGAGTCGCGCGCCGCGCGGCGAGACTCGCGCGCGGCGCGGCGCGCGGCGGATCGGTATCGCACTAAACGTACGCCACGTTTTGTGCGGACGTTGCGCTCTCATAAAACGCGGAACTATGCCGTAAACTGAGGTAGCGTAAAATACCTAAATTTCTGCGAGCGCTTTATTTTATTTACGCTTGCGTTTTATGAGAGCGCGAAGTCCGCACAAAACGTGGCGTACGTTTAGTGCGATACCGAACCGCCGCGCGCGTGTCTCGCCGCGCGGCGCGCGACTCGTCTGAGCCACATCTTCATTACATTGTAGTGACAAGTAAGTTGTGATATCATCATCATCATCTCAGCCATAAGAAGTCCACTGCTGGACATAGGCCTCCTCCATGGATTACCAAAATGACCGATTGGAAGCGGCTTGCATCCAGCGTCTTCCCGCCACTTGTATGAGATCATCTGTCCATCTCGTGGCTGGTCTTCCTACGCTGCGCTTGCCGGTACGTGGTCTCCACTCGAGAACCTTTCGGCCCCATCGTTCAGTTGTGATATACTGATATATCACAACTGAACTGATCTATAAGCTTATTTCTTGAAAATCTATGAAATAATAATTTACTATTCGTACTCGTTCATTTTTCCGGGATAAAAGCCTAAGTATGTCATACTAAGTGGGTATATCTATCTCCATTCAACAACCAACTCACTAACTCACATAAAACACTAAATTATCACATTTATAAAATAATAGCTATGCTCCTGCGGTGTAACCTGCGTAGTGATGAAAAACAATGATGATTATGATAAAATATAGCCTTTGTCCTTCTCCAGGTCTTGAAGAATCTCCTGTCCAAATTTCATAAATATTGGTTAGAATTACATATTACAAGTCAAATATATCACGTAAATATCTTTGACAATAATGTAAAGGTCTATACAGGATGTTAGGTAATAAACACAAGCAGACACAACAAGGTTAATTTTATAATTATATTGCAATACCATTAGTTAACCGACTTCCAAAAAGAAGGAGGTTTTCAATTTGACTATGTTTTTTGTATGTTTGTTCACCGATTTTGAAGATTATTTTTTCTTTGGTAAGTGATTTCAGAAGTGGTCTCATATAAATTTTATCAATATCGGTCTAGTACTTTGGATTTTTATAACAAAATAACTTACAATTATTGTAGGTTTTAAAAAGATCCTGAGAGAGTTTACTACAAATAATATAAATAATAAGTTGTCTATTTTGTTTGTTTATTGATTAACAGATTTACAGATTTGCAGATTTACAGATTTACATATTTACATATTTACAGAGTTACAAATTTAGAATCCGGAGTGTAACGAGGGATTCAAGCTCGCCCAAGACAAAAACACCTTTATCCCCGAAGTGCATACTCTACTTTTTACACCTAATGCGTGATTATAGAAAGAAATGGGTTTGAATCTACATTTATTTAACAAAACAGAGCGCTTTGTTGTTATTTTTAACGTACAGCCTTGAAAAATATCAGCATACGCTACCTGAACGGATTTTCTTTGATTCACATTATTATACCTACATTATGTAACAGAACGTCGCAATCGCAATTAAAATAGAGTTTTTCTAAGCAAACGCGCTCCATCTTAGACCGTAAACGTCGTTCAAAACTAGCGGGATCGGTGGTCAAGCTAAAGTTTCCCATAATAAAAATATAAAAAACAACCGTAGTACAATATCAAAAAATTAACAGATCTTTCAGTTGTAGCATATTTCATCTTCTTTGGTTGCAGTATTCGTGCCTGTTTTATTTCTTTTTTATGTTCTATTCTCACAACTATATCACAACTCACATGTCGATGTTATTACTCTCACAGTCTACAGTCTCTCTCACAGAGTACGGGACAGATTATGCGAGTTTTCATTGACGGTCGTTCTGTAATATCAAAGTAAACGTTGTAGCAACCACACATTTTATCATTACAACGAGGCTAATGCACATAAGATATATTTTAATTATACAAACAGGTGCATTATAATTTATTTTACTTTTTTGCGTGAGGTTTTCACATAAATTGCTGGTCTACCTACCAATTCATACAAATTTGCAGTTACAAAAATATATGTGCATAAACCTCATTTTTTGTAAAATAAATAAGGTTGTAGTGCTCACTCAATCCTAGAAGTATTCAAATCAACTGGCTCTAATGTTATCAAAGACTCGTTGATTATTTCAAGATGCTTCTTTGATCTGCAATATATAAGAATAATGCTAACAAGGTCGATCACTGATAAATGTACCTAACTAACCTAACCTAACCTAACACCCTGTATTTGTGGTAGAAATATAAATGTTATGAAACTACCTATCTAAAATATTTTATACTCAAATACTACGTAATATATGTATACGTAAAATCGCTGTAAAAAGTTGAAGTGTGTATTTTTTATTCCAGTAAAATTACTTATTTCTTATTTATCACGAAGAAGTTCTAGGTTATGAAAAAACATTTTATTTTATTTTTGCAAGAGTACAAAAAATGCATTACAAAAAATATAATATAGCATATGATATTCAGGGAGTAAAGACGAATCTAACGACACCTAGCACATCAAAATCGGTCAAGCTGTTTAGGCTGTAGGAGGTAATCTAAAAATATGCATAGTACATACATAGATATACACCCACATACACCCTTACATACATAAATACAAACATACATATACTCGATAAACAACCCTCCTTACGCAATCGGGTAAAAATTACCTACCTACGCGCGGCGCGGGCGGCGCGCGACAGACGGCGGTATACCTATATAGGTACTCTCAAAGTCTGTGACGCGTTCAAAGATGCCGCGCCATATGCCGCCTGCCGCGACCGCGGTGTATTTTTACCGGACTGCAAAAAGGTGGGTTATGTTTTTCAAATGTATGAATCATATAAGATTATAAAAGCGAAATTGTCTGTCGTCTGTCTCTCTGTCTGTTTGTTACCTAAACGGCTAAACGGCTGAACCAATAATTATGAAATTTGGAACAGAAATTCTTTAGGACCTGGAGAAAGACAGAATATATATATATTGACTGGCCTTGTGGCTCAGTTGGTAGTATGTCTACCTGCTAAGCTGTAGGTCGTGGGTTCGATCCCCACCCAGAGCAAACATATGTGTGATGAGCATGGGTGTTTGTTCTGTGTCTGGGTTTTTCTATGTATCATATGTATATATTTACAATAAAAGTATATATGTATTCTATCAGCAATCTAGTTCCATAGTACAAGCTTTGCTTAGTTTGGGCTAGATGGTGTTGTGTGAAATGTCCCTAAATATTTATTTATTTATTTATATATATATATTATTATCACCATTATTCATCACTACGCGGGTGAAACCGCGGGATGCAGCTAGCATGTGTATGTATGTTTATGTATACATTTATTTTTTATGAGCCCTGTTTGTACAAACTGTCCCACTGCTGGGCGCGGGCCATCTTCTCATTATAAGAAGAGTAAGGCCATAATCTACCACGCTGGCCAAATGCGGGTTGGCAGACTTCACACATCTATCATAACTGTAATATTTGAACATCAGGTAAGAGTAAGTACATTTTCTTTATACGAGTATGAATAGAACTCATAGGTTTATGAACTGCGAGTGCGAGTGATCTATATAAATACTTACATGTATATTTCTAGGAATAACTTGCAACTGGGTATTTACCTTTTTCGGGATCGCATCATTTCTATATGAGCCAAAATTTTGCGCTTACGCGTTCGCTTATTTTTTGGTTTCTTTGTTCTATGATTTCCCATAGTAATTTGTTTTATTTGGCGCGCGATGCAATCCGACACAGTAGCGTCGCTGACAGTGGTCACCGACAGACTGGCGCGGGTGAACAGCTGAAGCAAGGCGGCGGGACGGTTGCTCGCGAGCAAACTTATTGTAAAATAAATTACTATAAAATAATGCACTAAACATATCAAAAATGTAATTCTAGAGAACACTAAAAAAATGTAATAGCTACTTGACATGGTAAATTTGGTTTTGATGGCTTTAAACACTTTAGAGATAAATGGGAAAAATAAATAAAATGGCATATTTTTCAAAAAATAAAGCTATCGAGATTTTTTTCAGCAATCGTGTTTTTGTTTCTAGCGAAACCTAGCCAACAGATCGAAATTTTACATACAAAAAATTTGAGCTTGAACTAATAATACAAGTATTTTTTGTAAATTTTCAAAAAGCTTTGTTTTACTGCTTTTGCGGACTAGCCGGGCCTTAATATTGCACATATAGGATCCCTTAATTTAAAAATGGTTTTGGCACACCCGCAATGTTTTTTGACTACCTATCCAACGATACTCTACACGATGGGATGGATCAGAAAAAGGTACCTTAAAAAAATTTTTTTTTTTCAAAATTTTATCCCGCTACTTTCTTTGTATAACTAATATGCATATTGCAATGCGATGCCAAATTACTATATCATTGAGCAAAGCTGCATAGATAGATAGACAGACGGTTATGGCGAAATTATAAGGGTTCCTTGTTTACTAAACCTGAAAAAGAATCATCAAAAGTAATTAATAAATAATTGGTGAAGTAATCGCGTAACTAAATATAGAAAAAAAAATAGTCGAATTGAGAACCTCCTCCTTTTTTAATTTTGTCAAAAATGGTGATGATGGTAATAAAATATAGCCTATGTCGGTCTCTAGATTTTCAGCTATCTCTGTACCCAATTTCATAATGATTGGTTTAGCCGTTTGGCGGTGTAAAAGTAACAAACAGACTGAGAGACAAGAGTTACTTTCGCTTTCAGAATAATATTAGGATATCAGTAATAGAAGAATTATTACGTCTGGACTCTGGATGTGTTGGACAAACTACTTATTACAATTATTGTCTCAATTCACGTCTGTAAACAAAGTCATTTCTGATAAAAAGTTAATTTTATTGTTACGAAACCACACAGCAAAACAACCTTGATGCCTACTTTACAGTGAGTCACTACTTCGTCACTGCGAGACAAAAAGATCCAATTATGTTCACATCTAGTAGTCTCCAAGTTTAGTAGTATCGATGATATGAAATGTTCTGATACCCACATACCTACGGTGTTATTGTTAATGTAGATACGTAAGTTACTCATTATACGACACACGATTAGTTACTATACGACATCTTCTACGCGGGGATGTTCGTCATTGTATCGCAACTCGCTAGTAAATTCTGGCATAGAAGCAGGTGATGTTTTGCATCACGGTTTGCATCAAGCAGGTGAATTTGTAGCTATATTTGGTGTTGCGGATATTTTTTCAAAGAAGGGTGATTACGGTTAGTAAGTAAATAATTTAGTAACAATTATAAAAACACCAAGTACCAGTCGGCTTCCAGCACTGTGGCTGAGGTTCCGTAGGTTGCACTTGGCTTGTCGTTCTACGTGCTATGTGCCCTGCCCACTGCCACTTCAACTTGCTTATCCGCTGTGCTATGTCGGTGACCTTTGTACATCTACGGATCTCTTCGTTTCTAATACGATCTCGTAGAGAGACTCCGAGCATAACCCTCTCCATAGCCCGCTGCGTGACTTTAAGCTTCCTTATAAGGCCCATAGTAAGTGACCACGTTTCAGTGACATATGTCATCACTGGTAGCATACACTGGTTGCAAACTTTCGACTTCAAGGACTGGGGTATACTGGACGAGAAGACGCTTTCGAGTTTCCCGAACGCTGCCCATCCGAGTTGGATTCGACGATTGACCTCTCTCGCAAAGTTGGACCTGCCTAGTCGGACTGTTTGTCCTAGATAGAATAGATAGAGAAATAGAATATATTGATAATTTGTTAATTAATATGCTGTAATATTACGCATCCTGTGTTTATATAACAATAATTCTACTTGTGACTTAAAACACACAGCCGCTTAAATGTTTTACCTATGTACGAATAGACGGTGGGACTTGCTGAGTAATAAGGTCCCGCTGACTCTTTGGGTACGGAACCCAGAACGAAAAAAACGAATAATGCAATCCATAATTAAATTACACACTCAAGCTGATGATGGGATGTGGGAATTCCCCTTTGAAAATTGTACGAAAACAAAATAAAGTGGAATGCAAAGGCAAAATTCTCTGAAAATCTTAAATATTCTAACATTCAGCTCAGCTGTAATATCAAAATTCCGCATATATCTTAACAGCACGTGTTATTTCCGGTAGCCGTCTCCTCGATAATGTAAACATTGGATACAGCTCCAGCAAAAAGCTTTTACGTAAAACCCCACACTCTGGCCATTTGTTACTGCTGACAGCTTTTACAACAACGTTGTGGTAATATTGGGCTTAAAGAGAAAGCTACACATTAATGTTCCGTTGGTATTTTTGGGGTGGGTTGCTGTGGATACCGTATTACAATCAAAGAACATCAAAAGTTAATCATCGCCTTGTGTATGTGTATGCTATTCCTGTATTTAATCAACTGTTTAGAAGGAAAGCAATGTAGCACATGTAGGTAGTGTGTGTACAAATCTACACACTTAAACCTCCAAAGGTGAAATGTTTCACCAATTTTATTGTGTCGTTAGATTTACCTCTGTCTCGGGCTGTTATGCTAGTGAATTGGTTTCTTCTAGGTAAGCGCGCTCCATCGTTAATTTGGCGGTCAAGCGCAAACCTTTTTTTTTTACATCAGCCCTGTTTGTACAAACTGTCCCACTGCTGAGCGCGGGCCATCTTCTCATTATTAGAAGGGTAAGTCACTCTGGCCAAGTGCGGGTTGGCAGACTTCACATATCTTCAAGATCATTGAGAACTCTCAAACATGTAGGTTTCCTCGCGATGTTTTCCTTCACCGTTTTGAAGTTGGCGCCAATCAACAATACGCACATAACTCCGAAAAGACAGAGGACCCCCACTAGGCTGCCGGAAACTTACCTTTATTACCTACTGCATAAGAATTAAAGTATAATTTGCAGTAAGGTATTTTCTTTTTCTTTTAATATTATTATTTGCTTATAAGATTATTTATATTAGAACTAACAAACGCAAACCCTTTTTCTCCAATGACATTTCAGAAATATGACTTCTGGGTATACTTATTTTTATTATTATTTTACGTAGACAGTCTAAGCAAACACAAGAGACGACAAGCTCTGATACCAAAGCGTCTGATTTTTAAACCCCGACTTGCCCCCAACCCAAAAAGAAAGATGTTATAAATTTGGCGTGTGTATAATTGATAAAATCCAGCATAAGTCTAAAATTGTTGTTTATTCCCAGTATTACGGTTGCCAGTCATGCCTTGATTGTTCCAGTGGAAATTTCTTAGAATCTTGCCCTCATTCATTTGACTGCGCCTGGCGCATGGCAGTGCCGCGCCATTGCACGCTAGGAAAGTTAAGAAACCGCAACAATTTGATACAAGCATGCAAACTTCTACCTAATTAAGGTCAAAGGGGGTCGTCTTTCAAAACTCTCTAGGTTTTAGGGTTCTGTAGCAAAAATAAATTTAAAAAAAAAAGTTTTCGGTGTCAGTTTGTTTGTTTGGCATGTCTCACTCTTATTTTTTCTTGAGTTTGGGAGTAATCAAAGTACATACTTAATATTGAAATAAGACTGCTGGAAGGCTTGTGGTACAGGCCCCTGATGTCCTATGAGAATGAAAAGTTCTCGAGTGGAGAGTGGAGTTCTCGAACGCAGCGTAGGAAGCTGCCTCGGGTTGGACGGACAGACGTGTACACAAAAGTGGCATAAGTGCATCCAAACGGTATTTTTAGAATTCCTATGTCGAAATACCTATTTCACTTTAGTTTATACCTATCTATTAGGCTATATCCATCAGTGGACTTCCAGCGGGACTGGACCAAAGATAAATGCAAAAAAAAATATGTCTGCGGGCTGGATAGTAAAGTCGGAAACTTACTGAGCTCAATTCTAAAATCGCAAAAAAACAACTTTTCCACAGATTTTTTGAAATCAATCGTTTTCGTAATTTAAGTTTCAATTACATAACAAAAAAAAAATATGCTTGTGTAAAATGTCCGGAGTTCCGGACACTGTATAAAGTTGTAAGTTTACTGCCATATCAAGGCGCTGCGAAGAAACAAAAGGAGTCGAATCAACTGTCTTAATAAACCATTCCCAATGCAATTTATTTTATGGGTTCACCTCACGGAGCCTGCTCTACTTCTCACGGCTGTTCATAGCTGTATGATCTCCATAGATAACCTGATCCAATTAAACTATACATATTTGCGTTCTTATCGTTTGAAAGCTTTACCTATAAAAGTTTATATGCTTGTAGGAAAAACGAATCGGTGAGTAACTAATAGTAGGTACCTAAATATGGTCGATTCAATTCAAGTAGTTTGTTAAGTTTGGTTTAAAAATCTGGAGTAGTTGAAGCTTTTCTTTGTTCACTTGATTTTTTTTTTTTAATATTATTGGCAACCACAAAGCTTCGGCAAAAATATAAGTAGGTGTTTATCTATCTATTCTAATTCGTTAGATTACCTACATAAGTATCAGAGATAATATAGTGTCCGATTGCCAAATCTAGCCTTGCCTATTACCTACTATGAATTACTTATAACTGTTATCTCCTACTTTTTTTTTATTCGTCGATAGGCTTGCGCTTGACCGTCAACTCACCTGGTGTTAAGCGACAGTTACGGTCTATGAACACTTATACATCTAACTACATTACTAATACGTTACCCTCCTTTTCGAGTAGTCGGATAAATACCATCCGGACTCCGGTTAACTGCTTGCTTAAACTAGCATAATAGGATGCTAAATACTTCCATTCCTTATAAAGTAGATGGAACACTACGAGACGGAATGCCGATGGCAACGATAAACTAAGGTCATTCACATCACATGCAATGCAATAGAAAGGAGGACATTCCTACAATGAACTTTGATAGAACTAATGGATTAATTATTATTTATTAAACTTCCATATCGCCTTACTTCATCGCTATGTCATAGAATTGTTGCTTGTTTGTTGTTGTTTACGACGAGCGGGTGAATGACACGCCATTTTAACCAACTTCAAAAAAGGAAGAGGTTATAAATTAATAAAAATAAAACTTTATTTCAGACAACTGAGATCCAGGCTATACGAGTATACCTATCTACAATCTAACTACTGACCTTGTTGCGAGGTTGAATTAGCGGGTTAGTTACCCGCTATAGGTATAGGAAAATTTCTATGATTAGTAAAAATTAACATCTTAAAGTTGGTCGGTGTTTGTAGGTACGATAGAAGTCTACCTGAGTCTGAGATAAAAGATGATGTAATAATATACTTAAACCTGAAGCAGATTACGTTGTGGTTAGTATTCAAGGTTGCAAACTAAATAAACGCTATAGTGGTTGTCATAGGCGGTAAACAGAGCGGAAAGCGGAACCGACGTTCCATCCGCATTTTTCCTCTCATGCCTCCTAAAGTTTCGTTGCTATTCGATATGCCCACACACATGATCTCACGACTGAGCCTACGTAGATACGTACCAATCTATATACTTACTATAACTTAACGATGACGTCACTTGCTTATCGCACCATACTTCTACCTACGTAGGTATCTACACTAAAGGGTTCGACTTATAAGGAGGTGATCATACCTTGTCTTAAACATAACCGTTGCCATGACTAAATTACCCCTAGAATTGGTAAGACTATGGAACTCAAATACTCTATAAGAGACTTACGAAAATTGCTATGGTGGCGCTCTCTTCCTCATATATCTAACTGACCGCTCTGTGTGTGACCTATAGTTTTGGGCTTCGCGTGGTCCAAGGTGAGTGAGATGACGGACGAGGACCGAAGTGACACATGACGTAGCTAATTCATCCAAGGATGTTATGTAAACTTTTCTGGGTAACAAGGAAAACAAAATACCAGACCAGACTGCATAAGATCAACTTTCATAGTGTAACTTACGCTTACGCCCTTGCGCGTGATATAGGTAGGTATTATAGTTGAGTTTACGTTTTCTGTGAGAAAGTAAGTATGCATAAGCTTCTATATAATTTGCTTAAATGAACATTCTTTCGTTTTTTTTTTGTATAATCACTTATTTCTTACGAAAAAGCGCATTTTTTATTTTTACTATAGTTGTATAATTATTAGTACAAATGAGCAAAACCGAGAACAGACGGACATAGCGAAACTATAAGAGTTCCTTATTTCCTACCCTAACATTGTAGCCTATGGCAACGACACCCAGGGAGTAGACGAATATAATAAATATCTCCCACATCAAAATCGGACAATCCGTTTAGTACAGCCTAAACGGATTGTCCGATTTTGATGCAAGAAGGCAATATTATACGTACACTTCAAAAACATAACCCTTCTTTTTGCGCAGTCGAGTAAAAAGCCACTGCATTCGAAGAATAACATACCATAAGCTATAGGTACGTATAAATAGAAAATCCATTGTACCTACGCTACGGGATACGAGTTCGTTACTTTAGCGGAATATTTGCCTACTCGTAGCTAGCGAGCAACAGGAAACCTCGGGCCTCGCGCGTTGTGGGCAACCTCTGGATACCTACAGAACGCGACTCCGAGCGTCTCATTATCATCATCTCAGCCACAACAAGTCCACTGCTAGACATAGGCCTCCCTCATGGATATCCAAAAAGATCGTTTGGAAGCGGCTTACATCCGGTCTTCCTGTCACTTGTAAAAAGTTGTCTCGTTAGTCCATCTTGGGGCTGGTATTCCTACGCTGCGCTTGCGGCGCTGCGGTGCGTGGTCTCCACTTGAGAACTTTTCGGTTCCATCGCCCATCAGTTGAGCCCATCTACGTGATATGAGCCGTGCTCACTGTCGCTGTCCTATATCGGTGACAACGGATCTCTTTTTTCCTAAGCCATCCCATAGACATTCTATTTCTTCATTAGCTCGATAACCAAGACGGCGTATGGAGTCATGGGAGAGTCCTTTGTTGATTCACTTTTTGATATGACGTCAAAACAAGACGAACAAGTCGTCCGCCTGAAGTGCACCATCAAGATGGCTATATATCTACCTATCCTAGCTTAACAGCTTTATTTTCTGATTTTTCAATGTGGGTAGATTAACCCTAGCCGTGAATGCAAATAACATTTTAGACTGCTTTATCCGTTTAAAAACTGACTCATATTCAGTGGCAGTAGGTTTGTTTAAAACTGTTCAATTGACTGTTGCCTCGTCCATCGGTTATTTTTAGAAATTAACATCAGCATCACTGAGCGTTAGCCGTAAACGCAACCATACTCAGTAAAAGTCGGACTAACTGAATGTTTTACAATAATAATCATACGTATTTTTACAGAAAATGTAGGCACTGACGCTGATTCCTAATTGGGTATGTTTCATAAATATCTATAAGGAAAACTGGTTCTTGTAAGTAGGTGTTGCAATTGTAATGAGTACCTATAAGCCTACCTACGTAATTATTGTGACACCTACGTTGGCTAGTGATTTTGAAGTAGGTGCCAATTTATTTCAAAAATATTGAACTGGTCACTGGCGTAATAGCAAAATTCAACTTTGAGAGAAGGCTATATGAGTCTTAAGATTTCAGATATAAAAGATCATGCCTCTCCTTGTCCAGTTAGGTGTAATGTATATTCATTCTCAAGCAGTCAAGGTACATAGCCACATTATTCAGATAAGGTGAATTGAATGTGTATGAATCTGAAAAATAATGATAATTAAATAGACATATTCCAACATGAAATTACAATACATCCAGCAGAAAAAGATCCATTATCTATCATAATACCAGTGCCTATGAATTGTAAGTTATGTTAAAAATGGAACAATATGTTAGTCTAAAGTACTAAGCATTGTTAAATATATTATTATTATAAATCACACAACATTGTGAAGTATACATATTTATTTCATATAGTACAAAAACAAGATAATGTGCATTACAAAGATATTGAGTAATTATAAATGAAACAACCTATACAGAGTCTAATGGGCATGACTGATATACAAGTAAGGGCAAGCATTGGTCCCAATCAACACTCAGTAGATTATAGAAATGCAAAACAATCTCAAGTAATTATTTATGAATTTCTCAAGTTATAATTACTTGAATATGAATTTTAAAATGTTGCTACTCTCTCAGATTAATAATATAATATTATATTATATTAGATAATTTTAAATTAATACTCAGTTTACATTAGTTCATAGATCAGATCAACACAGGCTTCTGTAACTCGAAAACCAATTGGTCTCCAGTTACCTTAAATCTGATGGTGAAGGCTGTGAGTTTAAGTTCTGCCTGGTGTTGATATTTTAAAAATTTCTATATTAGGTATGATTTTCAAGTGACCTTACTACTATTAGACAGGAGGGAAAAAACTTGAATATAGAATAATAGTAACTAAAATATCCTTAACACCAACTAATAAGTGTGCTATTAATTACATATTTTGAATGATTAACATAAAAAAATACAAACTAACCCACTAGAAACATAAATCACTCAATAAGCTAATACAAAAATATTTCATCTTGCTTTCAAATAGAACACTCTCTGTTAGCAAGATGTTTACTGATCACTTTATAGATTATCTTATTAAGTGCTTATGCCCAACAAGTGAATATAATAAAATTTGTGCTTCAGAACTCTTATCACACTATTTAATCATTTAACATAGATAATATATTTACTATAGAAATACAATATAGAATAGGCACAACAAATTTTGCGAGAGAAGTCCTGACTTTGTACAAATTGTAGAGCTTACATCAAATGCTACATTACCTTTTAGGCATGTCATAAACATCAATAATATAACGGGTCACATTTTCTTAAATGCTACAACTCCACAAATCAAAACACCATGTATAAAATTTTGTATTGGTTACTTTACGCACTCCATAAGAAAAGAGTAACAGCACTGTCTAGTCTCATTTTAATGCAAAGACTATTGAAAAGACAACCACCAAACTTTTGTCATTTATTGATGTTGCAATGTTTTAAGTGCTATACTGTTGGCCACACCTGTTGTTTTAATTATTGTTTAAACATGGTATATAGGAGCCATAGCATTATAGGCATATATGCAACATCAATATTTTAGGATTCACATTTTTTAACAATATGTTCACATAAGCAAAAATAGTTTAAAAATATCAGTTCTGCTTAAATCTGACCATAAATAGTACGATAAATATTTAATTACTATATATATAAGATCACTAGGTGATATCATAATATGTTGGCCCACGAAATTTTTAGAGAAATGGGTAAATGTTATAAAAATACAAATGTTACTGAATGTTACTCGCTTTCAATAGAAAACCACTTACCCACTGGTCTATACCATTTTGTAGATAAATATCAAAACCATTTTAAATAATGTAAGTACTAGCAATTTACAGATATTGTATATATGTATTTCAGCAAAATTTTGTTATATTAAAATATAGAATTTATAGTTTCAGTCGCATGTATAAGTTCCTTGTTTTAGAATGTTGAGTAACATTGAATGGTTTACAATTTTAGTAAATCTGTTTGTCCTTTGTAGATAACTATCGGCCCGAACTGGGAGGAGCAGGAGTAGGTGCTTCAGTAACTGGCGCTGCCGCAGATCCACTAGATCCGGTGGCATATACAATGATTATGATAAGGAGGACAGCCCCAATAGCACCAATAATTAACATCATTTTCAAGTTCTGCCACCAGTATTTTCGCTTTAATTTCCCAGCCTGCTGCTCAAATTGAGCTGCACCATGCTGTAAAGCATCTGCGCGATTATCAAGCTCTGATAATTTCTGGTCCCTCTCCAAAACTTTCTCAACATTTACGCGCATAATTCCGACGACTTCATCCACTTTAGCTTGCGTTTGTGCCAACCGTTTGTCGCTAACTCTAGGGCCGGAACTACCTTGATCTTCCATTTTGTAAAGGTTTTAGTACTTTTGAACAACTTGAATATACAAATAAACGTAATTTATACGAACACCGTTGGATAATTTTCACAAAATAGGCAGTGATCTGATAGAAAGGTTCCAGAAAAAACCCAGAGAAAAAACGTCGAATTGTCGATCTGTCACGTCAACTGACGTAAACCACAAGAACGTCAAGAACAAGAAAATAACATGGCGTTGTGTTGTTTTTATGATTTTACGGCAACTGGATACGTCAGATGTATCCAGTTGCCGTAAAATCATAAAAACAACATAAAAATCATGAAAGTTTCATGCATTTTTTGTATTAATCAAAGAGATGGTATTAATTATTGTCTTCATCGTGAAGTCTTAAGCCTGATATACACAACGTTAAGGAAATTTATTTAAAGTTATATAAAGAGTAAAGGCCTGTTTTCACGTTGATTAATGCGAGTGCAGGTGATTAGTTAGCGACTGATTAGTGCAGGTGTGTAGTGCGAGTAGTGTCCAATTCTGTTTAGTAGCTGTGTTTAGTATAATTAAGTTGTCAGCCATCGGCCCGCAAGTATGGACGAACGCTGATCCTAACTCTGACGCAGCTAAAGAGTTGTTTGACTGTGTAAGTCATCTCAAGTGATCAATAGTTTAAGATTAAACAATGGGACTGTCATGTTTATAAATATAATAAAAGTCCCAAAAAATAATAATAGGAAAAACACAAAAAAAACATGAATGGACGAACCTCAAGAAGTGCGCTTGCAATAAATTGTGAAAGAAAAATTAAAAACACTAAACTAAACTACACGCTAAGCACTAAACACTGCTGTCCAGACGTGTTTAGTGGCACTGTGGCAGGCACGCTGCTAGTGAGGGGGAAGGGAGAGCGCGCGGGACGTGGCTACTCGCAGTCTACTCGCAAAAAAAAGACGTGTGGCACTCGGAGACTGCCGCGGTAAAGCTATTGCACAATAGCTTTACGCGCGTTGTGTTAGGTTATTTTCGTTACGGAATTTCTGGATTCGGTCTCCACGCTCAAGGCGATAGAAGCTATGCAATAGTTTAAAAATAGAACACGCTTCTAATCACTTGACTACGCAGGCATTATACTGCACTAATCACCTGCTCTTATCAAAGTGTAAACCAGCCTTAACATTTTTCAAAGTAGTCGCTAAATCATAAGTACCAGCCCAGTGCCCAGTGCCAGCATAACAGTTATCGTAATTATCCAGTCGTGTATTTTTTTAAATATATTAGTTTAAATACCTTCTCACTGCTTACTGCAGTAATCAAAAATATTAAAATGGTGAATGAATTCATGCTGAAAGACCTCCATATCGTCGTATCCGTCGAAGACAGCCACAATTACAAAACCCTAGGTTTTCAGGAGGAGGTTTTTTCTGATTATCTCTAAAACTTCATAAGCAACATATATTTTTTTGTATTCTAAATTAATATATGACACAACAGGCAGCTGATGATATTTATTTTTATACATAGTTTGTCCCTTACGGCCGTTTTTCGGGGAATTTTAACGTTCACGACAATTTAATTGCCATTATGGCTCTTTTCCACGGCAAAATTGCGGTACACGCTTGAATTTAATAGCCGTTACGACCTTTTTCATCGTCAGCCGCGAGTCTCACGTAGCAATTTTAACGTGGAATAAGGCCACGCAGGCGTTAGTGTTAGTGACTCTATTCGGCGGACACTATTGTTATGTGGCTCTTTGCAAAAAAAAAAACTTTTTTTAAGGCTAAATATGGGTTTTTTAATTTTCTTTCGATGTGGATAGATACAAATGCATTATTAGAACTCAAAAATGCAATAAAAACAAAAAGCCCTAACGGCCACTGTGGCTGTCTTCCATGGATAGGGCGATATATTCGAAAACCTATCAAAGTCGTTTTAATATAGGTAACTCCAAAGTAAATGAAATAATAATATTATAATAATCCCAATACATAAAACATTAAATATTAAAATATAATAATGTTTATTTACAAAAAATAATACATGTTTTAAATAATAGTTGTTTTGTTACTAAACAATATAAGATTAAATATGATTAGCACATTTTTTACTAAGTATTGAGTTACATTTTAGTATACAATTTTATAGGTTTTTGTGGATACTTACTAGGTGTAAGTATATAAAACGTTGTAGGGTTTTACCAAGTAGCCCACACAATAATTATGATCAGGACAGTAACTCCAATGGCACCAATTATTATCATCATCTTCATATTATCCCAGATTTGCCTACGTTTCAATTTCCCAGCCGTGGTAGTGAACCCAGCTGCTCCTGCTTCTAGAGCGTCCGCGCGATTGTCCAGTTCGGATAACTTTTGGTCTCTCTCTAATATTCTCTCAACATTTTGGCGCATGATTACAACAACTTCGTCAACTTTAGCTTGGGTATCTGATATACCTTTGTTGTTTACTTCGAGCACTGCTGGCGGCCCAATGTTATTGTCCATTCTCACCATTTTAAGAACTTTTCACTAGGGATTTTTGATTACAAAACGGAGTCGATTTATTGTTGCACAGCTTAAGTAATTTCCAATTAGTAAATATAAATTACTGTGTTATAAAGCCAGACTTTTAGACTAGTTGTAGCTTTGTTTCTCAAAATTGATCAATTTACGTATGACACATACATAAAGATTCGTAAATTATCTTATCTGGTTGATAATGTTGTTGTGTTATCGTAATCACTAAATTGATAACCGGTAGGTACGTACCTACACAAATAACACGAACTTGCGCATGGCAAATCGCGTATTTTTGTCATGCATCTGGTTTGCACGAACTAGCAAAATTTCTTTTGATCTCTCCGGATATGTGTATGTTTGTTGGATACTGGTACTTGTGTACAGATAAAAAAATTCCATTGCAGGGTGGATAACCCTCTTTACTCTGGAATGGAAAATTTGCGAACGTAGCGAGCGGAAAATTAATGTTTTTTTAACACGCTTTTATTAGGTCGACCTGTATGTAACTTAACCATCTTCCAAGGATCGTAGCATCATGAAAATTGGCAGCTGTATGTAGTTCTGATGATAATACAATAATATGGTACTGTCGAACTGATCTGATGATGGAGCCGGAAGATATGAACTAGTATTAATGAACCCACAGTACTTCCATGTCAAAATAGTAATAATGCGCGAGCGAAGCAATCGCAAAAATTTTAGTAGTATTATTATAGTAATATGCTAAATTTAGTATTCGTTTTAGTGAACTCATGGTACTCTCATGTCAAAATAGTAATAATGCGAATGCGAAGTGAGTGCGAAAATGTTGGTGATGTATTTATAGTAATATGCTTTATTTCTCGTAATAGTGAATCCACAGTACTTCTATGTCAAAATAAAAGATTTTTTAAAGGTTTTTAATATTAATTAAAAACCTTAAAAATTATCATAATTTAAAACCTTTATTATTATCATGAAAGTGATTTGATTCACTGATCGTGTTAGCTCATCCTAGATTTTCGTGGACCAGATGAATCAAACAAATAACAGAGTTAAAAGAAAAAGGAAATACCCGACGAGTAAAGAGCGACTTTTACGCTATCAACAGTTATAAATATAACCATTTGAATCCATTGATTACTAATTTAATATTCCTAAATTTAGACACATGACTTTATAGAAAATTTCAAACATACCTACGAGATACGCGCCACAATATTTGGTTAGTGGTTATTTTTAGTGAATTATTTGCTTGTATTAAAAAGTCCACGGCACTTTAATGATCAATACAAATAAAGATCAATATTAAATAATCATGCGTGACCGAAGCGAGCGCGTACATTTTAAAAGCATTTTAATAAATTATTGAAACGTGGACGAATTTTTGATAATGGCCAGGATATTTCGGGGGTGGGTTTTTGAGATCGAGTAAAAATTGCTTAAAAATTACGTTTGTTGTATGGGAGCCCCCCTTTAATATTTACTTTATTGTTATTTAATTATTTATTTTGAAAGGTAATAACAAGTAAATATTTTGTGAAAATTTGAAGCGTCTACCTTTTACCGTTTTTAATATTGAGCAAAAAAATACGAAAAAAACACGTTTATTGTATGGGGACCCCCCTTAATATTAATTTTTTTTAATTTTTAGTATTTGTTGTTATAGCGGCAACGGAAATACATCATTTGTGGAAATTTCAGCTTTCTAGCTATCACGGTTTATGAGATACAGCCTGGAGACAGACAGACAGACAGCGAAGTCTTAGTAATAGGGTCCCGTTTATACCCTTTGGGTACGGAACCCTAGAAACACATTTCTTTTCGTAGAGAGATTTGTATTTGAATAATTCGCACTGACCTCCTTTGTTTGTAGGAAGGTCAGTGATAATTCGTATGTCAGCAATCTGTGGTGTAGTATCGTTCGCGGTTCGATGATCGTTCGTATTTCATCTTCTACATTTTTGTTCATTCAATCCTTTCAATGTAAAATTAATGTTCTGTGCTAAAAAATAATTTTGGTGATTGACTTGACAAGTTTAGTTTTGCTAGAAAACTAAATTATTTTATTTTATTCGATTACAAAGAATATCTTGCAAAATGGTAAGACGAAATGAAATATTTACAAGTTCCTTTTTCACAAGCACAATCTTATTAAGATGGATATGGCTGATTTTTTGTGTTACACAAAGAAATTGAAACCGGTGTCAGATCACTAGCTGAGGCACGTGTGTTATCGACTGATTTTGTCGTTTTCAGGTGTCGTTAAATCCCATTAGGATTTTGAAAAATGAAGCTGAAGAAGAGAAGGGGGAGGTGGCTCGAATGTCAAGTTTTATCGGCGCTATAGCTGTAGGAGATCTGGTAAAAAGTACCCTGGGCCCTAAAGGCATGGACAAGATACTGGTCTCCATGGGCAGAAATGCAGGCCAAGTAAGTTGTAACGAAACCGTGCAGCAAATTTTTCCGGTCGTATGAATTGCAATTGTCGTTTTTGTATGTACCTATGTATGTCTGTATCTGAATATAACCTCTCTCTCCATAATGATTTATTTGTCTTGACAGCCTTCCTACTTGTTAAACTATAAGTAAGTAAACTATAAAATTGTGATATTGCAATTTTCCAGGTTGAAGTAACTAATGACGGTGCTACAATCCTGAAATCAATAGGTGTAGATAACCCTGCTGCTAAAATCTTGGTGGATATGTCTAAAGTACAAGATGATGAGGTAGGGGATGGTACTACATCTGTCACAGTTTTGGGTAAGTAAACAATTGCAAAGCTATTGAAAGTACAGACAACATACAGCTTAAGCAAAGAGTAGAGTACAGGATTCACTCGTGTAGTACCTTTTTTAAATACAAAATTATTGAAATTACTTTTGATAAATATATTCTTTTTAGATTAATAAGGATAACATTACAATATTAACAATAGCTGTAATTTTTGTATCTGTTAATATGACCCAAATAAATGCATAAACATGGAATTTTTGTCTGTTGATTATTAATATGAAGGTGCCTTCCTTGTGAATTTTTGGTATAAGTACATGGAAAGGGGATTAAAACTGGGGTGTTGCTTGTTACTCTTTGCAAGTAAATATCAAACTGTTTATTTCTCTAATTGTGGTAGCTCAATGAATTTGCGTAACATATTCAATGACATTTTGGACACTATGTGAGCAATGCAACACTATTGGAGCCAGGGTAAAATCCTTTATTTTTGTAAAATTTTGTTGTATGTGTGTTTTGATGAAAACTTAGAATAGGTGAAATATTTGTAAAGCTTATGTTGAACAAACTGTATATTGTAACCAAATAAAATATTCAATTGCCATCAATATAAATTTCTCAAAAGTGCAATAACTGAAGCTAAATATTTATTTTACAAACGTAGGTTGATATTGTATTGTATTGTATTGTATTGTTGTATTGAATAGATATCTTCTAGTTAGACAAGCTCTATCCTTGGTCACACTAGCTTAACATCAGGTGAGTTGGTGGTCAATTGCAGAACTATTTAATATTTAAAAAACCGGACAAGTGCGGGTTAAACTCTGAGGGATCTCTACAAATTAGTAGATAAAAGGGGGAAATCATATATATTTTTTAATATTTTTCTTCATAAACCGAAAAATATACATCGTAAAAATATTTAGAAACCTGTTTTAGCTTATGCTAATGAAGCTCTTTCATATGATACCCCACATGATATGGTTAACTCACTTTTTTTTTAAATTTGGCTACTCATTCCTTCCATAAAGACACAAGTTTTTTGTGATTAAGTAAAATAAAAATGTAAATTTTTATTCATACTCTAACACAATGCTTCTTGCCAAATTTCATAGGTATAGGTCAATGGGAAGTACCCCATAGGTTTTGATTCCCTTGTGAGTGTTGAAATATGCGTTTTTTACGACATATTCGGCTTTAACATTTTTTTATGAAAACTGAGAAATTTGATTTTTCTTTCTGCAGCTAGAGACTATGGATCTGTATATGGTTTTAATTTCAACATGATATACCTTCACGCGTTCCCGAGAAAAAGGTTTTGATACCCAGATGGACAGACATTCAGACGGACAACAAAGTGATCCTATAAGGGTTCAGTTTTTTCCTTTAAGTTCCGTTTTTTTAAGGTACAGAACCCTAAAAAAGTGATGGTGTGTTCGGTCACTTGTGAAAAGATGTTTTGACTGAAATTGAATTGAAATTCCTGAGTCTTCTTCTTTGATCTTTCTTGAACCCCACGATTAGCGATTTTCCAATATCAAGTATTGAATTATTTTTAAGTTTCTTGAATAATACATTTTATATAGTGTTATAGTCACAGTACAAGTCACGTAAACAATCGTTTTCAAATTCGAGTCTTGCCTCAGTAAAGTGATGGTGACTACTAGAAGGTTCTATGGAGTTTTACCGACAATGTAAAATGACATGTTTCCTGCTTTATTTCATTTGCTCACATACACTTTATCGAACACTTAGTGAATAAAACACCACCATTTTTATTGCATTATTACTCAAAAGAACTCAAGCTTAGCAAAATAAAACACCGCCAAAACTCAAATTCCTGAGTGTCATAGGCTATATTTTTTTTGTAATAAAAATACAACTCTCGTAAAAATAAAAAATAAACGCACTTTCACAACAGCATCACAACTTCGTAACTAATAATGTGAAAATGAACATAGCTTTTCTGTTTGTTACCTTTTCACAATCATGTGGATTAAACCAATTGTTATGAAATTTGGTACATATATAGCTGAGAACCCGATGACAAACATAGGCTACATTGCATCATGACCATCATAACAGTTTTTTCATTACTATGCAGGTGAAACTAAGGGCCCATCTAGTTACAAATAAGAATACCTAAGTTTTAATTTTGGTTTCAGCTGCAGAATTACTTCGTGAGGCTGAGAAGTTGATTGAGCAGAAACTTCACCCTCAGACCATCATAGCTGGTTGGCGTATCGCTGCTGATGCTGCTAAACAGGCCCTGGCCGAGGCCAGCTTTGATCATGAGAAGAACTTTAATGAGGCGGCGTTGAGGGCTGACCTTGAGAACATTGCACGCACTACACTCAGTTCTAAAATTCTTTCTAATCACAAAGAGTAAGCATTTTTTTATTATTTTTTGTTATGTTCACTGCACTACACATACATTTGTGCTCTTTCATTTCAAAAGGTCTCTTTGACTGTATTTATTGTGATGCATTTCTTCATCAGTTGGGAATTTATTTCTATAATTTGTTCGAAAGATTATCCATGAAATTTGGTAGGTTTTTAAACTGCTAAGTTATATGGATATTGTGTAACAGTGTCTGCTATTTGAGATTGGTTTCAGCTGGTTGGAAATGTTATAATTATTCATCTGCAAACTCCAATTCATTAATTTTTCATTGCTCGTATCCTAAATTGCATCAAGAGATAAATATAAAGATAAATATGAAGATAAATATTGGTGGTTTAATCAGTTAGTACATATTAATAAGCCATGATGGTTTAAAATGGTTTTAGCATTATATTGTATTAGTGTCTTGAAAAGAAGTAAATATTTTAAGGATGCAATTTCATAACAAATCAGGTTTGATAAGTTGTTCAGAAAAAACTGTTTGATATGGCCATACTGAAAAAGTTACTTTGACCAATATCCCAAACCAGTCTCAAATTTTCAGTCTTATTTCTGCAATTATCAAGTTTCACTGAGAAGTTGACAGAATATTTTGAGCATTGATTGAATTTGAGCAAGATTTTTCAGTGAGACTTGATTACTATTCTATAATTTTGTAGACATTTCACGAAATTGGCTGTGGATGCAGTACTCCGACTGAAGGGTTCTGGAAACCTGAAGGCCATCCAGATCATCAAGATCTCTGGCGGTGTATTGGAAGAGTCATTTTTGGATGAAGGATTCCTCCTTAATAAAAAGGTAATAATAAAAAGTTATGGTAAGAATTTTTTTTTTTGTATATCTTATTAAACTAAATTTCACGCCACTAACGTTTCGTTATTGGGTCAATAAAATTTCTTTTTCTGTTCTGAATTATTAGGTATACAAATATAGCTTCATTTCATCTATTCAGTAACCTGTGATCGTATATTCAGGTGGGCGTACATCAACCAAAACGCATTGAAAACGCTAATATTTTGATTGCTAACACTCCTATGGACACAGACAAGATCAAGGTGTTTGGTTCCACAATCAAAGTCGACTCAATGGCGAAGATTGCTGAGCTAGAAGTGGCTGAAAAGGAGAAGATGAAGGACAAAGTCAACAAAATCTTGGGGCATAAGTGCAATGTGTTCATCAACAGGTATTGCAATAATCTATCATATTGAAAATTAACGGATTTATCGCATATATTTTACATAATTTTATGACCTGTCGTTTCAAACAATTTGCAGCGGCCGCTGTCACAGGTAGGTTGTTATGAAAATATTGATTACTACCGCCTATTATTTTTGGTCATAAAATTATTTTAAATATACGCGATAAATCTGTTAAAATGTTTTTTCACTCCTCTTGCTCTAAAAGTCCGTCAATGTAGCGTAGTAAAGCGGGGGAAAAATGGCATTTTAAGCTCTATGGGGAAAAAGTTTTTTTTTTAAATTTTTATCTGTTACCAAAGGGCCTACATACACGAAACAGTCTTTATTCAAAAGTAGAATAATCTCTTTGGAATAAATTTACTTCTCTTTACATCTTGTTAAATATCCAGAATTGTACAAATTGTACATTTCATTTTTAATAAAATAAACTTTGAATTATTGTATTGGATTATTTTATTTTCTCGCAATCGCAGTGAAAAGTAGAGTGTAACACGGCGCTAAAAACCCATTGTAACTCTGTTTCTATTTACTAGCATAAATCTATCTCGTTACAATGGGCCAGTTTAGCCCCTTGTTTAACAATCTACTATTAATTTCAATGAGTTACAATCGCGAAAACATTAGAAAACATTATTAAATCATATAGTGCAAAAGTTACTTGATTAAGAAACATTAAGACCATGCTAGTTGTAACTATGTGTGATAAATGTAGTTTTTGAGTATATATCTACAAATGGAGATGGACATAGGCTTCATTTCATCATTTTTATGGTTCCGTACCTCAATAGGAAAAAACGGAACCCTTATAGGATCACTTTGTTGTCCGTCTGTCCGTCCGTCGGGTGTCAAGACCTTTATGGAACGGGAACGCGTGAAGATATCGAGTTGAAATTAAAACCATATACACAGATCCATAGTGTCTTGCTGCAGAAAGAAAAATAAAGTTTCTAAGTTTTCGTAAAAAAAGCTACAACCGAATATATTGTCACTCACAAGGGAATCAAAACCTATGGGGTACTTCCCGTTGACCTTGAACAATGAAATTTGGCAACACACATATAGGAAAAAATCCGAAAACTGGACATTTTAAATTTAATTACAAAAAAATAGTGTATTTATGCAAGGAATGAAGGTCCCAATTTTAAAGTGAATTAACCGTATCATGTGGGGTATCATATGAAAGAGCTTCAGTAGCATAAGCTAAAACAGGTTTTTTAATATTTTTACGATAAAGTAAATGTACACAGAAATTTAAAACAAACAAAAAATTAAGGAAATGCAGCTTGTTAAAAGCAGTCTCTTATGGATTTAGTACAAGTTGTAAGCATACAATATATAATATGTGGCTGTAATGTGTTTCCATTAAAAGAACAGCCCACACTCCTTAGACAGATAATTACTAATTACAATGAAAATTCTTTTTTTTAACCCCCACCCCAAAAATTAGGTTTTATAAGATCTAAGTCAATTTTCATACATAAAAATTTTGCGTTAATAATTTCTAAAAATGATTTTTATGTTTGAAATTAAACTTGGATCAAATTTAAATTTTTGTCAAATATTTGTGATGTTGTTTTCTAGTTTACGATTTTTTGTAAAAGCTCATGCAGTCATTTTATTATAATAAAAAATGTTAAAAATGTAAACGAGCGAGACGGACGATGGACTTTTAACAAAAATCTGATCAGTCGTTTTGTTTTTTAAAGGTAGTTTTAAAGTTTTCGAAATTAACATGTTAGCTTAACCACCAACTCATCTGATGCTAGGCCACATTGCGGTCTACGATGGAGTGCGCTTACTTTTTTTGACGAGTGGGAAGTAATTGAAATTAAACAACTTTTAACGTATTTATCGCTAATTCGCTAAACAAGTACAAAATAACATTCTGATTCTGATCGCTGGGCCCGTTTCACTAGTAGATCAGGGTCTTACTCCCGACCAACCCCGACTCCATAAGGGGACTTATGGACTCGGTCGCGTTGGTAAAAGCCTGACTATTAGTAGGCACAAAAACTGATTCGATCGCGATTTAAAGACCTGGGTTACATCTACCGGAAAACAATATGGAAGGGTGTTCCACGATTAGTCCGCACAACGAAAGTAGAAATAAAGCGTTTGGTTCAGGGTTTTGGAATATCCAGCATAAAACGACGCTTGTTCGTGTTTTTAACTGTCCGATAGTAAATAGGACAGGGAATTAGATATTTGATCATACAAATCAGATGCACACTTATCAAAATGGAACCGACAAAGTGCCAAACATTTCAACCATTTAATTCCGATTCTATGTATATTATTACAGACAGCTGATCTACAACTACCCTGAGCAGTTGTTCGCTGATGCTGGAGTGATGGCTATTGAACACGCTGACTTTGATGGTATCGAGAGGCTTGCTTTAGTCACTGGGGGTGAAATTGTGTCCACTTTTGACACACCTGACAAAGTTAAACTTGGACAGTGCAAGGTTATTGAACAGGTGGGCATTTTTTAATATTTATCTGTACTTTTTGATGAATAAGGATCGAGTGAAATTCTCGACGCGAGGAGGAGGCCTTCCACAGCGAGAATGGAGAAGTACTGCCTAGGACAATGAGGATCATGTTTGTACTGATTGTTTGTAATTCCATTTTGGCATACAGCTGTTGAGCTTTTCCATCCTACCTTCTTATTGTGAACAGATTTGATGAATGATCTCCCATTACTCAAGTATCCTATCAAGCATGATCTGGGGCTGTTTAATAAAAAGTCAATCGACATTGTTGAAATAATATAACCTCGTAATCAAATGGCTGGATTGATTTTGACGTATCGTTAGATTCGATGCTTTCGTTTACTTCCTTTTCCGTTTAGTGTCGCGCGATCTACCATAAAATAGGAGAAAACTGCTTTCTACCCCTAAACAGTAATCAATTTCGGTGATTCTTTTTTATCAGTAGGGGTATTCAGAACTCATTTGGATTCGGAATCGATTCGGAATGAGTTCTGAATACCGGGGCTGATTTCAATTTAAAATGTCTAAAGACATTTCAATAAGAAGCGTTACAAAAAATACCTTAAAAAGTAAAAAAGATATTCCCTAAAAATACCCTGGTAGTTCAGTTTTATCCTAAATATAGAGTAAGATACCCTAAGTTTCACTGGTGTAGGTACTGATCGGGGACGAGTGCCTGATCCGGTTCTCGGGCGTGTCGCTGGGTTCTGCGTGCACGGTGGTGATCCGCGGCGCCACGCAGCAGGTGATCGACGAGGCGGAGCGCTCGCTGCACGACGCGCTCTGCGTGCTCGCGGCCACCGTGCGCGAGCCCAAGGTCGTGCTGGGGGGAGGTGAGCACACATAAATACATACTAATACAAATATAAGTGTAAATTAAAGAACTATTTTATAAATAATATAGTAGTACGGAGTATATGTGAAAATGAGTTATGTTTTTTTTGTGTCCTAGATTTACCTATTATATTTTATACTTTACCTATTTGTGTACCATCAGCTATTTATTTTCCGAAAAGTATTAAATAAATAAATGAACTTACCGCACAAGCAAGATAAATTATTTAAAAACTAATGTAACAAGTGACTGCCTTATGGCTAATAGCGATCTCTTCCAGGCTACCTTAGGATAGAGAGGAATGTAGGGTACAACAGGAGGTAGCAGTATTGATATATCTAGCTACTTGTTTTTACCTTTCCTTTCAATCCTTTCTAGGTCGAAATAAATAAGTATCACTTCGACCTCGTCGTCTTCGACCACAATGTTGCTTTCAAATTTGCGAATTGGTGATCTGACCAACAATTCACTCAAAAAGTTAGATGTCTTTCGATGATTCCTACCTCATTATGAAAATTAATCTTGACGGTATCGCGCCTTTATCGTAACGTATCACGTAATAAACAAGTATGGTGCTTAGAACTGGTACTATGTAAAATGCTAGAACTGGTTTAATTTGAATGCAATGCTGCCCTAATGACTATGCTCTATTCTACGTATACAATATGGTACGACGTCATAATAGCATGATTCTATTAAAGCTATATCTAAAAGCGTTATTTTTGTCTTATTTTAGATTCTAGGTTTTAACATTCTGATACATAACTATATATTTTTGATGTATTTAGGTTGAGGAATTGTTTGATTTTATAGATGTTTTTAGAAAAAATTCAACCTGGTATAAATATGAGGTCTGGTCTCAACTAAGTCAGTTTAACATTTGCGATTTACCGAGCGACATTGAAGTGATCCAAGTGCCATACCTTCGTGTATCTGAGTTTACTTTTAGGTGTATGTGTATGATGTGAGAAATAATGTGAATACGGATAAACGGCGATTTGTCTTTCGTATTGCCATGATGTCTTGTAATTCTTAATATTATAAAAGCGAAAGTAACTATGTATGTTTGTTACCTAAACGACAGATTCTTTAGGACCCGAAGAAGGACATAGAAGAAGACTATGTTGTATCATAATCATCACCGTTTTACATTATTAGGTACATATATAATTAACGTTGTATGCTGTCAGGTGCAAGTGAAATGCTGATGGCGGAAGCAGCGTCTCGCGCCGCAGCGCGCACGGCCGGCAAGGAAGCCGCCGCAGTGGAAGCATTCGCAATCGCACTTAGACGGCTCCCCTCCGCCGTGTGCGACAACGCAGGCTACGACAGCGCCGAGCTCATCGCACGGCTGCGCGCGCACCACGCCGCCGGAGAGAACACCATGGGGCTCGGTCAGTAACAGTAGTAACAGTGTGACGTCACAACACCGGCGGCTGCCGTTGCTGCGTGCGACAACGTCAAAAAAAAATGCTTTTTGTTATAAAGATGAGTAGATATAGTAATAATTACGGGTCAAACTTGAACTCGATTGACATGTTTATAAATGAAATGTTTATATCCAGCAGTGGGATAGAGTAGATTCTGGGATGATGTTGAAAACTCTGAGTAGTGTTTTACCACCATACAACTAGTAATTATGCGAACAGATCTTGCGAACTTAAACATGTATTTTTGACCCCTTGACCGATTTTGCTCCTATTAATATATTTTACTTTTTTTTATTTTTATTTAGAATTGAATGGAGTACCAAATGATTCTCCAAAATTATCAAAATCAGCCCATAAGTGGCTTCCCAGAAAACTTCCCCCCCCCTTGCTTTTTGAGGAATACTGCTACAACAAATAAAAATGTATATTATAGGTAATATATGTAAATAATACATTTTATTTTATCAGCCCTGTTTGTACAAACTGTCCCACTGCTGGGAACGGGCCATCTTCTCATTGTGAGAAGGGTTAGGCCATAGTCTGCCACGCTGGCCAAGTGCGGGTAGACATGTAGGTTTCCTCACGATGTTTTCCTTCACCGTTTGAAGTTGGCGGCAATCAACAATACGCACATAACTTCGAAAAGACAGAGGTGCGTGCCGTGGGATTCGAACCCAGGACCTGCGGATCGCAAGTCAGACGGTCTCACCACTAGGCTGCCGGAAACTTCTAATATATTTTAGAGTATATATTCCAAGTTTCGTCAAGTTTAGTTGAAAAATACGCGAGTACCAACAAATAAACAAACACCTGAAGAGATGATGGTAAGTTTAGCAAGCTGATGCAGAGACTTCGTTTGCTTCATCAATAAATACACTTAACATTTTAATATTGACAAATTTATATTTGTCCACAGACATGGAAAACGGTCGGGTAGGCGACATGAAAACACTCGGTATCACCGAGTCGTATGTCGTGAAGCGTCAAGTGCTGCTCTCGGCATCAGAAGCCGCCGAGATGATTCTCCGCGTAGACAACATTCTGAAGTCAGCGCCGCGCCGCCGCGGCCCCGACCGTCGCCCCTGCTAACTAACCACATCACCAGCGATACAACTGTCAACAACTAGCATTATCTATAACTTTGCATCAGTGGTCGACGATTTTGTGGCGAGGCTATTTTATAAATTTTGGCGATATTTGGTTATTTCTTAGATATTCTTGATTGTGACTGATTGATATTAAAGAACGTTATAAGATCTATCGCGTTATTTTACATAATTTTCAGAAGTGACGTTTTAAACACTGCTGTGCAGGCAATACTAGATGACATGTGTATCATTTGTTGTGTAGGCACATTAAAAGTTCTTTAATTTTGGTCTCGCAGATTTGTTATTACCAAGCTGTTTGCGTTAAATTGATTAATATGAAATGGATCGTGATCTAGTTAATATTGGGATCGGTTCTGTCTCTCCAGCTGCGTTCGGATTATCTCTGTAAAGTATTTATTACTTGTTTACAAAACGGATTCCGCATTGTTGCAAAAATTATGAAAATTGTTAGTGTTAAACGCGTCGGTTTTTTTTTCTTGAAATATAAAGATTAATTTGTTTCATCTTCAAGTGATAAGATTTCGACGTCACAGTTGTATCGACCATAGTTTGTGGGCTAATCAAACTGCTGCCATGTTTCTTACTATTGATTTATTCATATGGTTTTCTCCAGTGTCTGCATGTGTTGTTCGTAATTTTTATTGGCAGTTAGACGGGGAATCTTTAGTAAGAAATTGCGCGGTTTATTAATTAATTTCCTTCTACTTCGCATTTTACGTCAGCGATTACAGTGATAATTGGAGGAAGAGTTGTCTTTCTTATTTCTGTAATCCGCAGCCAGATGTCATAGCGAAACCACGCTATGACATCTGGCTGCGGATTCCTATATTCTGTTAAATTTAGTTTATCCCTATATTTCACTAATGTTTGCTTACAAATTATAGAAACCTTGCCCCATGCTTGCATTTTAAAATAGTATTATACAGTGGGACACCAATCATATGAATATTTTACAAGGCCATCTCAATTATATAAAAAATGATGTATTATATATATGTATTTTCCACAGGTGTAGCATTGTAAAACAGTGGCATTTTCTATTTGTCCAGACTAATAAAATATTTTACTAAAGATTTTAATTACAAGATGCATAGTGTTTTTTTTAATAGGGAAAGAAGTGTTTTTGGTTCAGTGGTCACATTGTCCTCTAGTAAGCTAGAAGATACACGTAAGATTGTGCTTAGTTACTTTATATGTAGCTTTAGTTTATTGGCCGTCGATGCCTTAATGCAATGTATTAACAATTTACTATTTAATTAAACAAATAACATTAAACACAAAAGATTTTGTTTTTTTAACACAAAATTTGTAATTATGTAAGCAGTGACCCGCGGTTTCACCCGCATAGTTATGAAAAACGATGGTGATGTTGGACGGTGTTGATGATAAAGTGTAGCCTATGTTCGTCTCCAGGTTCTCAGTCATCATCTCTGTATCAAATATGAACTGTGCCTGTTCTTATATAAATGTGTGCGCACATTAGAATTAAAGAAAATTATATTCTCCACTGAGAGTATAATTTTACTCTATTTTTTATTATCTGATATAATGATGATAAAAGTGTAAAAATGATAGCATGAAAATAATCGCGGGCGAAGTATTCGCGAAATATTTTACCCGACTACGTAAGGAGGGTGATGTTTTTTTTAAATGTAGAAATAGGTTTGCGCTTCACCGCCAACTGCCCTCTACGAGTGTATTTGTTTAAATGACTGTATGTTGCCAGCTGGCCTCTTTACGAGTGTATTTGTGTTTGTATATATGACTATGTATGTTGTATTACTATATTACCTCCTACAGCCTACACGGCTTGACCAATTTTGATGTGTGATGTGTCATTAGATTCGTCGTCACTACCTGAGTTTCAAAGCTTCAGTTTTTTGTAATAATGATAATCCAGCTCGTAAAATTAAAAAATGCGCTTTTTCGTAAACTCCAACAAGCTTTTCTGTAACAAATATGTATATAATTTTTGCAAAACCTATTTAAAAAAAATATTCATTCAGTACTTTTTTAACCGACTTCAAAGTAAGAGGTTATGAATTCGTACCGTATATATATATATATTTTATATTTTCTTGTAACAACGTTTATTCAACACCATATTATGCGCAACATAGCGTATGTTGCATTATGAAAGTCGTTCTTATGCAGTCGGGTATTTTGTTTTTCTTTTAATATATGTAAATACTTGTAAATATAAGTGGCAAGACCATGTCACGTATGTGGTTGGGTTCCGTAACTAATGCTATAATCGATCTAAGTTAGCCTTTGATTGGTTAGTCTTAATCAGCTAAAAACGAACAACGATAGCATATGCTATGATAATGATGGGATGTTGCGAATATTCGTAACCCATCATTCATTCGTCATTTTTTGTGTTGTAGTATGTTTATTGCAATTTTAAAACTGATGACCCAATCAAGGGCGCCCCGGACGCTCACTTTGTAGCCCCGGATCTACGATTTTTTCGAACCGGGGCAGAAACTTGACGGTAGCGCCCCTCTCTCCAGCGCTTAAAATAACTTACCTATAATTATCTATATGGCGCCTTTTTCTTAAAAGTTAACTGTGAGTCAACCAAACTTTCGTATTCTAGGCGCTTTGCGGAGCAAGTTATTTTATTTTAATCATAGTTATGATTTTTGCGCGCCCTGAAAATGCCGCCCGGGGCGGGTGCTTCGGTTTCCCCCCCCTCCCTAGATCCGGGACTGTCACTTTGTTATCCGTCTGTCAAGATCTTCGATATAGGGAACGCGAGGAGGTATCGAGTTGAAATATGCAGATCTGTAGTCTCTTGCAGCTGTGAAAAAATCAAACTTCTCAGTTATCGTAAATAAAGTTAAGCGGTTCATATCACAAAAAAAATAGTTTATGAACCTAGGCGAATGGCGATGGGCTGTCCCCTGTCACTGCAGGTCAAAATTACCTTTAACCCCCTAACCTAACCTAACCCCCTAATACCTTCTCCTTAGCATCTAACATCTAACCACGGTCAAATGTGACATTACATAGCCTTAAGGTGTTTGATGCTATGTCTGCCCCGTAAGGGACAATGAGCGTGATTGTATGTATGTACCTACCATGTTTAATATGTACCTACGTAGGTATGTATGCACGATATTGGACGAAGAAGTCATATAAAACTACATTGCATGCTACAAAATTCTGAATTCTTTCTTCAAAATTGAATAATTTTAATTCAGAATAAAGAATCAGACACATTTTAAAAAGCCTTTAAAACTACCTACGATATAAAATGTACAAATATATGCTCCGGGCGGGTACGGATATAAACTTGTTACAGCCAAACGAAATTCTTTTTCACAATTGTTCGGCTATCCCTGAATGGGCACGTAATAGAATTGTTCCTTTATTATTTGATTTACCTTCTTCTATTTTATGTCGGTGCAATAGTGTTATCCAGTTCTCTAGCTGGACCTTTTGCTATATAATATTTACTATTTTAAGGACTTATACGAATAGAATTTGCTATTTAATGCGATTCACGCATCACCACATTTTTGAAGGCTGAATATTGACTGAATGTAAATATCTACTTACGACTACACTTTTGACCCTAACAAAAATAACTTTAAAGCATAATAGAATTTGAATTGAACACCTAAATTGAAAAATGGTTTTCGCACACCCACAGCATTTTTGAATTATCTATCTACCGACACCCCACATTACTTTCGGGGTATACTAGAAGAAAAACACCCTTTGGTTCATTAAAAAAAATATTGGCGTGATTAATTATTATTACCTATGTACCTATTTATATCTATAACAAATTATAACTGTCTAGTTGTACCTAATAGTCTTTGTGTTCAGGCAAGGACAGATAGAGCGAAAGACATGGAGAAACTATAAGGGTTCCTTGTTGACTACAGAATTCTAAAAAACTTGTAGGTAATACGATGCTGGACGCGTCACGCGACGCCTTTTTGTAAACCAAAGCACCGCTCTACTCGCCGCGTATTATTTTCTCTTATTCTATGCAAAAATGCGCAGCTTAAAGTTCTCGAACAGATTTGCCCACCGAACTTACGACACGTTCTTATATTTTAACATGTAGTAAAAGTAGGCATAACAGATAACCAACCCAAAAATAATTTGACCGCATGCCTGTAAATAGGTTCTGAACATGCGACTGTGGTTGTTTATGGAAATGGCAATTCAAATATTGCTATAATTATGGGCCATTTCGTTTCCACTGCGGCTAATAAAGCTCACGTATCCGTGAGTATTTTTTCAAGAATACGGTTCACTCGGCCGAGTTAGTGGTTACCCTTAATAAGTTCAGGAAATATAAACATTTCTTTAATTAGGTAGGCACTACCCAAAAATGCCCTTAATCTGCCCTTAATACTATTGTTCTAATTACTGGGAAAATTATTGGACTATACGATTCAAGTCAATCTTTAGATTGGAATCCGTGATTAACAGACCTAATTAAGTACCTAAGAGTTTCTTTTTTATTTCGGCTAAATGTATTAGTGCTTAGTAGATGTCATAAATGTATATTAGATTCATAGTTCATAATTTAACATCGACTTTAAAAAATACTTTAGTGCCACTCACGACGCTTCCAAGACAACTCGGAGTCGTATGAGATAGATTACTTTAGGCTTTCTATGTGCTTAACGCTGGTCATGGATGATGATGATGATGATGTCCTCCCTGACGTATCCGTCAACGGCGAACCCTGCTATATTCGGTTGTGCGCCCGTATGTGGCTGGCAAAACATAACATGGATAGGTAGTTATCGTATATCATATATATAGTGTTCTGTATTTATAACCCTCCCTGCACCGCACTGGAATAGGGATCCAAAGGAATTCGTAATTCCTGGTGGCCGACAGTCTGTCCGATACCTTATCAGCGGCGTGGTGATAACATTTTGGCAGTTACCCACGCCACAAGTAGGCGCACAATATTATGTGCCGCTTTCTTTGAGACGGATAGAAATATTTGCAGTTAGTGACCATTGGCCGCAACATTTCTATTTCTCTGAAGGTGAAAAGCCACTCGTGATGCTGCAGCGAAAGACCGTGGCCAGAGTTTTAAACGAAATCTGTTGGACTTCGTTTCCGAGGTAGCCTGAATCCTCTACCTGGTTACATCGTTCGCCGAAGAGACTAGACAATTTGGATAAATGGTACATCCGTCGACGACTTACTAAATTATTCACACTCGCCTCCTGCCCTCCACTCTTCGTGACAAGGAGAGGATTGCACAATAAAGTGGAATATTTAGGGAGTAATCAAGTACAATACGCTGGTATAAAGTGGCTCACTGAGCCTTCCAAGGCGCCTGTTTTCCGCGATGACATTTCTATTCGTCTCATAACGCTTTCACGAACGGAATATTGCCACCTTGTATTATTATTCTGGATGGTGTACCCAGTAGTGTTATGAAAGTTTGATGTGGAGAACTCAGAAAGTTCCGTATGATAGCTAGGTGTCTGCTGTAATTGGTTTGGTTCAAGAGAATTATTCAAGTGTTAGGGGTTTATCTCGTACCTACCAGTCTAGAAATTCTTGATTTCATAGTGCATAGGTATTTGCGGAGAACTGATCGTAGATACCTAAGTATTATTGTTATGGCTTTAACTATATTGTAAATATTACCGGTGTTTATAGTGCTACTGCAATTTGGAGGTGTCTTTCCTTACAACCCGAAAGACAAGATCTCGGTGACGGTGAAGATAAATAAATAATCTATCATTAGATGATTTTGTAAAATGGTATTTCCACTTTTAATTAATTTATCGTAATTAAAAAAACGCACATGCAAATAAAAAATTAAAACTAACTGCAAATTGACGGGGTACGTGTAATTTAATTGTGGTTTAGAAATAAGCACCAATGTACATGTATGTATATGCATAAATAAATAAAATAAAAACAAATTTCTACTTACAAAGTACGTTAAATTAATAATTATAGTTAAAAAAAACTAAAAAACCGACTTAATAATGTGCAATTTTGTTTTAAAAACCAAACTACTGAACCGATTTTGATAAAAATTTAATGGGTGGTCCCATAGAAATTTTATAAAATTTCTATGGTACTTCTAAGACTTTCAAACCCAAATTTTTTCAAACCGGTTTATAAATGACGGAGTTAACAAATATACAAGAAAAATTATAAATATACGAATTGTTCACCTCCTTCTTTTTAAGTCATTAAAACAAAACAATGATTTAATCTTGATTATATTTTTAAAATAATCCATATTTTTTTAAGGATTTCTCTCGAACACCAAATAAACGCTACGTAATCAGCCAATTTAGTAGAAGCGTTTACTTAATAACATATTTAGATTGTTTTCTTCCTTCCTTACTGCCCATATCATCATTTCATCTTCACTTGCCATGGAAACATAATGATCATAACAGACAAGAGCCAAACGACTACAATATGTCAGTAGGATCATGCGCAGCGAATAATGATTACAGACACAAAAGCGTAGGGTCAAATTCACCCATCTTCACTGTTAACGGGTTAACATTTTTAATCATTTACGGCCTTACCGAAAAATGTTACTTTAAGCAATGATTGACATATTTTGACAACTTCTCGCTGACACGTTATGACATTTGCGAAAAAAGACAGAGAATTTAAGACGTTGGTTAAAGTTAAGTAACGTTTTTCGGTAAGGCCTTTAGTTAACTAAGTACTTGTCCATCAGTACACACAGTTCTATCCATAAATCCCTAATGCAGGTAATTACCAGGCTATAGTGATAAGTCGGAGTTACAAGTTTCTCCGAATGGTTTTCCTCTCCACTCGTTTATCTTTCTTAAACACTGGAATTGGCCGGGGATCCAGCGGATAATTACGTTGCCTATTTAGTTGGTAAATAAGGCAACACCTTATTTTTCTTTCGGTTTTGTGCTCATCTATATTAAAGAGGTGGGGAAGGTTAGCCGTGAGACGGGGTGGGTAAATAGGCACTTTTTGTAAGGATAGGGTGTTTGCTTGTCTATTAGTGTAATTTTCTTTGTTGTTGTGCCTTTCTAGTAAGATTTTAGACAACATCTATTTGATATAGGTATTTACTGACGATGATAGTAAGATACTGGAAAGTTAAGACAACATGATGAAGGACTTAACATTGTTATTTTTAGGGCCTCCAATATTCATACTCAAAAATAAATTCTCATCATTATCATCTTTCGAGTCACAAGAAGTCTACAGCTGGAGATAGGCCTTACAAAAACTGGTTGTAAGCGGCTTGCGCCCAGCGTCTTCCTGGTAGGTACCTACTTGGCTGCGTTTGCCGGTCGTAGCTTCCACTCTAGAACTTTTCGGCCCTATCGGCCATCAGCACCCGTATTCAGAAATCATTCGGAATCTATATCTCCGTCTCTGTCATTGTCTATAGAAATGACAGAGATGGAAATATGGATTCCGAATCTATTCCGAATCCAAATGAGTTCTGAAAACGGTGGCAGTTCTGAGTGCTGTACTATGTGCCCTGCCCTCTGCTACTTAAACTTGCTAATCAGCTGTGCTATGTTGGTGACTTTTGCTCGTCTACGGATCTTTGCAGTTCTAATTCGACCTACATACATGCAATCACGTCTATTTTCCCTTACGGGGTAGGCAGAGCATTAAACAGCATCGTTTCTTTCTTTCTTTAAAGACCATTAGGCCATAAGATGCCTCATTTGACCGTGGTTAAAGGGTTAAATGGGAGGCAGAGCGTATTAGAGGGTAAGGACGTATCGGATGGTAAGTTGTAATGTTGGTCTACTGTGACAGGTGGTTAGCTTATCGATCACATAAACAACAATTTCCCTGAAGTCTCTTAACTGACTTTTAAAGTATGCCCGGGAAGAGAAGAAGCTCTCTCCGCTCGTTGCGTTAAATGAGCTTCTTTATAAGATCCATAGTGATTGACCACGTTTCATGAGAGTGAACTTTCGACTTGAAGAATTAAAAAAACTTCAAATCAACTACTTTCATCAGTCTTTTAACATAATACCATGGTCATTACAGGTATATGACTGAAGAGCGGCTGTAGTAATGGATGCGATATATATCAAGTTATCATTGCTAATAGTCCGTGTTATACTGAAAACATAGTTTCAATCCATCGTCCAACGAGAGCTAGCTTACCGATATCCATTATAATTAACGCAACCGCAAAGCCATCGACACATCACTATCACGTACAGGTACATCACTATCACGTACCTACAGGTATGTATCTCCGCTACGTTTATCGACAGGTATAGGTAACCTAGACATCTGCACATATTGTGAGGCGCGAAACTTACTAAGCAAATACAAAAGTAAGCAAACGGCTCATTCTAAAGTTGTCTGAAAGATATCACCTTTCAATGTTAAGATTTACGTTTTACCATTTATATTATTTTTACTTATTTATATAACTACGGAAGTTATTTTTATCAGTCAATAAAGAGTTGTATTGTAGTTGTGCCTACTGAGTAAGTCGTGTAATAACCTAACGAATGTTTTATAAACTGACCCACTGCTGGGCGAGTGGGCAAAGTCTTACGCTAGGCGAGTGCGTTGGCAGACTTCTCGCATCTTCGACATTATTAAGTACTTTCAGATATATTTTTTTATTTGTTTGTACAAACAGGGCTTTCAGATATGCACGAAAAATATTTTCTATAGCACGTGGAGCTAGGAGCGTGATGGGTGGGTACCTACATAATTTTGAAAAGACAGAGGATTTGAACCCAGACGTATGGATCGTCAGTGAGTGGTTTCTAAACCAGACTGTCGTATGTTACCTAATTATATTTACCTATTTGAAACTTATGAACTACATAATTACGTGCCTACCTATATTCACCCAATATCCAGAAAGGACAGTAAGAATTTTATAATTTAAGTATGTAAATTACCTTCTGTAGAGTTTTATAGTAATATAATAATTATCTTGGTTAATCAAAAGATATTCGAAGTGTTTAATCAATTATTTTTTTGTAAAAATCTTAATGCCAAGGTTAAAAAGGCGGTATTCGCAAGCAGCTAGTCACAGATTTTAACACGAATTTCGCCCAAGCTTCGGTCAATTTAATCAATACATTTTGATTGTTTTATAAATAGGTGTATTTATTGGATTGAAAGTAATGCTTAAATATTTTTCTTGGCATGTTATTTAAAAAACTTGAGATTTGTTTTTCAAAAACCACGTCAACATTTACAAAAATTGTAGTTGTGTGTCTACTTCTTACCTAATTGCCTCAAGTAATTACCTATATTTTTTTCTAATCTGAATATTTTCCCTAATTGTGTTTATCGACTCTTTATTTGATTATCTAGGCAACACTAGTATCGCACAGTAGTTATCGATATTCTGATTAGTAGTAAGCTCTAATTGGCCCGGCTGGGTCGGCAGGCGCACAGATCGCGGCACTAAAACAGAGATTTGCGGCTAATCCGCGCTGATACCACGGATTTCCGATGTTATACCCTTACATAAATGGGTTAATGGGTTCTGTACTCCACGTGATACTCGCTCTTCAGATAATGTGAATGAGATTTTATTATTTCTTCTATATGATAATATTTAGGCGCGCATTTGATCGTTGTTTTTGTCTTACTGGAACTAGAATCCTAGTCAGCCGTGAGTTTTTTTTAATGTTACAACTCGATCTTAGAGTTTGAAAACTTTTAATGTTATGTTAGAGATTGAAAATTTTAACTGACCTTAATTAAATTTATCTTTGAGGTAGCTCAGATTTTACAGAAAATCACCTAGGTAAGTATATATATATACTTAATTCAATAGAATTTTTTAATGTTATGTTGGCCGTGGGGTACCGGCTTAGAATAGTACCTCCCCCTCTCTTCCCGTGGGTGCCGTAAGAACCGGCTAAGGGAAATACTACCAGAGATGGGCAGCAGCATCCTCTGCGAAAAACGCCATCTACTGCGCTCGCCAACCCGCATGCCAAGCGTGGCGAGTAATGGCAAAAACCCCCCCTAATGAAGATTAACAAAATAACCAGGCCCCCAGTCCCCGGCAGCTCCGCTATTCCGGGCTACGGTAGCGGTCCCGGTCACGGCGGAGCAAGGGGTGCTAAGAATCTCCGGAAGAGATCCGGCTACCACCCCCTGCATAAACGACGACTGGCCCTGGTAACACACAATATTCGCACGATGAGGACAGACGAGAAGCTAGCTAAGCTGGAAGAAGAAATGAGTAGGTTACATTGGGATATCCTGGGGTTATCAGAAGTCCGACGAGAGGGTGAGGACACGATAACCCTGAAATCCGGTAACCTACTCTACTACCGGGAGGGCGACCAACCGTCCCAAGGTGGTATCGGGTTTCTCGTCCACAAGTCCCTTGTTAACAGCATTCTTGCCATCGACAGTGTATCGAGCAGGGTTGCGTACCTGATACTCAGAGTATCCAAGAGATATTCGTTGAAGGTCATCCAGGTATACGCACCGACCACGGCACACTCGGATGATGAGGTGGAGGTGATGTATGAGGACATTAGTAGAGCCATACACACTTCTGAGACCTATTTTAATGTTGTTATGGGGGACTTCAATGCGAAGTTGGGCAGGAAATGCGAAAGTGAGTTGAGAGTGGGGCAATTTGGATATGGACAACGGAACCCCAGGGGACAGAGGTTGGCCGACTTTCTGGAGAAAGAGGGACTCTTCATGATGAACTCTTTCTTCCAGAAGCCACCTCATAGGAAATGGACCTGTTTGAGTCCCGATGGTTCTACGAGAAATGAGATAGACTTCATCCTGACCACCAAGAAACAAATATTCAATGATGTCTCTGTGATCAACATGGTTAAAACCGGAAGTGATCACCGAATGGTACGAGGCACTTTGAATATTAATGTTAAACTTGAGAGGTCCCGTATGATGAAGTCTACACTCCGACCCACTCGCGCCCATATCCAAAACCCCGAGAGCTTTCAGCTCGAACTATCAAATCGCTTCGAGTGCCTGGAGAGCTGCGCATCGGTGGATGAGATCAATAACAGGTTTGTGGAAACTGTCCGTACGGTGGGCGCGAAGTTTTATAAGCCCCACCGTACAAATAGACCGCAAAAGCTCTCGAGCCATACCCTCGACCTCATGGCTGAACGACGCTCATTGCAACTGCAGTCTTCCGGTGACGCAGAGTCATATAGGCGGCTCAATAGACTCATATCAAAGTCTATGCGACACGACATCCGTACCTTTAATACTAATCGTATTAAAGAGACGATAGAGCGGAATAAAGGCTCCAAAGTGTTCGCAAAAGACATGTCTATTGGGCAGAGCCAGTTGACGAAGCTGAAGATGGAAGATGGCAGTCTAGCGTCGACCAAAGCAGAAGTCTTGAGGGAAATCGAGAGGTTCTATGGACAGCTATACACATCGGTCGCAAAACCTGTTAGCAGTTTGGGCAAAGATCCAAGAGCCAAACTGACTCGACATTATACCGAAGATATCCCGGACATCAGCCTGTATGAGATTAGGATGGCCTTGAAACAGCTCAAGAACAACAAGGCACCGGGCGACGACGGAATTACATCAGAGCTACTGAAAGCGGGTGGAACACCGGTACTGAAAGTCCTTCAGAGGCTCTTCAATTCCGTCGTGCTTGAAGGTACAACGCCAGAAGCATGGAACAGAAGCGTGGTGGCACTGTTCTTCAAAAAAGGAGACAACACTTTGCTGAAGAACTACAGACCCATCTCGCTTCTGAGCCATGTCTATAAGCTGTTTTCAAGGGTCATCACGAATCGTCTTGAACGCAGGTTCGATGACTTCCAGCCTCCCGAACAAGCCGGTTTCCGAAAAGGTTATAGTACCATAGACCACATCCACACGCTGCGGCAAGTGATACAGAAGACCGAAGAGTATAACTTGCCCCTTTGCTTAGCGTTTGTGGACTATGAGAAAGCCTTTGATTCGATCGAGACCTGGGCGGTGCTTGAGGCTCTCCAGCGATGCCGTATTGACTATCGGTATGTCGAAGTGCTGAAGTGTTTGTACAACAACGCCACCATGTCAGTCCGAGTACAAGACCAGAACTCAGAGGCAATTTCATTGAAAAGAGGCGTGAGGCAGGGAGACGTTGTCTCTCCGAAACTGTTTACCGCCGGTTTGGAAGATGCCTATAAGCTTCTGGAATGGAAAGGGCTCGGCATCAATATTAACGGCGAGTACATCACTCACCTTCGGTTTGCCGACGATATAGTAGTCATGGCAAAGTCGATGGAAGAGCTCAGTACGATGCTCGAAGACCTCAATAGAGTTTCCCAACGGGTGGGCCTCAAAATGAACATGGACAAAACGAAGGTTATGTCGAACGCCCATGTAGTGCCCACCCCAATATCTGTGGGGAACTTCACTCTTGAAGTTGTTGACGAATACGTCTACCTAGGACAAACGGTCCGATTAGGCAGGTCCAACTTTACGAGGGAGGTCAATCGTCGTATCCAACTCGGCTGGGCAGCGTTCGGGAAACTTAAAAGCGTCTTCTCGTCCAATATTCCCCAGTCCCTCAAGTCGAAAGTTTACAACCAGTGTGTGTTACCAGTGATGACATACGGCACTGAAACGTGGTCCCTAACTATGGGCCTTATAAGGAAACTCAAGGTCACGCAACGAGCTATGGAGAGGGCTATGCTCGGAGTCTCTCTACGAGATCGAATCAGAAATGAAGAGATACGTAGACGTACAAAAGTCACCGATACAGCACAGCGGATTAGCAAGTTGAAGTGGCAGTGGGCAGGACACATAGCACGTAGAACTGATGGCCGATGGGGCCGAAAGGTTCTCGAGTGGAGACCACGTACCGGCAAGCGCAGCGTAGGAAGACCAGCCACGAGATGGACAGATGATCTCATACAAGTGGCGGGAAGACGCTGGATGCAAGCCGCTTCCAATCGGTCTTTTTGGAAATCCATGGAGGAGGCCTATGTCCAGCAGTGGACTTCTTATGGCTGAGATGATGATGATGATGATGAATGTTATGTTTGAGATTGAAAATTTTAACTAAATTTATCTTTGAGAAGATACTTAGCTCAGATTTTACAGAAAATCACATAGGTATATATAATTCAATATAATTCACCAACATCATTATTTTTATCAACAATATTAGTCTGACCATAATTTTATTATATACTTATCTAATAGTTAGTTACTCGTAGGCAACGAATAACTAACTACTCACTAAGTTACTTAGTAAGAAATAAGTAAATATAAGCTTTGAAAAGCCTATATTTACTTATTTCTTTGCAAACTTATTTGCAAAAAAACGTAAGCTTCTTTGTGATAAAACTTTCGTTATTTTTACTGGGAAATCTCGCGACGACTATTTTATTTAGACATTTTAAAGTAGGTAAATACATTGAAAGAAGCTATTACTTTCGCTTGCCTAGGTTCGTCCCTGGAGTGTCTCAGCGTCGATAATCTGAAGTTCGGGTTCGATCCTGAATTACAATTTTGCTTTGTATCGTTAATGGGCCGGTTCCATTTAATTAGCATTGCTTATGGGGTCACGTGAAAAAACGACGCCTTTTAATCTTACGGGTACTTACCTACTTGTAGCGAACATGCTTAGGAATATGTACAACATCAAATACATATAGTTAGGCACAGTTATAGGAATTTACCAGCGCAAACAACGTAGGAGTAAAACACTTTTAAACTATCACGGTCATTCATTAAAATACTGTTATTATTAACGGTATAGGTATTTACCGTGGTTCGCGTTAATTTTGAGCTCCCGATATTTCGGCACAGTTACATGCACCATGTCCTGTTAATAATAAGTGTTTTATTTTAACGTAGGAGTAATTTTCATACAATTTCTTTTTACCCGACTGCGTAAGAAGGAGGGTTATGTTTTTCGAGTGTATGTATGTATGTATGCATATTTCTTTGACACGCCCTAGAGCCTAAACGGCTTGACCGATTTTGATGTGAGTGGTGTCAATAGATTCGTCTTAGTTGTGAGAGTGACACTGGGTACATCAAAATAAAAAATAAAAACATAAGTTAGGCTGCAAAATCCTCTTTTCTGCAGTCGGGTATTTTGTTTTTCTTTTAACATTGATACTTGTTTATGTAGTGATTATTTATTTACAAATACAAATTATGCAATATATGTATTATGCAATGAATAAATTATGCAATGCCCCACAAAACGGTTTGACTGTGGGAACTATTCTCCGTACTATTTATATTATACTATTTATAAGTAAATATAGTCATTTAATTTACTCTTATATTTGTATTTGTTGTTCTTCCGCCGAATGACCTTCGGCAGACTGTTGTACAGGTAAGATGTTGTATTTTAAGAATTTTAACCCCCACTGCTGTGGGGGTTAAAACGGGGTTAATCCTCAATCTTGTAAGACCAGACCTCTTTTTACAACATTTGGTCAAGTGCGTGTTGTATATGTGACCGTCCTAATCATCTATGTAATCTGCCTACAACGATAGCCTAATGTAAAGGATCACCTGAAAATATCCTTTCAATCCAAAACAACCACCGTTTCTAAATAATGCATGTGAACATCTCCAATTACTTAGTTTGGCGCCTTTTACTGACCATTAATATAACGCCAATCCCGAGATAAACGCATGTGTTCCGTAGCTTCGTTCCACGCCCATGGGACGGTAAATATTCAGACAATAAACGATCGCAAAGTTTTTGCCAACACCATCGGGAACGCCACTTTCAGGCAAGTTACTCCACTAATATTATCATAGACGCGGCTGAAAGGTTGCTATGGCATGTTACAGGTTTCTGTAGTATATTATGATACCTCTATGATTACAGTACAGGCGAAATTTTCGTGAATTACATAATATGAATGGCACAGGCTTGATACCAGCGACGTCACTAACCAGCGAAAAAAATTTTGGTTAGAGACCAATTTTCCGCTGATTAGTGACGCAGTTACGGAGGAAGATATCGAGCCGAGCTGCTAAAACGTTATCATTAATTAAAAAAAAAAAAAAACATAAATTCCTTTATTTCGAATGTTGGAGTAAAAGAAAAAGGCCATAGTTTTTTTTAAATCCATAGTTTTGTAAATCCATAGTTTTTTTTAATAGAAAGTGAGCGAATCCTTCGTTTACTCTTTTATGTTTTAGTTATGTTATACTTTATGTTTTTAGCTAGTGTCAACTGTAGTGTACTGAATAATGTGTGTGTAATGCTTAGTTTGGGGCTCACTCAATATATCAATATATCTTCAAAACTCAATATATCTTCTTTTTATTGTATGTATAACGTGCACATGTAATTTTTTTTCTGTAAGCATTTATTTTCTGGAAGTAAATTTATCTTTACTTATCTTATATCGTGCGCAGTTTTTCGTCGCATGCATTTTTTTTTAACGCTTATGACTCTGTAGGCATTCTAGCTCAACGTCTTTCTACTATAGGTACTTGAGTTAGTAGTGCGGCACGGGACCCTGGCAGACAGTTCTGGCATCTCCTCAGCACATGATGTATGTTAATGTCACGTAAGAGATTATTTCTTGGCACCGAGCGCACTTCAAACAATTGTTCGTTTTGCTTGTGGATTGAGGTTTATTATTTGAAACTTTGTTACAGAACATATCCATGTTGGGAAACTTGGCATAGTGTTTATATTATGTATTCTAAATAAAATATAGAGTAGCGTAGGTATGATATTTGGGGTTCCGTTCTTCAAAAGAAAAAAAAGGAACCCTTAAAGGATCACTTCGTTATCCATTTGTCTGTGTGTACGTCCGTTTGTCTGTAAATAGCCTTATTCTCATGAACACGCTTAGGTATTGAATTGAAATTAATACGTAGGCCTGCGATCCCGTTGTAATGTCGTAAATTGTCGCTTAATGCACTTATTTTGTCTAATATTGTATTATTTTTGTATTCTTTATTTATGTTCTTGTGTATTTGTAGAGATAATTAAATACAAGTTTATGTCTCATACTTATTTATTTAAAAAATAAAAGTAAATTTGATTGGCAGCGGCTTGAATCCAGCGTCCAGCTTAAAAAAATACTATATCTAGTTGAATATATAGGCATCATCATCATCATCATCTCAGCCATAAGAAGTCCACTGCTGGACATAGGCCTCCCCCATGGATTTCCAAAAAGACCGATTGGAAGCGGCTTGCATCCAGCGTCTTCCCGCCACTTGTATGAGGTCATCTGTCCATCTCGTGGCTGGTCTTCCTACGTTGCGCTTGCCGGTGCGTGGTCTCCACTCGAGAACCTTTCGGCCCCATCGGCCATCAGTGCAACTTGCTAATCCGCTGTGCTATATCGGTGACTTGTGTACGTCTACGTATATCTTCATTTCTGATTTGAATATATAGGCATACGAACACATAAAAGTATAACAACGAGAACGGTCACCTAGTGGGGGCGTGTCAGCATAAAAGAGAGTCATGCCATTTTCCGTCACGGCGTACGAGTTGGTTTTACTTTCAAGGCGTACCAATATTCACATCTATTGGTGATCTATTGGCGATGTTCCATATCTATTGGTGCGCCTTAACGCAAAAATCTTCATAAATTAGTATAGAAGCTATGTAATTAACTATTTTTCCCGGGTAGATACACTTTGTAGGTGCAAGTTTTGCGCAATAGAGCAACTATTCGACTCGGCCGTATCTCTACACAATCGTCTAGCTCTACAACTTGGAAAAAGAAAACAATTGTGCAAACTTCCCGTCTCCTAGTGATAGAATTCGCTAACTTTAAAGTGTGTTATTTCTTCTACGCTTAAGTTTGTTATCGAGCAGAACTGACAGTTATGTCGTATTCAGTTCACAATACGTGCTTTTTAGGGTTCCGTATTTCAAATGAGAAAAGGTACGGCACCATTTTCTTGTCCATTTGTCTGCCTATCTGCCAAGATTTCTTATTTAACCCCCGATGCAAAACGAGTGGTATAAGTTTTTTTTTATTTTAGCTCCACAGACACCGGGGTCCGTGACCATTGTCAATTTTACTAAATATTGTAAGTTTGAGAAGTGTATCTGTTTCTCTTTCTGTGGTATGCGTAGTATCCAACGAATAAACCGATTTTGATCTAGTTTTTTTAAAACAGGATTTTATCTAGAATCTTAAAATTCTAGAAGCCCCGTTTCAACACTATCTGTTTAGCCGTTTTTTTTTATCGGAGGTTTTTAACTTTTTTACATTTGTTTTCAAGTGAATGTATTAAGTTTTTATTAAAAGTGCGGGTTATTCTCCTTTATTATTATAATGAAGCCTATTTACATAATTTGCTGACGTTAATGTTAAACTGATACATACTAGTAGTTCTACGAACAGTAGACCTCGCGAGAGAGCTTATTTGCAGCTCACCTTGGATCATCTATACATAATACCTACATAAAGCTAGGAGGCCGTATATAAAATTTTGGCCGACTTCGCAATTTTAAGTGTATTTACAGATGTTATTTCACGGTCAAAAATAACTTTTTTCATAAGTTTAAGCACCTTGAAAGATCAATTTAATTTTAATACAAAAAATAGGATATGTTTAGATGCCCTTAATTAAAAAACAATGTATATTCTTATAAAAACAAATAATAATTTTATAAATGGAGAAAACGTAAAATCAAGAAAATGATTCAGCACTAAAATGCATCAAGCACATCCACGCGCCCTCACTGTTACAAGCAATCTGAAGTTGGTTGTCATATCTCGACAACCACTTGTCCAATTCTGTCCATTTTTACCACAAGTTGTAATAAGGTAGACGGCTACAATGTCGTCATAGTACTAGTACCCGCCAGTCAGCAGTCAGTTGATATTGTTTTGCAATTTTAGCTTTTCTATCAATATTCTACTAAATGTTTAATAGGGCGACGTACACTTGGAAATATGATTAATAATTTAAACAGAAATACTCATTCATAACTGTAATAATGGTGAAACTACAAGTGTTTAAAATTCTGATGTCGACAAACTAATGTTTTTTGGGGATTTTTGGAACTAAATTTCATCAGTGGGACGTTAAGTATTTCCAATTATTACAAAGCTCTGGATGACACTAAGGTAAGAGTGTTTGTTTATTGCGGAAGTTTATAAGTTATTCGAGTGATATAATCTACAATTTGACTTAATTTTACTATATATTGTACTTTTTAGGCGCATGGCGTCTAATGGTGCTCACTAACCCATGTCTGGCCTAATTTGCGCCAGAAATCCTGCTTTTCTGGCGAATATAAGGACACTGTTGTTAAGTGTTCATAAACCCGCCATTGAGTTCTTATTCCATTACGATAAGTGTTATATTCCTTTGATACAAAAAAAAAAAAATATTTGTCGTATCACTGGCCCGGTGGCTATACGGGCGTACTTATGCATTTGCTTTTAAACTCGCCAGTATATCCTTATTGCTTTGAAATACGATTCATTTTTGTTTGATCCAGTAGCAAGTAGAGGAATCACATGTATATCAATGAACAAAATTAAATTCTAATTATTATTTTATGGTTACTCACGCTTTGTTTAATATTACTACTTTCAAGGAATACCTGATTTGTGTATTTCAGGAATACTATACCTAATTATCTATATTACTAACAATAATTGGATGCATAAAACCTCAATATATGCATCGCTTCTGACCGGTTTTAGGGTTCCGTGATATAATAAAATATCTGTAATAATTTCGAAGTATGGCTTCTGGTATGCAAAAAGAACGAATAGCGTACTAAAAATTATGAACTACTTATTCTGTGGAACAAAGCTCGAAAATCTTGTTTAACATTTTATTACAATAATTTTTGGTATATGTTTGACCACAACTTACTTGAAAGAACGTGATGGTTTGATCGAAGATATAGCAAGTTTGTCTAGGCAAGATGGCCCATATCTTTAATTACTTAGCGAGTTTCTCTGACAAACTAAGTATTTCTTCATTGCTCTGAGGCGAGTTTAAATGATCACACTTCATATTTAGGATTCCGTAGTATATCGTTTTGTCCGTTTATCTCAGCCATTTTACCCGAAACTATAGCGTTATATGAATAGAACTTGGCATGAAAATATAATATGGTATAATGTGCACAGCTACAAGATACAAAATTGACATAAAAAATGTAAACAGCAAAAATAGGGGTAGCACTCCATATTTCTAGAGATGAGTATTCCTGACATATGTACGTCTCGACACGTTTGTCCATTTATTTGAACACCTGATTTTATTGATTTGTGATTTTATAAATTGGCAGATTAGGTTGTACTGTTTTTTGCAGCCTTACATAAAATTCTATGATATACATTATGATTCATTTTTCATTTCTGTTTATCATGAGTGGCGGCTTGCATCCAGCGTCTTCCCGCCACTTGTATGAGGTCATCTGTCCATCTCGTGGCTGGTCTTCCTACTTTACGCTTGCCGGTGCGTAGTCTCCACTCGAGAACATTTTGGCCCCATCGGCCATCAGTTGTACGTGCTATGTGCCCTGGCCACTGCTACTTCAACTTGCTAACTCACCCTGCTATATCGGAGACTTTTGTACGTCTACGTATCTCTTAAGTTCTGATTCGATCACGTAGAGAGACTCCAAGCATAGCCATCTCCATAGCTTGTTGCATGACCTTGAGCTTCCTTATAAGGCCCATAGTTAGGGGCCACGTTTTAATGCCGTATGTCATCACTGGTAACACACACTGGTTATAAACTTTCGACTTGAGGGACTGGGGTATATTGGACGAGAAGACGCTTTTAAGTTTCCCGAACGCTGCTCAGCCGAGTTGGATACGACGATTGAACTCTCTCGCAAAGTTGGACTTGCCTAATTGGCTCGTTATCCTAGGTAGACGTATTCGTCAACAACTTCAAGAGTGTAGTTCCCCACAGATATTGGGGTGGGCACTACATGGGCGTTAGACATAACCTTCGTTTTGTCCATGTAGATTTTGAGACCCACCCGTTGGGAAACTCTATTGAGGTCTTCGAGCATCGTACTGAGGTCTTCCATCAGCTCTTCCGGGACTACTATATCGTCGGCAACCGAAGGTGAGTGAGTACTCACCGTTAATATTGATGTCGAGCCCTTTCCATTCCAGAAGCTTGTAGGCATCTTACAAACCGGCGATAAAATCAGTTTCAGAGAGACAACGTCTCTCTGCCTCACGCTTCTCGTCAATGGAATTGTTCCCGAATTCTGGTCTTGTACTCGAACCGACATGGTGGCGTTGTTGTACAAACATTTCAGCACTTCGATATATCGATAGTCAATACGGCGTTGTTGGAGAGCCTCAAGCACCGCCCAGGTCTCGATCGAAACAAAGGCTTTCATATAGTCCACAAACGCTAAGCAAAGGGGCAAGTTATACTCTTCGGTCTTCTGTATCACTTGCCGCAGCGCGTGGATGTGGTCTATGGTACTATAGGCTTTTCGTAAACCGGCTTGTTTGGGAGGCTGGAAGTCATCAAACCTGCGTTCAAGACGATTCGTGATGACCCTCAAAAACAGCTTATAAACATGGCTCAGAAGCGAGATGGGTCTGTAGCTCTTCAGAAAAGTGTTATCCCTTTTTTACCCGACTGCGAAAGAAGGAGGGTTATGTTTTTCGAGCGTATGTAGACATAGACATAGACATAGACAGAAATTTATTGTGATGTATGTATGTATATTTCTTTGGCACGCCCTAGAGCCTAAACGGCTTGACCGATTTTGATGTGAGTGGTGCCAATAGATTCGTCTTAGTCGTGAAAGTGACACTGGGTACATCAAAATAAAAATAAAACAAAATTAAGGATTTTTGGCGGCAAAAAGTAATCTCAAAAAAAAAAGTTTTCAAAATACATCGAGTGTGGTATCAAAGTAAAGAATTTTTAACAGTGATTACGAATATACCTATATATATAACTAATATGTTTTATTGCAGTTTGGAATAGGAAATGCTAATAAATCACATCACACTTATAATATAAATGCGAAGTTTGTGTTAGTTTGTTACTTCTTCACGGTAAAACGGCTTGAGGGGTTTGGCTGAAATTTGGCACACAGGTAGTTTATAATCTGGATTAACACATAAGATACTTTTAATCCCAGGATTCCTGCGGGAACGGGTAAAACAGGATTAAACCTATTTCCTATCTCAAAAAATTACCGACACCTGTTCCATTATAATTGTGTTTTAAGGTATGGAGAGGGGAGAAGAGAGGGGAGAAAAGAGGGGGGGGGGTGTTTCAAGTGTATGTAAATCTATATGTTTCTATATGATCGCCTAAAGTCTAAAGGGCTTGACCGATTTTGATGTGAGAGGTGTCGTTAGATTTGTTTTCACTTGCTGAGTGTCAAAGGCTATATTTTTTTGTAATAAAAATCATACATCTCACACAAATATAAAAAACGCGTGTTTTTTGTAACTTCCAACGAACTTTTTCGTAATAAACAAGTGATTTTACTAGATTTTTTCTAAAGAATGCGCAATAATCTTTTACAGCGTTGCAAGCATACTTTCTCACAAAAACGTACACTCAACAGCGTATTAAGCGTAAAGAAATCGTTAGGCTGCAAAAACCTCTTTTCTGCAGTTGGGTATTTTGTTTTTCTTTTAACATTGATACTTGTTTGAAGAACTAGTACTAAACTACTAACTAGTAATAAAAAAAAATAAAAAAAAAAACTAGTACTAGCACTCACTTGACCCTCCCTGCAATATGTATGGGCGCACGGACGGTATATTCACGTTTGACATGCGTGACATGTTTAGCTCGTATTGATTCTGAAGTAGAGATATCTTAAATATCTTTGTGACTATTTTTTTAAATATTGCTGCTGCTTTGTACCATTTAATTAAGTTTAAGTACTTTTTGTGGTGCGCAACTCTCAGTGCGCAAACCTAACTCGCACTTGAAGCGATTCATGTGTTGCTACCATTGTATCATTGTATAACTACTAAGTTTTTATTTCTATAAATATTATAGAAAATGGTAATTAATAAGATAATTTAGTTGATAGTGCACGTATGTAAGTGAAATGAAAAAGTAAACAAAGTAAATTAAATAAATTATTGAATTTCAGAAATCAGTACAAACGAAAGCCTTCACCTACAAGTGTTCTATTTAGCTCTAGAATAAAATATTATTAAAGTATTTTTCTTTTTTGTTTTGTTGTATTGCAACTTTAAAGGAAGGTAATAAAGTTGAGATTCGCGTGAGAAACTGGCGATTTAATGTGCAGTTTAGCGCATATTGGTACGTTCCTGGCGGGTACCCGTACACTGGGGTCTTTTTCACAATATAAGCCAATATCATTAATTTTCCATTAGGATAATTAATTAATACCTATTTACATCATATCTTGGATAAATTCAGTAACAACTCATCCAAATTTCCTTTTGATACATCTATTGGTTGTAGAGTAGTGACGTTGTAAAGTCGATGAAATGCAAAACCTGGCGATTATTGGGCCGTCTACCTTAATTGTGTACTTTACCTACATACAAAATATCATCAAAATCGGTTGGTAATTAACGCCGCAATAAACTTCCCCTCTTTTTATGGGAACCACCCCTCTTATCAAAAATCACTGACGATAAAAACTTTTAAATTATCCATAGAACCTATACACCAAGTTTCATCAAAATTGGTTCAAAATTACCCCCTGTACGCGAGTACGAACATACAAACAAATAACAAACTCACAAACAAACAAACTGACAGACGAAAGAAAATTTGGCTAGTTGATGCAGAGACGCTTCGCTCGCTTCGCTCGCTCGGTCAATAAGATATAAATATACAAATGGTACTTCCTGTTAACATAGAATAGAAGTTTAGCATCAATCAATTTCTCACAGTACAAGTGAAGAAAATGTCTGAAAGTCATTGATTTGCCTATGATACAAAAATGATTTTCCATCTGAATTAAACTTTCTTTAGATAATGTTGATAAGTACGTTAAACTTCATCTGAATAAGACAACTGAAACATGAATTTCGGTACGGGACCCTAACATAATCGTGTTTCATTAGGGCACGCTTCTTGTCCAATATAATTATTTCTAGGTCTTTTACCTCGGGAAACTTCTCTATCGAGGTCTTTAACACACGAACAACATTTTAGTAACTAACTAAATTTTGTATTCAGTTCTAGGTACGTAGGTGCTTAGTGTTTAACCTATCTAATTTACTTAGGTAGCCTATGTATTGAAAGTTTTTGTCACAATAAAAACATTGTCTATTGTCTATTTGAAAGTTACAAGTAATACACACTTCAAAATTTTACCGTATTATTTTTTCCTTTTCAACGAGTTCTGAAGGGGGCTATTCTCGGAATCTTTCTGTGAGATCGATTCAGAAATATGTTATCCGTAGAAGTACGAAAATCACAGACATAGCACAACGGATTAACAAGTGGCAGTGGGCAGGGCACTTAGGACGTAGCACTGATGGCCGATGTGGCAGAAAAGCTCTCGAGTATTTAATAGACCACGCATCGGCAAGCGAAGCGTTGAAAGACCAGCCACAAGACAGACAATATCTCATGCAAGTGGCAAGAAGACGCTGGATAGACGCTTCCATGAGGTATTTCTGAAAATCCATGAGGGAGGCCTATAGCTATCAGTAAAGTGATCTTGTAGGTGAGATGATGATAATGATGATATTATTCTTTTACTTTTGTTTTGTTTAGGGAATAAGCAATTCAATAGACGGAATAAATGACCCAAAGTTCTTATTTTTATTGCTTACCTTATATACCTCGGTGGAATTCCTCCTCATATTAGACAAAAAGGTTATTTATTTCTCCAAAGATTGGGTGCGGGATCAAAAGTTCCATACAATTCCAGTTTCTTGGGGCGAAGCGACCTCACCGTCATAAACCAAAAGCACAAAGGTTTTATGAGATACATTAAGTAAATGGATTCGATCAGACATGTGCCACTGGTTCGACTAAGTTGTATTAGTGAGTCAGGTCCAAGAATTATGTTTATGACCTTTTGGCGAGAAAGTTTGGTAAACTACAATACTCGTTTGCCTAACTCTAGGAGAGCTACGCTCTGTTTTGGTTAAAATGTGAATTTGTTTGCTCTTCCTCCGCTTAAATTGAATATTCAGAAGTTTTTTGCTACTTAATAAAACCTAATAAATGTTGGTGTGAAATTTTGATGCCTTTGTAAATTTCTAGATACTCGAGAAATAAGTAAAGAATTTTAAGATAATGTACCTTACCGATAAACGTTACTTAACTTTAACCAACGTCTTTAATCAACATCTTAAGTTCCCTGTGAGAAGACTTCTGGCTGACACGTAATGACACTTGCGGATATAAATCCGCAAGTATATAAAATATGTTAAGCATTGCATAAAGTTAAGTAACGTTTTTCGGTAAAGCAGAATATGTTACACAGTAAATCACATCACAATATTAGAAATAGCTGATTGGGTCAAAAATATTGTTAAATTTTAACATGGAAGCGTGACAAGATTAGGAAGATCTATAAGTCTGTCTCTATCTTGTGCGACATAAAGAATAGAGAACATTTTGTCGCGGCGCGCATGTTTAGACTTACTGGATTGGTTAATTATAGAATATAGTTACGTCTGCCGTACCTAAATCATCGTCGTATCCGCTTCGGCCACGTACGTAATTATAGATTTGATCGTAGCAAATACAATACTAGGTATGAACGTTATTTTCATTTCATACGGACCTTAGAATCTATGCGGCGCGGAGAAACGTCGCGCTCTCTTCAATACAATAGGAGAAAAGTATTCCTACCCCTAATCATCATCCAATTTCGATGATTATTTTTATATCTGATTGGAATTCCCTTACGTAAAAAAAACTTTATGGTTTTTTTCCAAATTTTGTAATAACTACGAAGTACAAAAAATAAATTAAAGAGCAATAATAGCAGGTAAATTTTATCTTTTCAACTTACTATATATTCCGGTGTAGTACACACACAGTCTTCAATTCCTATCCTGCGTTTTGTGGCTTGCAGCTACGCGTATTTAGTACCTCCCGCCGGCGGTGTCGCTCGCCAGCTCTGCGCTGCGTCCGTGAAATTGAATTAGCAACTCATTAGTGACGCCAATAAAACCGGCCGACTGCCCGCTGCCCGTAAGGTTGCCAGGGGGGAGTTTGCTGGACAATTTACAGCTGAAACAGAGACTAGACTCATTATGTTCAATTGCCTACCAGTTAAAAATGATGGGTTATTTATAGACGTAACGTTGTATCGTATTCAGTTGACCTTTAACATAAGCAGTATAATAATACTGCGATTTTGGTGACTATATGTGCTTAAGTTGAGTAGATTCATCTTAATATTTTAAAAATGACAAATCTACCCATCGTATGTCTAGTACCAAGATTCGTAATGGATACTATTACCAACAACAAATTTTATTTATACTTAAATAATAAAAAAAAAATTATACCTAAAAAGACAAAAAAAAAGAAAGATTACTTTGCGTGATCGAGTGCAATTACCTATAATTGAACAATACAAGTTTGCCTTAAATATAAGTAGTTACCCGAGCGTGGCAACCCTTGCCTTAAAGCCTGACCCTACCCCTAGTCATTACCTACGCGTTGAACTTATGCCTACACTATAGGTAAGTACATACATACATGCGTAGATAGCATCTTGTGGTGTCGGGTCATTGGTATCGCATTAATCTGAAATAGATACATAAATTGTTGATGGTCTGTGAATTTTTTGTATGTTTTTTTTTTTAAATTAGTGATGATCCTTAAAAGTCGACATCACATGTACATACTTATGTATAAATTTATAGCATCTACGTATGAATCTATCCTTTAGAATTTGTTCCACCTTGTATATCTCCAAATATTATTGAACTATCTACGCTAACATATGCGTACATGTGGATAATATTCATAGCATTATTACGTCATGGTAACGAAAAATAGCACGAAAACATCCCGGGATCAACGTGCTAAATATTCATAAGGGTAGTCATAGTCTTATTGTGCCAGGTAGAGAATAATTTTTGCTACGTTGCGGCGTCTACCTCTCCTTTAATACCATATAATAATAGTTGCTCTCTACGAGCACACAGGTGTATAAGCTGCATGTATTATACATATGTACATACATGATTATGTGACTGTCAGAAATATTCCAGAGCGTTGTTGGAGTGTGAATCCCCGCGGATGCGAGACGGCAAACTCTTGCAAATTATAGGCACTTAGTTTAAACGATTGCCCCGAGAGAATTCTCTGTTTTACGTTCACCAATCTTTGAGCACATTCGATTTTAAATACCTCAAAGCTGATTTCCCTCATTAATGAAATACGTTTTCGTTTTTCTTCGTAAGTATACAGAACGTACGATAATTCGATTCCCTTGACGTAAGCAGGCCAATCAAGGAAATTCGTGTCAAAAGAGAAAACTGAGTCGAGCGTTAATTTTCTTAATGTACCTTGTTAAGGTTGGGGCGAATTCTGTTCCGGGTCTGAATAAATTAAGACAATATTCGCTGCAGGATGCGATTACACCCATATTTAGATTATTAAAGAACTTTGCTTTAGATAGATGCATGCTAAATTCTAATTCTAATTTGAAGTGGGGGCGATAAGACCTGCACCGACGTCCCGCTTGGGGTGTATTGTGCATTTCCCCCCGCCAGCCTACTCAAACCAGCCAAGCTCCTTAAAATAACGGAGCACAGCTTTGGGTCGCTGGCATAGACCAGCATGGCATAGATGCATGCTATTAAAATACCTGATTTATTGGTAGTCGAACGTAATTTTAAGGGAAGGAAAATAAGATCTATCCACTAATCTCGATTATTTTCCACACAGGTGGCACCCATCATTAAGTCGCTGTCAAAGTCAGTGTCAAATTCACAGTGATAATTATAACGCTTTGCTATATTACTAGTTTCCGGCAGCCTAGTGGTGAGACCGTCTGACTTGCGATCCGCAGGTCCTGGGTTCAAATCCCACGGCGCGCACCTCTGTCTTTTCGAAGTTATGTGCGTATTATTGATTGCCGCCAACTTCAAACGGTGAAGGAAAACATCGTGAGGAAACCTACATGTCTGAGAGTTCTCAATGATCTTGAAGATGTGTGAAGTCTGCCAACCCGCACTTGGCCAGCGTGGCAGACTATGGCCTAACCCTTCTCACAATGAGAAGATGGCCCGTTCCCAGCAGTGGGACAGTTTGTACAAACAGGGCTGATAAAAAAAAAAAAAAAAAAAAAAATATTACTAGACTATTTACCATTTAGAGACTAGAGAATTTGGCAATAAATTATTTCGGTACCAACGCTTAAATTCTATTCTAATACTAATGGATTTAGTTAGACTTGCCCGCAACAACTATTCTACTAAATTATTTTGATCATTTTAATTCTTTGAGAGTAATAGTTTCTGAACAATAAACAACTTTAAACAATTGACCATTGGTAGGCGTCCCACAGAAAGTTACCGACTGTTTGTAGGCAAAATATTAATTTTCGGTATTATTATCTAAACTAGGTAAGTATATAATAAGCTTTTAGAATAGATATTGTTGCAAGCGACACAGCGTCATGACAAGAATTAAAATTTATTGAAGAGTCTTTTAAGAACCAAACTCAATATATAGATATTATATATAAAATATTTTTATGTTTCTAGAGCGTTACTAGTTATGCGTTATTATTATGATAATATTTTAGAATTTTTTTTTCATTTTTTTTTTATAGTAGTAGTGTCCACCTGGTGAAGAATTCAACCTTAAATCAGTAGTAGGTACTTAAGCAAATATTATTATATCCCGGTCTAAAGAAAATTGTTTTCAGCTAAATTTATAGGCATAATGAGTGAGAATTTATCATGTATCACACAGGATTATGTTGGTGGTAAAGTTCTAGCGCTTTGCACTTCTATAGCGCAAGAAAGTCAATATCACTGTGTGTTAACACTTTATATTAAAATAAAATACACACAGTTTAGATCAGTGCTTTCACAATAAGTGAATCTAGCGCGCGGTAACAACAGATATCTTTACATGACATAGATGGAAACGCTATTTCCTTCGCTGACAGCATAGTACGGTCGTGCATAAAATTGCTCAACTCTAAAGTGAGCGAAAAGGTATAATTTAATATTAAATTTAAATTTAAAATTGAATATCAAATCTGACCCAGAATACCCTCCAAAACTCATTGGAGAGTAAACATTTCCCGCATAACTGTTTAAATAATTAAACCTCCCTATTTCTAACTATATTGACATGATAATATAGGTAATAAATCTTAAGCTATCGTAAACGTTATGATCACTTAGAAAAAATACTCGAGCTACCTAAAAGGACAAAAATCTTTTTTTTTTTTTAATTTTAATTTCCTGCTCAAGTTCTCACATTAAGCGCTATCACATTAAGCGACATAGCAGCACGGCTATGTCGCTTAATGTGATAGCGCTCATACCGATACAGTAGAAAAGTTTGAGACGTGTATTTGAATACGGCCTAAATTTATTTAGTGACTTTGCCTTTGAAGCGTTTGTTAAAATTCGTCTGGTGACCTCAAATATTTCAAGCCACAAAACACGAGTAGGGATAAAAAGTTTCAAAATCTACTACGCGAACAAGAGTTATGCGAATAAAATTGGTAAGGTTAAAGAAAAGCAATACCGTTTTACCGACTTCAAAAGGAAGACGAGATTTTAATTTATCGGAATATGTTTTTGGGTTTCCGTACCTCTAAAGGAAACAACGGAACGCTTATAGGATCGGTTCTTTTACTTACGTTCACAGAATTAAGATTTAGTAAAAATATGGAGAAAATCAATAAAATGCAAGTTTAAACAACAAAATAAATCCAATAGTACACAGTGGCTGCTACCATGACAGCCGGTTTTATTATTTTGTTAGTGAAGAAGAAAATCTCCTATTCATACGAAAAGTAGTTTTAATTCACGAGCGCGCACGATTTACATGTATTCGTATATTATGCACACTACGTTAGTGTGTGTACCCAATGGAACACGCGGGTCCCACTCAAACGGCCACAAATATGATACTAACACAACCAAAGTCCGAGCGCAACTTGCATAGGTTGCAACTACATATAGGCTTTACCGAAAAGCATTCTTTAACTTTGATCAATGCCCTAAATTATCTGTCTTATTTTATTTCTGCAACAGTGATTTCGAACCATCGAGAAGTTGACTAAATTTTGATCATTGATCAAGGTTGACATTTTTGGTAAAACTGAAAACGACCATGTCACTTCCAGTAGTTTAAAACTGTAGGGGTTGGTGAGGGCACATCGCCACTGCGTCCCAAGTTAATGTTGCGTGTAAAGTTATAGCAGAGTCCCGCGGCTGCATGCGCTAACTTTGCTGCTATGACTTTCTCGAGATATTCCGGACACGCCGCGTTAATTTCGTATACACTGTGTGTGTTACGTTTAAAAAATAAACTACTGTAAGATTTAAATATTCGAAAAAAATAACGATGAAGTTTTTATGTTAAAATTTTGTGTTCGTTAATCGACTTGCTCGAAAAAGAACCATCTATTTTTATAAGTAGGTATATTATTTGAATTAGGTGTTTTTCGTACCTGAGAGGTGGTCCCATAAAAATCAGAAACTTTTTTTAGCTGTCCTAATATATATATGAATACTTATTAATTTGATATTCGCGTTATCTAGAGAGCATATAGGTATATTGAATCAAGGGCGGATCCAGCTTTCTGGGTGTTTGGCCCAACTAAATAAACATAGGTAATTATTATATGCGCGAGTGAAACGAGCGCGAAAATTCAAATAGGCTTTCCGTTTAGGATTGTAGGTAATCAATCATATAGAAACATACCCACATACATACATACATTCACTCGAAAAACATAACCCTCCTTACGCAGTCGGGTAAAAATAGTAGAAAATAATGAGACGAGAGCGAAGCGAGCGCGATTTTTTTTTTTTTTTTATCAAATTTTAGTAGTGTTGTTATAGTAATATGCTTTATTTCTCGTATTAGTGAGACTACAGTATTTCTATTTTAAAATATTTAGTAATGTTGCGCGAGCGAAGCGAGCGCGAAAATTTAGAAGGTTTTTAAAATTAAATCTTGAAATTGATTTGATTCATTGATCTTGTTAGCGTGTCCTAGGTTTTCGTGGCCCAGATGAACCAAGTCATCAGTCAAGCGGGGGGGTCATTTAGGCTTAGGTAACTTTGACATTAATATATTTGTTGATAATAATTATATTTGTTAGGAATTGTATTATGAGAAATTTTAATTTAATTCATTATTTTGATTATTGACTTTTTATTATTGATGGGTTTGTTGCATGTGCTACTACCAATCTTACTGCTAGTAGTAACACCGGTAATTAAATTACCCTTCTTACTACTTTAGCAACGTACAGTACATGCCAACTTCAAGAGCGTAAGACTAAAATCTAATATTTGTAGACGTATAATTTGACAAATTATCAATAAATATGTTTATCTGTTTATCTAGCCAGGTGTCTCTCAAAGAATTACTGATTTAACAAACTCACTCAGAATGATGACTGAAAATTGAACGTTACATAAAAATTATATAATAAATTTCGATCTGAACCCAACCGAAGAAGCAAAGCCGTAAACAGCCAACATATGCACAAAAACATTAGAAGTAACAAAATAAGGGCAGAGACCGCGTGACTGTTTTTCTTTCCTACTTGCAAGGTACTAGAAACCCTTCAGTTCGTCAGTTCGTTAATTGCTTCGTGGGAAGTGACACCTGAAGTCTAAGGACTAATCAATAGAGGACATGTCCCAAATAGGCCAGTATTTGGTATTACTTTAAAAGTTAGGTAACAGTTGTTTTCTAGAGAAACTTCGCCTAACTTCTACTTTGTCATTGTGAGTGGATATGTAGAAGAGAATTGTAGTTTATTTTTTTTAAGGAATGTACCTAACTGCTACATGAAGTTAGTTTTACCTTTTGAAGAAAATAAGTATTGGTAATGGTTATAAAAATAATGTACCAATACAGATAATTTAGGTGTCTTTAAATTGTGTGTGAATCAGTTTCTTCTGGGCAAGCGAGCTCCATCGTAGACAGCAATTATTGTTTAACCTCAAGCGAGTCGGCGGTCAAGTACAAGCATATTTGTGAATAAAAAAAAGTCGTTGACATTTTTATATGACCACCGCTGAAGTAGCATTTATCTAAAAAAACACTGTTTCTGGCTGTTTCACAATCAGCCAATATAGTAATAAAAAAAAAAAACGACTTCAAAACTATTCAATGAAATGAAAAGGGAGAAATAACAACAGCTGTTACATAGTACTGAAAATTTAAATCAAAACTGCGTCTACAGAAGTACTCGTAGATCTGTACGTACCTCAACTATTTTCTGAGATCGGTGCCAGGTGCCATCGGTGCCATCAACTTTAAGTTTTAGAATTTGGCACACATGGTTAGAAGCTGGTATAGACTATGTGAAAATCTTGTAATTCTAACAATATTACATACATATACACATTGAATTAATAATCTCATTTTTTCGATTATTTACAAATAGCTCAATGACCTTTCCATTATAACGAGCTTAACAGGTGCCTTAACGGACACGCACCCGCCTATCAAATATAAAAAGATTATTTCTCATTATATCTCAAAATGTTGTAATCACACTGTTCAAAATATTTTTATTGAAGGTATTTCATAGTCTACTATCTATATAAATAAATAAATAAATAAATATTTGTGGACATTTCACACAACACCATCTAGCCCAAACTAAGCAAATCTTGTACTATGGAACTAGATGGCTGATAGAATACATATAGACTTTATTTTTGTAAATATAGACTTAAGATACATAGAAACCCCCAGACACAGAACAAACATCCATGCTCATCACACAAATGTTTGCCCTGGGTGGGGATCGAACCCACGGCCTTTCAGTTAAGCAGGTAGACGTAGACACACTACCAACTGAGCCACAAGGCCAGTCCTACCTATTTACTATCTATTTTTAAGAAGGTTTTATAACATTACCATGAATACCTTCACATATCTCTACATAATAAATTTAAAAAAGAAGCACATTAACAAAAACTCATGATACGTGCATGGATAATAAATCAGGAATTCATTGAACATTATCCAGATTATGATATCCAGTTGGAATTGTGTAATGCCACCTACGGGACGCATAAAGTGAAATATTTAAAGCAGATACGACAATACTTTAGAAGAAATAGCTTTATTTTTAAAACGAGCGCTGTCGTAAATCCCACCCCGCTGCAATAACGCCATGGATGTGGATAGAATTTTAAGCATTCATCACATTAATATATTCACTTTGCATATTGACAAATAACGTGACTTTTTGTTGTGATACGTGCCGCCGCCGATGAAAATGTCAAAAGCGTTTTAATTTTAACTTTTGCTAAAATTGAAAATTGTGTTGTTGTAGATTTAGGGTCGTTAGTTTTTCGGGGAATTGAAGAGGTTTTTGACTTCATTCCACGTATCACTAAGATGCGACGCGACTTTGTTAATAATTATAAATTAAATAAATGGCCAAGTGCGTGTCGTGCCAAGCGCAAAGTAGTGTTCCATAGTTGCACATTGTAATTTATGTGAACTTAAAACAAGGTCTTCTATTTGATACTATGAACATATCAGTTAACTTATGTTAGTTTAAATGAAATTCGCAGAAAAAAATATAACTTACTTCTCCAAGTATATTTTTTAAGTTGATCGACTATTACTCGTTAACTTAAAAAGTCTACCTAGCCATAATAGCTTTACTTTTAATTTCATCATAATATATCCTCCCACAGGTAGATGAGAAAAAATAATTCATCCCCACTTTACATGTAGGGAAGGTATTAAAAAAAACAAGATCTTATTCTATGACTTTTTTGGCATGATTAATATGTATGTATGTTTATGCCAAATTACAGCTTTCTAGTACTAATAGTCTTTGAACAAAGTCGCGAACAGACAGACAGACGGACATGGCGAGACTATAAGGGTTTGTTTACTACGGAACCCCAAAAACTGAATCAACTGACTTAAAAATGCGCAATTTTGTTTTAAAACCAAAATACAAAACCGGTTTTGAGAAAATTTAGGAACAGTCTGAAATATAGTCTACTATTTATGTTTGACGGAATTATATGATAAAAAACATACAAAAAATTCATAGGGAGAAATCCTATACCCCCACTAAAAGAGCTCTTGGGTGATTCGGACCGCGGTTCGAACCACTTGCGGTGCGAAACGCCGAATTACCCCTACCATCATGATGTGAAAGTTCTTGTGAAGTTGACGACCAAGATTTATTTAATTTCAGGTGATATATACTTCCGATACGATATTTTGTCAACTAGTTACTAGCGTACAAGCGCGCGGATGCATTGCCTTGAATAGATTTCGCGCGGATGGAACATTCTATCACAAAATCGTTTATGTGACGTCACAGTCGGTACCAAAAATGTGGCACATAAAGTGTTCATATAAATGAAGTCGCGTGCTCCATCTACTATATCTGTGGTTTTCCTTTTAATTTCACTATACATATACACTACACATATACCATACATATAAGCTCCTGTTATTAATTATTTCACATTTCTCCGAAGTAGTTTATTGTTTTTTTAACAGTTGTTAAATTTGCAAAGATCTAGATTTTTTGTTTGAAAGTTTACATTTTGTAATAAAATTTTCTATCAGGTACTCTGTAATAAAAGCTTTTACAGCAAAATATTATCTCTAGTATGCGTGGCATCATCCTTCATAACTTATTAATGTTATTTTTATGTGGCTCGAGGTACTTAGATATAACTACTATCTTAATAATTTATACCCAAATCTAGTACAGACATTCTAATGAAACCAATTTAAAAGTTATCTTTTCGAGAACTTCTATGATTTATCGTAAAAAAAATGTTAAAAAATCACTTTAAAAAAGCTTGGGAAGGAAAAGTTGTACAAGTAAAGCGGGGTTAAAATAAAATAAAAATCGGTCAAGTATGTGTCTGGCCACGCGTAGTATAGGGTCCTGTAGTTGCACAAATGTGTACTTATAATAGGGCTTTTTGATGAGTACTATGAACATAGGAGTTGAATTGAAATGCTTTCATTTTTACGTCTTTAACTAAATGACGTTCTCGTTGTTCTCTAAATACAGTTTTTAAGTTGATTGATTATACTCATTATGATCGATATTACTCATTAACTAAAGCTTTTTTAGCTGTGATAGCTATGATAGACAGACGTATATGTGGAAACTATAAGAGAAGAAGAGATCGCTTTTAGCGATAAGGCCGCCCGCTGTTACACTAGTGTTATTTTATTTCCTTTTGTATTTTTTTTTGTTAATTTTAAGGTGTGTCAATAACAAGTTTATCTATCTATCTATCAATAAGGGTTCCTTGTTTTCTACGGAACCCTAAAATACCGAAAAGTTGCTATTGTAATGGAGGGAAAAATGGAGGTATTGCTAAAACATCGTGTTCTAAAGGAAGGATTTGTATTAAGTTAGATTTATGTTGTAATTAGTCGGAGTGGGACGGTGCAGACTTGCGTTAAACGAATTTATGCGACCGCGTCTTTGTTGGTACAAATTGTTCTACACGTATGATTTAGAAGCGGCAGTAAAATGGAAATTATGTGCAGCGTGAATAAAAACAAATTAATTTGGTAAAAATGGCGGCACTCGTTGGTTTTACTGAAATAATTTTGATAATATTTATTAAGCGCACATACGGTCTATGCTTGTATCACTCTGACAACTGCAAGTCCCTATATTATTGTAAAAAAGTAAATTTAAAAATAGACATTCAGATTATTTTTATTATATTTTTGGCAGAAAGTGTTACGATACTTTAGGTGTATATTTTTACAAAACATACTTAGTGATTTATATTTCTAAATGTAAATAGCTACTTTCTAATCTACACAATGTAGTACTATAGCTGATATATTTTTCAGTGGAAAAATAGAACCAGCCGTATCGATTTTAAAACTGAATGTACCTACTTTTTTTTGGTTGAGTCCTAAATGTTTAGCAACACCGGAGGTCAAGCTGGCGTATAACAAGTATAACATTCCGACATCAGCTAGATTAAGTTAGTGAAAAAAGTGGTATCTTAATTTATGCAAATAAAGAGTATTTTGAGAATGACTATAGCCACCTTGAGCCTGCTAAATAATATTTATAATACATTATATCACATTTATACTCGTAGCCCCTTTACAGCTAAAATTGATATTTCAAATTATTTAATTTTGTATAATTGTATTTGTTTTTGTGGCAGGAAGACGCTGGATGCAGGCCGCTTCCAACCGGTCTCTCTGGAAATCCATGGGGGAGGCCTATGTCCAGCAGTGGATTTCTTATGGCTGAGATGATGGTGATGAATTGTATTTGAAACTTATTCGAATGAAGAGATTGATGTGATGCTCAACACTTACTATTTAATCATAATAAGGTTGTAATTCCATATATCAATAAATATATTCTATTCTATTATATAATTATACGTGTATACGTGTATTATATAATTATTCTATTATATAATTATACGTCTTATGGATGTATGAAATTTATTGAATCTGCGCGTCACACGGTAGGTACGTATATGTAGTATCTACCTAATAAGTGTAGGTATATGTACCCTTTTATGTCCATCATTGATGCTCGTCACAGTAGATTTAAATGATGGTTTGTAAGAAAAATCTGTAAATCACGAACAAATTCCCACTGACACTGCTCTTTCGGAGGTTGTTAGCTGACAGCACAAAACAAACACGCACGACCATTATCAATTCACGGTCGGTGGGCTACAACAAAAGGCCCGGCCATGTAGCTTTTCTCTCGTCTCACAGCCTCCCAACAATGCCCTTTCTATACTAACCTCGAAAAGTTAGCGACTGTCACATGAACACAATAAAAAAAAAATACAAAAAGGATGCGAGTCACTCGGCCTCGTTTTTAATATTTAAATCCCGGTATCAAATGAATAATTTCGCTTTGCGATAAAAAGATGAAGGAAGTGGGTGTATATACGGAAAGGTACATACCTCAATGTCGCTTTAAAAATTACATGCGAATACGTCAAGTTCGGTAAGTGGTAGTCTTATTATCTTATAAGGGGTATTTCGGCCTCAGCCATGGATTTCCAAAAATATCGATTGGAAGCGGTTGCGTCTTCGTGCCACTTGGATGAGGTCATCTGTGCATTTCGTGGCCGGTCTATGCTGCGCTTGCCAGTGCGTAGTCATCACTCGAGAAATTTTCGGCCCCATCGGCCATCAGTTATACGTGCTACGTGTTTCAACTTAAGAGACTAAGGCGCGTCCCTCACTGGTAAGTCGTGGCGCGGTCGCGGCGGCGTTCGCGGCACAGTCAAGGCGTGGCGTTTTTGTTAGAGTCGAGACGCGGGCGGTTATGCTTCCTTCACACACTACAGTGTAAACACGTCTACGCACGAAACCAAATAACAAAATGGCGGTGGAGTCGCGGCGCGGTCGCACGCTGCACCTCTGCCGCGACGCCGCCGCGACCGCGCCTCGACTGCACGTCGCCTGCGACGCGACTCGGGTGTGGGCGCACTGCCATTTGAACCTGAAGGAAACGTATAAGCGGCGCGCCGCTTGTGCGCCCGTGCCCCGACGCTGCCTCGACTCCAGCTCGTGTGGGCGATGCGCCTTAGTTCGACCATTGTCCGTCTAGTTCGCGCATACCCACAAAATGAATGAATGAATTTAAAAAACTGACCAAGTGCGAGTCGGACTCGCGCACGTACCATTATCTATAAAAACGGCAAATAATCACTTTTGTTGTATGGGAGCCCCCTTAAAATATTAATTTTATTTTAATTTAATTATTTATTTTTAAAGTGAATAATGATTCTGTGAATATTTCAAGCGTCTACCAGTTGCCGTTATCAAAATCGAGCAAAAACGAGCAAAAAAAGTCACGTTTGTTGTATGGGAGCCTCCTTAAATATTTATTTTATTATGTTTTTTAGTATTTGTTTTTATAGCGGCAACAGAAATACATAGTTTAAGAATTTTAATTATTTTAGTGGTGTCTTTTAAATAGGCCATCATTATTCGCAAACACTATACACTTAACAGGGCAGTTTTACCAATAAATTGTAATAGAACATTTCAATTGAAAAGCACTTATGCACATGTAATGTTATTGTAAAGTGGCCACATCGCAAGCATTCTGTAACAAATGTTCAACCTTGGTACCGACGGAAGCCTGTTTTGGAGTTAAATTACCAAAGTTTGACAAGCGGTCCGACTCACTAAACTACCCTGGCAATAATTCTGCATAGCGAGCTAGAAAACAATCATCCCCACTTACAGACGCTTACGTACCACTGAGACTGTACATCGATTGCATTGCTCTTGTCTGATTCAGTAATAGATGTTGGATTAAAAACATTATCATAAATATCTGAGAGTTTGTTTGTATTATCACCATCATCACCATCTTCTTATTTTACACCTATACCGTTTATAGCCGTTTACAATTACCTCTGTAATTGTAAACGGCTTTATTGATTTTGATAATCTAATGAAGATTCGTAATCTAGTGATGCAAGTTTTTTGCTAAATAGGGCCAAAACATTGGCATCGCTATCAGTGATAAAAAATAAATTTCTGCTACAGATTGAAAACAGTTATAGGAAAGGCTTGCATCCGACACAGGTGCTTCTGATCCTGGAGAAAGCTTCGAGTCCGTCTAATGAAATACTTGTCCCGAGGCACCCTCTATGTAGCTTCTCAAATTGATACGGCAGATTATCTCGTCCGGGCGAATTTGTCCTGGCTTTATACTTTTCATTAGATCGAGCAGACTGCGCGAGACAAATCGCCTTACTCATTTAATCGGTGGCTTTTCCTATTTGAGGCTCATACTCTTAAGCTTCTAAGCACTGCTGTAAGATCAGTGAAAAACCACTTGGAAGAGGTATGTAGGGGACCAATAATGTACATACAACATGATAATTTGCTGCATGGTAATCCGTAACGCCGTCATTTTGCCATTTTTGGATTTAAACTATATAATGTGTATTATTTAGTTATTTATAGAGTTGTGGGAAGTCCACCGCCAGAGGTGAGTGGCTCCGTTGCGGTCGACCCGCACGATATTAATTTCGAGCCCAGTTCTGGCCCACCGACAGGCTTATAAGATTAGAATAATTTTCTCATTCCGAGGAGTCCCGCGAGCGCAACCAGCAGTTTAATTAAAACTAACAGTTGTCTCACACAGTCTTATCCGGCAATTTGCGAGGTATTACAGGCCGAAGTTCGTCCACAAATTATCTCGACTCCATTTAACAAAGCGGTTATGTTAATGCTATCCAGCCAGATTTAGAAGAATGTTTTTGTTATTAGGCGCCTGTGGCAAATTACGACATTAAGGTAAAATATTATATTTAATTTTAGGTTTACAATAATGCACCCGTCGTTGTTTACTGGTGCTTCTCGGTCTAGGGAAGTGATCATTAAACCTGAGCGTAAATGAGCTTTTTATAGGTATCATAACACTTACAAATGTCGGAACGAACTATTGAATTAGTTATAGCGTTTAATACAGGCGCTTTACGGCTGCTCTGATGGCGGCTCTAAACTTTTCGCACCATTAAGTATTTTAACTATCCCAAAAGCACTTGTATAGCAATCAACTGCGTTATGTGAAACTGCCACTAAAATAAATTCACTCTATTTTTTAACCGTCTTCTAAAAATGACGAGGTTCTCAATTCGTCTGTATGTTTTTTTGTGTTTGTTCAGCGATTATTTCGCCAAATATGAATTGTTTGTTTAAATTTTTGTTTGGTAGGTCATACTTGAAAGGTGGTAATTTACCTTATAATTTTTATCAAAATCGGTTCAGTACTTTGGTTTTTATAACAAAATAACTGGAGAAATATGTCATCCAATAAACGAATTGTGTATTTTGAAGTCGGTTTATTCATTTTTAGGGTTCCGTACCTCAATAGAAAAAAAACGGAACCCTTATAGAATCACTTTGTTGTCTGTCTGTCTGTCTGTCCGTCTGTCCGTCCGTCAGGTGTCAAGACCTTTATCTCGGGAACGCGTGAAGGTATCGAGTTGAAATGAAAACCATATACGCAGATCCATAGTATCTTGATGCAGAAAGAAAAATAAAGTTTCTAAGTTTTCGTAAAAAAAAGTTACAGCCGAATATATCGTAAAAAACGCACATTTCGACACTCACAAGGGAATCAAAACCTATGGGGTACTTCCTGTTAACCTAGAACTCTGAAATTTGGCAAGAAGCATTGTTTTAGAGTACACATATAGGAAAAAATCCGAAAACTGGTCATTTTTAATTTAATCACAAAAAAATGTGTCTTTATGCAAGGAATGAAGGTCCAAATTTTAAAGTGAATTAACCGTATCATGTGAAAGAGCTTCAGTAGCATAAGCCAAAACAGGTTTTTAAATATTTTTATGACGTATATTTTTCTGTTTATTTTGAACAAATAAAAAAATATATGAGATCCCCCTTTTGAGTTTGTACGGAACCCTCGGTGGGCGAGTCTGATTCGCACTTGTCCGGTTTTTTTAAACTCTATTTGTTATGCAGCCTCGATTCGTAAATTTCAGAAATTTCTACGAAAATCATGGATTATTATGCCCATACAAAATATTGCAGCAATATCTGCACAAATAAAATAAATCGTTCCCCATATGTCCGAATGAAATCCTGTTGTCTTCATGCATACAAAAATTCAGTCGCACCCGTCGTGAAATATTATGTGACGCAAATGCCGGGGAATGAATCTGTAAGAGGCTGACATCCTGCCGGGAGCCCTACCAATGTAAAGTAACAGGCAGGTACGTTATGTACCTACTACAGTTACGTACAGTATTATTGTAGTTATGTTCTACATATGTATTTCCAACTCGACTTTTCAACCATATTTTGAAAACAGATTTCAGACAGATATTAAAAAAAGGTAAATTTGTGTCTACTTTTTAACCGACTTCAGAAAAATAAAGATGTTTTGTGTTCGACTGTATGTATTTTTTTATATATTCACCGATATGTCTCCGTCAATTGTGGGCCGATTTTGAAAATTGTTATTGCGTTGGATATAAAATATAGCATAGAGGTACTCCTATATATTTTTATCAGTTTCTCTTCAGTAGTTTAGTGACCAGCTCTTATTGTTATGTTTATTTTATTCGAAAGTGTGCTGATTAAAGTTGGTTGTTACAGTTTTTAAACTAACTTATACACATCATAAGTGTTAATCGTGAAAGTAGATCCAATAAATCGCATCTACTTAAATTAAGTTCATAAACAATGAATGTATGAAACATGTCTCGAAGAACGAAGAAAAGAAGGAAGGAACGAAGGAACGAACGAACGATTCAACGAAGAAAAAACAACTTTGTAATTTAAAAAGTATGAACGCCCATACATTCTAACTATCCAAATTTGTAATCGCATTTTTTCATGTGATGTTACAATAAATTATCAATTTTCGCACTTTTCCTGTATTTGTACTCTAAAATATTGCTTTGTTCAAATATTGTAATTGTACTAGGTACTACGTTTTGATATACTCGCGAGAATCAAAACATTGTATAACAAATTTTGAATTCAAAAAATTACTGTGAATTGTAAACAGTGCGATAAAGCTTTTTTTTCTTCTGTTATGTTTATTTTATTTCATGTTATTACTCTGATACTTCATTGATTTCTTTTCACACCTGTGTAACACACTTGGTAGCCCCCCACAAGGCAACAGTGAAGCCAGTTAGCCCCCTCTTCTCCATATCTGGTATCCTTTATCTTTACTACGAATAAAAGGAAAAAGCACCACTTTCTCTTGTAATATCTTATGCGTATGAGTGCTTATGAAGTATGAATTCTATCTCACAAAACATATTATTTCGTTATTACTGAATATATCGCTACACATTACGGTGGTATATGAGATAATACAGTTTTCTTTATAAGTCAAAATAAATGGTTTAGTGAGCGCATCGTTGCGTTTGCATGTGTGTGTCGAAGTGTGGAAATTATCTAATTTTAAATTTCATTATGGAAGGGAAGATTTATGTATGAGCATCAGTTTGGGAGATTTGTATATTTTTTCGTTAATTCTAGTAATAGTTTACTTCAATATAAATAAAAGCTGTAGATGCAACATTTTTGTTCAATCATTGTTCAATCATTCAATCGTTATGGATCTGCCTAGATAATAAATAAGCATTGGCATCTAAATATCAAGTTTGTCACTCCAATTATTTATTGTGTTAATTGTATTTAATTTGTTTGTGATTTTTTTGTAGATAATAATGGCACTTGTCTATAAAAAGAAACGAAAATAAATTGTTATATAATACTTTTTTATACTATCACGGTTATTCACCACATAAAAATCATTATTAATAGGATATTTAACGTAGTTTGTATTTGTTTTGAGTTCCGAATATTTCGGTGCAGTTTCATGTTCACGGATGACTGAAGAATGCGGGTGTTTGACAGCTGAGCAGACATATCGGCCTACCCTCTTTTATCACCTTTTGCTAAGAAGTTATCACTGGTACTCGAAATCGATTGAAACACAAACCACGGTAAATTATTGTACTATATTGTTAATTTTCATCGAGCCCTAACAATAAGTGGAAAACGCGATCGAGTGTTGTTAGAAGTAGTAAAGTTTCGCGTCACGCTGGGCCCGCCGGTCGGTCTGCTGTCCCGGGCCGTGACGCGCGCCGACCAGACGCCAACATACTCCACACAATGGGATTCAGATGTGCCGGGAATCAAATAAAATTGCTTCAGGATAAAATACTAACGTAAACAAAATTAACAAATAAAGTGGCTGCTACAAACAACGTTGCAATTTTAGACGTAGATTTTGTTATGCAGTAATAGAATTGTGATTGGCCATCAACTTACCTGATGTTAGATTCGGCTCAAAGCGCGCAGCTATCTCTTTCGCTCATCACAACATTTTTAAACATTAGAATCACTGATTGGGGATATTAGAAAAGTGAAAGATGATTTTATTGTGATATTCCGTGTATTTAGTATGATTGTCGAAATGTAGTTTACATTTTTCAGTGCTAGGTTGTCAAATGTTGTTTGGAGACTCAAAATAATCGTAGGCGTTTCTCTAATATCAAGGGTGAGTTAACTCTGGTTAGCAAAAAAATAATAATTGAGCGGGTGTATTAAATTAATTTTAATTTTCTGTATCATGTTGAAAGTTAAGACATGGAAACGGCTAATCCTTGAAAAGTATTATTATTTGTCATATATGTAGATATAAACATGACATACTGCTTTTCTAAAACTTAAAGTTTTCTTCTTTGTCTTAAAAAATAGGTATAACTAATTTTCTTTCACTGATCTATTTTTTCTCGCCCTAATATAATATTATATTGCTTAGAGTAATTGCGCTGCAAATTTTAACCGATATATCCCAATGTAAGCAGATATTGTTGAGTAACTTTTTAAAATTAAAATATAAAAGCCGACAAGATATATAAGCTCTGCGTGAAGAATTTACTTTTCAAGGCACATTTAAGACTAAACTGGCAAAATTTTAATAAGGGGATTATCGTTATCGTTATTATAATTTTGCCAGTTCTAAAATTGTGATAGTGGAAGTCGTCTGAGATATTCAAATCAAATTCCAAGTTTCCAGTCAAATTGAGATAGCGGAATAGGTATGTGAGCATTTGTACACCGACGGCTAATCTGAACGAGAGAAATGTGTTTCAAACAAAGCCCACATAAAAGCGCGACAGGACAACCAAGCCAATCCTATCAATCTCAACAAAAACTAAACCCAAACTCTACTCACACGCGTTTTATTTCAGAGTGAAAATTTGCGGCGACGGCGGTGATCCCCGGCAATCTGTCCCGAACAATAAGTCGCTCTTTAACAAAGGCCAGCCATTTGAACAAGTCGGGAACTTTTGTAAGTTTAGCTCTTTCTTCGCGAGCCTTGGCAGCGGCCACACTGTTACCGATGCACTGGAATCTACTCCGAGTTACGGATGTTTAATGGATTCACGTTTTAAGCTTGAATTCTGAGTTAAGAGAACTTTCGTTACGCGATCTCCCACTAATAGGATAATACTTTTTTGTACCCTTCAATATTATTCAATTTCGATGATTCTTTTTTATCTGTTTAAAATCATATATGTATGTATATCTAAGCCTCTACGGCTTGTTTTTTCCAAATATCATTATAGTTCTGAAGTTCTGAAATTAAAAGTGTAAATTATGAAGAAAAAAAAAACAAACCGAGGAGAGGCATAGCCGTTAATAGTTCCAACCATATAAAAAAGAATGAGATCAAAATCGGATAATATTTAAGGGTAGAAAACAGTTTTCTCCTGTTGTATGAAAAACGCGTAATTTGCTAGCAAAAGATCGCGTGGCAACGATTATTTTAAGTACTCGTAGCCTGATTCCGCTGTGGCGTAGGATGTATTCGCAGAGGAGTAAAATAGATTGACCGCCTACGTTCACATACAAAGCACCGAGCGCCTTAGCTCTTCGCATTATCTTGGTACGGATAAATAGATCTCACACATCTCCGATAAAGTTAATAACTCTTAGAGAGGTTTCCCGGACGTGAAATTATAATACGTAGATAGCTTAAAAAAGACAGAAATATGCAACTTAGAATATGAACATACATAGGCGCCCAGAACGCAAGTTACCGGTCTTTGAACTAGGCTGTCTTAATTAATACAAGTTTACACATAGTTACTAAAATTACACTCGGTTGTGATGAACACGCTACCTTTCAGAAAATCATACAAAGTTACTTACAAAATAGTGTAAATACACTTTATTGCTTGACCATCTCTAATAGCTTGAAACTTTTTGTAATACCGACGCAACCTACAGTACTGTGAAAAAACTTCACCCTTGCTGTGGTACCCAGATCACAATAGGGGAAATAATCGTTAGGGCCAGTCATAAGAAAACGCATTACAAAAACAACGAGGCACTTCTACCCGTATTACTCAACAGTTTGTCAGCGCCGACTTCTGCCAACTTCTTAATTTTGGACCTCATGGTTATGGTTATGCGGCGATAAAGGCGTGTGTGGGTAATGGATTGAATTTTCTTTTGTTATCCTCACATGCGTGAGCCTAAAATATCTTAATCGTTACGTCTACGTCGGTGTGAGGTGGTGGTTCTTGAGCTAAGTGCCCACATGTACGCACATTGGGTACGTTGGGCGGATCGTATCTTGTAGTAAAGTAATTTTTTATGTTTGTAATTGTAACTTTCAACTATTTTAAATAATTATTTTCAATATTTTATGATTGCTTTTATATTTTTTGGTGGGGAGCGCTGTGATGTCATAATGTTCGCAGCACCTACTTGTAACTTATAATTCCCATTTATTTTTTATAATGACAAGACTTCGTTTGTGTAGTTATGCAACATTGTTGCATATCTACACAAACACACATTGTTGCAATGGACTCATTAGTTATAAGTACTAGGGGAAACTTATGACATCACAGCGCTGCAAATCCTAAAGAAATAGATCAAAGTCACGAATAAAATAAATACATAAAATTAATTTACATACCATTATTCAATTACTCATGTTACATCATGTTTGCTTTTAATTAGTTAGACGCCTCATAAAATCTGCTGTTCCTTACAGCATAACGAAAAGCTTTCAGAAAATTAAAATATAAATGTATGCGGCTCAATAGATATTGCTAAGTGCAAATCTACTTTTTGTATGGAACAGCTGATATTTATATTGCGTATTTTCAAGAGTAGTAGAACCATTTTTTTCCCTATGCTGTGCAAACATTAGGAGGCGCCTAGTTTTTTTTTAAATAAATAATTGGCACCCTATATATTGTTTATTCGGGAATTATATTATACCACATCTACAAATTAGGTCAAATGTATTTCAATGCAAGCCTGTGTATACATAGCTTTTGAAATATTGAAACATGTCACGCGTAACCCATTCCCATTACCAAAACACTAACCTCAAGTATTTACGCCCTTAGGTGTGGTATGATATTTAATTACAACCATGCTATGCAACGTCATATAAATTTTAGTGTACATAAATACTACATCAGTAAATGCATAAAACAAGTAACTCGTAAACACTTTTACGAGTGGCAGCGCTCTAGTAAAATCTAGCTGAGACGTGCGAGCGTCTGGAGGATAAAAGGCTTCAAGCGATGGCAAGCAACATAACGAAGGAACGCGATCCGGCGTTACTTCCGGCGTCCGTCACGCGGGAACGACTTCCGGCGAGGCGCCACTCGCTTCACTTACAATCACTTAGCACTGAGCTCTCCGACACCCGATCCGTGTAAACACGTTATAAACCTGTGTTTTAGCTCCCTAGCATATTGATTTATTCATCGGTACGTCCTCTGTACCAGATGTGCTCGGCGCTCTTAAATATATGGAGATAGAGTTATAAATAAGAGTTACTTTAGAATATTTTAAGATTCGCTGATAAGATTTCGAGAAATATGTTCGCTGTCAATTTATGTCGTTTTCTGTATCGAAAAGTGGCTACGAAACACACGCTCAAGCGTTTTCTCGAGTGATTTCAGCTAGCAGTATTTGGTCACAATTATTTATTTAAAAAACTCGGTATATTTAAGATATTAACACATTGGATGTCACAAGTTAACGTGGTCTGATGTTAAAGCCGAAATTTCATAGCGGCGGAGAATGCTGTCCACGTGGAGGCTATGCTATGCGTGGAGGCTACTTGTATTTTACACTAAATGACGTGACACAATCAGCTTTATCAAGGAAGTTTGATCACAATGGAAGGAGCCATAAGCTTTGCCTGTTAGCTACTCGCTATATATATATATATATATATATATATATTTATACTAGATAGATCTACGATTGAACACCAACTCGCCTGCTGTTAAGCGACGGTGTGGCCGAGGATGGAGCTCGTCAATTAAGAAGATAATCTATTCACTCTAGGCTTGAAAATTCCAAGATTGTAGGTCTCAGGAAACTGAGATATATAAAACGCGTCAGATTTTTTCCGACTTTCCGGCCATACATCGCACCAAGATGAGACCACCTAACTAGTAATGTACTAAAACGCACGTACAAAAATATGGACATATTTTTGTAACCGCTGTCAGAAATATTTATATTTCCAGATATTTTTGGAAATAAATAGCGGACATGGTTTGAAAAACCATACATTCCATCTATCGAGCGTGGCTATAAAACTTAAAAAAAATCCTAATCTAAAAGAAATCCTTAAAGGAACCATATGCTTATTATGATGTCCAAATAATTATGAAATTAGGGCAATTTTGTTTTTGTTACAAGCTTTTATTTAGTATTTTTTAGTTTCGTGTTTGTAATCAAATCTTGCAAGTTAGATTTGACTGACTTCTCGAATATTGATTGAAGTGAAAATTTGCAAGTATACCTATGTAAATCGATGACAATGCAATAATATAGAGCGGATTTGATGATAGAACCGGGATGTAGGGAAGTTCCAGAACTTCCTGATGGAAAGTCCTAAGATTCAAGTTTAGGCTAGTTTTTTTTTGTTATTTTGAGTACATTCCATTACACACATTAGACCCTCATGTCTAAAGATAAAGCTAGGAGATTGCCATTGGATGTCCCTAACGCAAAGTGCTAAAATAGTCAAGTTTGCACAAATTTTTAGACATCGTTAGCACTTTTCACTGCATTAATAAAAGCTAGTACAAATATTTTAATCGACTTGCAAAGGAAGAGAATCTCAATTCCACTGTATGTTTTTTATGTTTGGTTTTGTGATTACTTCGCCAATTATGCATTGATTTAGACGATTATATTTATGTTTGGTATGTCATACTTTAAACTTAATCCCATATACATTTTATCAAAATCGGTTCAGTACTTTGTTTTTTATAACAAAATAACTGGAAAAATATGTCACCCAAACAAACGAATTATGTATTTTGAAGTATATATCGGGGTTTTCAGTTTTTTTAACTATAATCATTTAGATTATGCTGTTTCAGTAGTTAATCATCAATTCATCATCATCAACAACTGAGTCAGAGCCGGTGGTTCAATCTTCATTAATTTTGTAGCAGGCTCTGAACATGACGCTCGAAGCATAGTGTCTCATAGCCTGAAGTTAGCCTTGTATGGTTGTTCGTCCTTCTATCGTCAGCCGTGCGCGAGTGAATTATTAAAACCCCGTTGTATATCTAATACACAAAGCTATAAATCCGCGTCCATTTGAAGATCTCGGTTATTTTCATACGTCGGTTTAATTTCCGTTTCGGCATTGTTTTCAGAGGGAAATTCGATTGGAGCGAGGCGGCGTCGATACGGGCCTATGTAATTTCCTTTCATATTCAATTTAATTCTTTGAGGGATGCACGTCAAACGACCCTATGTCGAAACGAACTCTTTATAGCGCGCACAAAACGAAATTTATTCAAGGAAAACGGTTTTTTGATATAGAAATTTTTCGTTTTGCCATTTTTGAGTGACAATATTTTTGTGGTGTTGTCGGTTTGTTTATTGTAATTCTACCATTGAACAAATATGAAATTAACTTATGGGTATTAAAAATTTATTTAAGTAAAAAATTTAGTGCACAGAACATTCTACTCTAACATATATGTACCTATGTACATATATAACTATTAGCTAATAACTGTTACCCGTTGCAATCAAAATCATCCATTCGCTTATTTACCAAACCACAGCGATGCAAAAAGGAAGTTTGTATTTTTGAACGGTGTATGTAAGAATGTACTTTTGAATGTATTTATGTTTATTTGTCAGAAACCCTCATCATCATCATCATCTCAGCCATAAGAAGTCCACTGCTGGACATAGGCCTCCCCCATGGATTTCCAAAAAGACCGATTGGAAGCGGCATGCATCCAGCGTCTTCCCGCCACTTGTATGAGGTCATCTGTCCATCTCGTGGCTGGTCTTCCTACGCTGCGCTTGCCGGTACGTGGTCTCCACTCGAGAACCTTTCGGCCCCATCGGCCATCAGTTCTACGTGCTATGTGCCCTGCCCACTGTCACTTCAACTTGCTAATCCGCTGTGCTATATCGGTGACTCCTGTACGTCTACGTATCTCTTCATTTCTGATTCGATCTCGTAGAGAGACTCCGAGCATAGCCCTCTCCATAGCTCGTTGCGCGACCTTGAGCTTCCTTATAAGGCCCATATTTAGGGACCACGTCAGAAACCCTAAAATACTTTAAATAAAAAATAAGTTCAAAAACTAAAACCCGACTACTGAAAAATCACACTCAAAGAATGAAACAAGAAAATCTAATAAATAAAATTTATTGTATGTATTTCTTATTAAATATTCATAGTGGTGTTCATAGGACAGCCATGGTCGTATGCTATTTTGCAGTATGTATTGTTTTGTTATGTTAGGTGGCATAGGACCACAGTTATCCTCGGAGCACCACTATGAATATGTTTTTATTTTTTTATTTTTTTATAGAAGATATATCTACGATTGACCACCAACTCACCTGATGTTAAGCGACAATGTAGTCGAGGATGGAGCTCGTCGATCTAGAAGATATCTAATAAGAAATACAATAAAATATTTATTACATTTTTCTTGTTTCATATTTTTAGATCGTGATTTTTCAGTTGTAATACTTATTTTGTATAGTAGATTGACTCAAAACCTAAATTTTTAATGTACTTGCAATTTATTTTAATCTTAATCTAATCCTTTAGTTATAATATAGACAGACGGCTAAGTTGCCGCCTCGTTATTTAATATTTGGTGTATAATTCTGTTGAAAAATAAATATATCTTATTAAGCATGACATTCGATGATTAAGTGGATTCATAATATTTTTTTTGAGTCAGATCAGTGGTCCTGTAGAATATACCATACAAACAAGATGACAAAGTTAAAATTATTATGAATGTAAGTATAAAACGGTAGACGTATATATTTATTTATATGTACACAAAGTCAAACTGTTGTTGTTTGTTTGAAATTGTTTTTCTTTTTCTACGTAATTTTAAGGTGTATATAGTAGTCTTAGTTCTTAGTATAGTTTTTTCTTACATGTTCTTTCTGTTAGTAAATATGTCAATATGTGAATGCACTTGTAACAATAGTAATACACAAGTCAAACTTATCCCAATTCGTAGCAAAGAACTACGAGCGCTACGAATGCTACGTCATAATCCCGACCTTACACGCTACGCTATGATTTGATAAATCACAACACTGGCTATGAGCTATGACTGCGACAATACTACCTAGGATTACTCACGTAATGGTTAAATAATAATGTAATAATTGAACAAATAATTCATTTGTTCTGTACGGTATTGTACAAGTGATGTCTAAATCGGCGTATGCGTGCGCCGGTGCCGAGCTCACTGCGGCCCGTCACGCAATCTCGCCTGTCGCACTATCGACTTACACCGTGTTAAATCTGCCCCAATATTTATACAGCCTATTCATTACTAGCCCCGCTTTATTTTATTGTTTCTTCTTGTTACGAACTCTTATTAGGTTTATTTCGTGCGCTTATTAAAATTTGTCCAATGAGCATTTACAGCCTTTTAATTGCGGGCTGTTTGTAGTGGTTTGTTTATTTTGAAGGTAATCTAGCGTGTGGTTGGAAATCAAGCATTTTTGTGTATAATTATGTCCAATCATATGAAAAGGTTTCTACTTTTGTATATATTCTATTTACCATGAAATACCATTTAATAGTAATTTGTTGAACTGGCATTTGCATTTGCGATGTGGTTACTGACCTTAATTTTTTAATAGCACTTGATAAGCCTTTTCGTACAAAAGTTAGTTTATTGGCTTCCTAATTTGAATTATAACGTGTGAGTGTAATGAAACAAAACAGAAGTATCTCTCAATTGCGGAAACGCTGATGCGGCGCGGTTAACATAATTTTTTACGTTCCCATGGATATTTTTTTACGTTATTTTACCTACAGTACTACAATGCTGACAATAATCTAACAAACATGAACATAGTTTGAGAGCCACCAGCTCGTGCATAATGGTCAGTCATGGTAGTGGTAAATCTATATTTTTTTTTACAAAATTCAACGTTATGAACCAAAGCTACAATCCCAGTTCTATATGTACATATATATAGGTATATATACGAGATGTAAACGCAAAGCAATTTTCCGATTGACTAAACATACAAACGAAACTGCTATAATGTGAATGCACCTTAACATAAAGCCGAGAAATACGTCTTACGTCTGTTCTTTTTCCAATTAGGTGGGGGGATAAAGATTGAGCTAGGAAGAGGCGCGACTCGCGTAGGCGAGGAGGCAAAGGCTTGTAAAACAGCTGTATTTGGTAATTTGTTTTCGTAGACCGCCACTTCATTTAACAAAAAGCCGACATCAGCGTTATTTTTAGCATCAAATTTGACACCATGTGACTTGCTCTCAAAAAATCGGTTTTTAGTGGATACTTACTTGATGTTTTCGCAAAAAATGCTCTTCTCTTATATTACATCTCCAGGGCTGTAAATTATAACCCAATGATCAATCAGATCTTCTTGAAATATTGGAGTAAGAGAAAATATGTCCACCAAAATGAAATAGTGAATGTACCACATGTGTTCATAGTTACTTACATTATTTCACCGAGCTGTAGAATACATTTTTGAATTCTTTTTTCAGTTTTCCCCAAGTGCAAAAGAAGGAGGGCTATGTTTTTCAGGTGTATGTATGTTTCTATATATATGTACGCGAGGTATGTATGTATGTGTGTTTCTATATTTAGTACCTACTGCAGCCTAAATGGCTTGAATGATTTTTATGTGCTTGAATGATGTTTATTAGATCTAGGGCACGGCCGTTAGGAAGCCGTATGTAAAATTTTGCCCGATTTCGCAATTTTAAGAGATTTTAAAGACGTTATTTCACGGTCAAAAAACATTTTTCCACAAGTTTAAGCACCTTGAAAGATCAATTTAATTTTTATACACAATTAGGTATTACAAAAAAATAGGATATGTTTAGATGCCCCTAATTAAAAAAACAATGTATATTCTTATAAAAACAAATGATAATTTTATAAATGGAGAAAACGTAAAATCAAGAAAATTATTCAGCGCTAAAATGCATCAAGCACATCCACGCGCCCTCACTGTTACACGTAATCTGAAGTTGGTTGTCATATCTCGACAACCACTTGACCAATTCTGTTCATTTTTAGCACAAGTTGTAATAATTATGTACTTAAACCTACCTACCAAATATCATTAAAAATGGTTGGTAATTAACGCCGCAATAAACTTCCCCCATTTTTATGGGAACCACCACTCTTATCAAAAATTGCCGACGACATTTTTTTTTAAATAATCCATAGAACCTATACACCAAGTTTCTTCAAAATTGGTTCAAAATTACGCCCTGTACGCGAGTACGAACATACAAACAAATCACAAACAAACTGACAGACGAAAGAAAATTTGGCCAGTTGATGCACAAACGCTTCGCTCGCTCAGTCAATTATGTTAATATTGCAGGATTAAATTCAGGTGAAACTACAAGTTTGCAATTCAAAACTTATAACAAAATAGAACCCAGTCTTAGATGTTGTAAAATATACCTATAGCTCTTGTTCCGGCGGGTTCTGAGCTTCGCGGCTCCGAGCTTCGCGGAAACCTGTCAATAGTGAGCGGCACTGAAAGAAAATCTAATTTGGATTTGAGAGATTACACCGAGACTTGTTTCGGCCTAGTGTAGCCCTCCATCGCGGCTCCCAGCGAATAAGAAACGAAACGGACCACCTACGTGTGCTTATTTCATTTAAGGAAATGCTATCTCGTCTGTTACCTTTATGGTTTTAGTTATAAGTAATAATGAACAATGATAGGTTGTTGTTAGGACTTGTGCGTTGAATTATTCTGTCGGAGAACAAGAGTTCGAATCCCAACGAACTTGAAGACCTTAGATTACTTCGTTTTTTCGGTAAAAAAAAATAATTAAAAAATCAGCTATCATTTAGTTTAAAAAAATGCAAAATTAACTGTCAGCTATTGCGCATTCAGCTAGCTATCCTCTTAAGTATATTTTTATAAAAGAAATAGACAAGTAATTTATTATAACTACTTATATCTAAAGAAGTAAGTAAATTGGATACTCGAGTCCATCAATCCATTTTCATCCACGCACCTAATAAATCATCTTGTAACGCGATAAAAACTAATATCGTCGCCTGCGTTCGATAAAATGCAATTATTCACATAATATCACGTCGACTTTCGCGTAACCTACGATCGGTAATATTCGGTAATTAACGACATGACTCGGCCAAATGCCGACATTACCAGTCACTCTCATTGTCTCCACTTTTTGATCGACGACGGTCTAACGATGACCGCATGCTACGCACTGACCTCTGGGGTCATATCTGCACACACTATAGTATCATGTAATAGAGTTCTTAATATAACCTTTTTTTTTTATTGTTATATAAGAAACCAGGTTTTTTGTGGATTTGTTTAAATTTATGAGATTTTTTGTTAGTGGTATAATATCTCTTTCCAACCGATTTCAAAGAAGCAGGATTATATACATTATAAGCCGCAATTCGGTTGTATCTTTTAAAATGTTTGTTACCATCCAACCGGTAACAAACATTTTAAAAGATACAACTGAATTACGGTTTAAAATGTATGCATTGCCACGTTGAATAACAATGCTTATTTTTTGTGCAAAGTAGCGGCCAGCATTTTGGTCACGAGTTGCGTCGACCAGTCGTGGAGCAAGTTCTTTATAAATTGGAAGTTTTTTTTTTTTAAATATAATTTTGATACATTTACCCGGTAATACTCGCTCACTAAAAACAAATCTAATGAAATTTTTTTCATTTATTAAAATTGGCTCACGCCTTTCGTCTCTAAAGGGACACAAAAGAATAAACATACATCATTGGCTTATGAACACATCATCCTCTTTTGCATCGCACACTCAGGTAAAAAAACCTATGACATAGACATCTCAGTCTCAGTCTATAAACGTTAAATCGAATCTTTGATCTAGGATTACGTTCAGATTCCAAGGTGCTGATGAGATGTCACCCTCCTCAAGTACAGATCAAGTGCTATTTTGCAAGATGAATAAGCACTAAAGACATTTTAAAATAGCAAATACAAATGTAACAGTTGTAAAACATTTTTATCTGTACCAGTGTTAAATCTATCGCTTATGTGAGTAACACCGCCAAGAACGCTAGTTCGAACAGTTAGCTGCATATTTCATATTGGCTGCGGAACTATCTTTTATTTCTGTCTGCTCTGTGACATATGGGTTTTTCTGTCGGTTCACTGGTTTTATTAAAATAATTCCAAATGTGATCGGTTAGTTCGTCATCTGTACGTTTGTATCACATACATCGACTTTTGGTACGTAAAAGCTAATAAAGTGTGGAAAAGAGATATCTGGATCCACATGGACACTCTGTGAGAGTGAAAAAAATTAACAACAAAGTAAAACGTATTTTGTAAGTCATCCGTTTGGACAAATTGTTGAAAAAAACACAGTGGGACGCAATAGTATGTCAATTTGATTCTATTATCGTAGAACGAAGAAATAAATTACACAAAATTCTTTTCTGTTTTTTTTTTTATTTATGAAATTGACATAATATATGAAGAAAATGTTATCTATACCTACATAGTAATTAAAGTCTTATGTGTCTATAGTTTTTAGAAGTTGATTATAAAAAAAAGACTCGAATCCGACATTTGAAATCATCAGAGAAATTCCTAATTAGTTTTCGTAATTAATTTATCTCCGCTAATATCGATAACTTTATATTATTTGATAGAGCGAGCGAAGAGAATGCCTATGATAAATATTATGACGTATGAAATCGAAAAATTATGAATGTGCTATTATTATATCCGCATCATCAATATTGATTATAACGTATGTCTGTAGTTGTACTTATTGGTGTGCTTGAGAGATTTACTGATTATAAAGTCACTATCAAATTTTCGTAGTTAAACTTCTCTTACCTAAACACAATACTACTTTTACTTTAATATATATTCTAAAATCATTT